>SRLM01000366.1:237498-349366 GCA_015708895.1 Populus ilicifolia | reverse complement strand
TTGATCCATAATAAAAGCTCTTATAGATTTTTGTTAATGTGGTTTCATAAATTCAACAAATTATAATTTCTATGCTTGTAAAACTGGTCATAAAAGCATTATTGACCTCACAGTTGCGCATACAATAACATCAGGTAGTAAATTAAGTTTCAAATTTTAAAATGTTGTTTGCAGCTTCAAATTGAATTTAATTTATAAGATTTAATTTAATTTAATTTATAAGATTAAATCAATTATATATTATGTTGCAAATTTTATTTTAAAATAATGATTTAAATTCTAAATAAAAAATAAAAACAAATCAAAGAGGAACCCTCTTATTTATTTAAAGAACTCAATTCTAACTGAGATATATAGTAAATTACTTCCCAAAAACATCCCATCTTTATTAACCTTAATAATTTAATATCCTATTTATTTTTACATTTTAAAAATAATTTTTTATAAAATAAAAAATACTATTTTAATATATTTTTCTAAAAAAATACTTTAAAAATAACCACCATCACAACTTCACAGTTTATTTTTATTTTGAAATACTGATTTAAATTCTAAATAAAATGTAATTTATAAATAAATAAATAAATAATATATCTCTTCTTCCACCTCGCTTTCCATCTCCTCCTCTTCCAACATCGAGGCACGTTTTTTCAACCATCTATCATTTAGGTGTTAAATCTTTGCCATAACTTGTTGTATTTACTGACAAGTAGCAGCATTTGAAAGTATACTTACGTTATTTTTTAAGTTTCTTTTTAAAATATATTATAATATTTTTTTATTTTTTTAAAAGTATTTCTAGTATTTATACATCAAAATATCAAAATAATATAAAAATACTAAAAAATATTAATTTTAAATAAAAAATTTCAATTTTTTTAAAACATTTTTAAAAACGAAAACCAACATATAGTTCAACTGACATGCAAGTTAGTTGAAAGTAAGATTGTCAAAGCTCCATTAAATGTTTGTTGACTAAGAGACAGCTCAGTCGTGCAGGTTGTGGAATATGACAGAAAGATTTCGGTTCTGCTGAGTTCTTGTTTTTGTAGCGCGCACGCTTGTAAGTAAATTGGTCATAACGATCGGTACAAAGTTCCAAATCCTGCACCGTTGATGCTTCGGAAACCAGACGCAAACAACTTTCTGAGGATCGGTTCAAGCATCTTCAGCTTCGTCGCCTTCTTCGGGCTGAGCTCAGGTCTTTAAGCTTTGTTAATCCAAATTCATTGGTGGATCTTAATATTGGATTTTCCAGGAATGCAACCCATGAAGAATTGGAAATAGGTATCATTACTTGCTATTTTTCCAGTACAGTTGCTCACCTGTCATTCTTCAAGTTGACAGCATTTTCGGAACTATCGCCTCCTTAAGATGTCTACTATCTGAGAGGTGCAAAGATGAGATTATGATAAATTTACGAGTTTAAACGATGGAAAGTTTCAGCTGCCACAAACAAGTTGAATCGAGAAAAGGCATGAACAGGCAAGCCCTTGTTGATTTAAGCAATTTCATGACAATAACAAGCATGCCATGCATGTCTTTGATCCATGGAATTTGTCGTCCTGACACAGCATAGTAAACCGAGGCTAAGCACTTCGAGGAGCCATAAGTCTCTAGACCAGTCATGTTTCTACGAGTAGATCATGTAATGATCAAGAGTCATTGGATCTTACAACAATAATTAAAACAAAAAAGATGGAAAAGCTGCAACATCAATTTATTCGGAGAAAAACTCCTAGTCAGCTGAATAAGAAAAGAAATGCGAGCTGAATACTGCTACAACCATCCATGAATATGATTAAGCTTGCTTCCTCTCGAGAGCAACCAGAAAAGGCAATAAGGAAATTTCAGATATTCCCATTGGACCAACCGACCAGCATTAAAATCAGTTCAATCATACAACTAATCGAGCCCAACTTTTCTTTTCTTTTCTTTTCTCTTTCTTTGTTGATTGACAGAGAAACGAAACATTGAGGAATAATTTGGAGTCATCGACGCTGATGCTATAGACAAGCCATAGCGAAACATGCAAGAAAAGACAAAACGGGTGCGTGGCACTTTTCCCTGGAGTTGTTTCACCATTGGCGAGGATATTTGACCACAGTTTTTACTTTCTTTCACTTCACAACGCTCTATTACAGAGAGTGCAGACAGTTTGATACAGAGAAAGCTACGTCTAGCTGGTTGAAATCTCCATTCCATCCATGCAATCATCACTTCAAATGTCAAATCATGCGAGCTCGAGTCCAAAACTATCACTGCTTTGGTGAATTGCTTCGTCGTTCTCAAAATGGATGGCACACCTTCACTAGGATAAGATAAAGAAATTGGTCTGAAGTAGGAGCAAATTTATTGTAGAACATCATTTGTTCTTCACACAAGCATAAAGCATGAGAAAATAAAAAGGGAAATGTAGGTTAACAAAAACTCTAAACCGCATGGGATAACTATTGTATACTTAGGTATATAGAATTATTAATTGCTCCAATGAAATTATTTTTTTGTCCTTAATAAAAAAAATTAGATTCATTGCATTGGATTATGGGGTTAAATGATTTTTTCATGGGGTCATTAATTATATTCTAGAATTGTCAAGGAACATCTTGATATTTTCACACTTTTTGTTAAATTACTTGATTATATTTAAAAAAAAAGATATTTTTTATTTTTTATCTTTTTAAGCATGTTATAATGAATTTACTGCTTTTAAATTCATAATTCTAAAGCATGAATGCTGGGGCTTCTTCTTAACTTTACAATAGTTTTTTTCATAATAATTATTTGGTCGTAATAGCAATGTTGTATTTTGATAGTAAAATATTAAAAAAATTAAAAAATTATTGACTCGTGTATTACTCGTACCAACCATTTCATTGTTTTCAAACAATACGTGCGACTAACTCTAATGATCAAAATTGTTATTTTACTATTTCATTTGATTTGTTTTTAGATGGCTTGTTATTATGATTCTATCTAGTTTGGTGTCAATTTGATTTTATTTTTTCTCTCACACCTTGATTTGCAAGATGCCCCTGAAAAAATTCATAGCAACCTTTCAATTAATTTCATTTTAGACTTGGATGCTTTCTTAATCTCAAATTTTTTTAATTTAAAATTTAAAAATATTTTAAATTTTATCCTTTTTTAATTTTTTTATCTCTCAAATTTGATTTTTATTTTTTATTTAAGATGATTTATAAAATTAATTTTTCATTGCAATTTCATCCTTAGTTTTTTTCTATTAGTTTGATTCTTATTCTTTTTATTGTTATTTTTCTACTTTGACAAGTTTTTTATATTATTTTTTTATTTTATCTTTTAACATTAAATTAATTAAAAATTTAACTTCTTTATTGAGATCATGTTTGTGATTTCACAAGTTATAATTTTAAAAAATTAACTTAGATTTAGAAGATTCACTTTAATCTGCTTGATTTTTCATGTTATTAATTTAATTTTTTTATATCATTAAATTAACCAAACTTACTTTTCATTTCTTTAAAAATCCTAGAGCCCCCTTAATTTTTTTTTAATATAGGTTTACTTGAGTTACTTGTTTTTTTTTAATTTATTTTTTCCTCTCAAAATTTGGTTCATTAAAATCAAACTTTCTAATTTTTTTTTCATATGAGTTTTATAATTTTATCATAATCTTATATCCTAGATCACAGATTTCACTAGATAACTATAATTAATTCGTATTGATTTGATATATTGTTATTTTAATATTTTTTCTAAAAAAATTCATCAAATTCATCATTATTTTTAAAAGTGTTTCAATTAGTATGTATCAAAATTTTGACTTTATAACATTCTTACAATCTTGTAAGGTTTTTTTTAAAAAAAAACTCAACCAAAGTAGAAATAATATTCGAAATCAAATTAGTTAAAGTTTGTATGCTAAATCTTTTATCAAGATAAAAGAGCTCACTAATTCTGTACATATAGACGAAGTTCCTTAGTTAATATATTTATGATCAGCTAACCATGGCCAGTAATATATTATACAAGATTTGATAATTACCTTAATATTTCAAACATGATTTAATATTTACACAGAAACATTTTTACAAGAGAGAAAATCAATGCAATGATATTGGAAACTATACATACAAGTTTAATGCTATAGTGTTGCTGGTGACATGATCCTAACTAGAATTTGACTCATATGATAAAAACAATATCTAACGCAATATACCGGTGGAGTGTAATCATGCTCTCATGTAAAAATGAAAAAACATGGTATTCCTTATGCCAGGATCTATTTTACTCAAATTAATGGCCTTGGTTAAGATTGATGTGAAATGGGAATTATTAAATATTTGTAATTTAGCAAACCAAAAGGCAGAAGGAGACAAGCAACAGAAGCAATAGGTGATTGAAGTATATATGAAAACCCAATAGGAGATTTGGGCTTGTAGTTTAGATTATCCACACCCCCAGCCCTTCTTTTGGTATGGCCCATGTAACCTAGACCCAAAAAAACCATGCTAAATCTTGGACCCAACTTGTATTTAAAACTCGCACTCATAGCTATATATTTTTAGTGTTGTGATATAAAAATGATTTTTATTTTAAGATATATTATAATAATTTTTTATTTTTAAAATTAATATAATAAAAATATTTTATAAAATATAAATTTAATATTTTTAGAAACAAAGTAAACTTATCAACTCATTGTAAATAACAAGAGCGTGCATAGTTAACTTTGAAAGGTATAGTTAATAAATCACTAGTTCAAGTTTATAAATTTTAAAATTATTAAAAATTTATATAATTATTAATTTTAAATTCATGAAATTAATTTAAATACACCTAAATTAACTTAATTATTCAAGTTAATAATAAAAAATAAAATATACATAATTGATTTGGATTGGGCAATGGCATAGTCATGGGCTATGATTTACATAGGCTATAGGTTCCGGCTTTTGTAAAGAAAAATATAATAAAATATGGGAAGGTAATCATGCGGGCTCATGAAATGACCCGATAAATATTTCTCTAGGAAGGATGGTAACCTCCCAGTCAACGTTTGGATTGGAGCCTTGTAATAATTAGGAGCATTATATTTTTATAATATAAATGTATGGAGATGATAAAATCCCTTCAAACGAATCTGCCTAACTAGAATATTGAAGGGATGCATTTGCCTTCCATTTTTGCGATGAAAAAGTAGAAAGTAATCAAATCTGGGCAATGAGCAAGGAAGCTTTCAAGACATGACCTGAGCCATTTGACCATGATGATGCCTGTCGGCGACCCTCGTCATCCCCGCCAATTAGGGCACAAACCTTGGGCGAAAAACACATCCTTTTCAACATGTTGGACTTCGGACGATGCTGCGGTTCAAAGTTAGCCGTGGAAATTCTTGCTTTGCGAAGTACGGGCCTGCTTTTCAGGCAACAGCTATCCTGTGCAAGAAAGAAATATTGATAACGTGAGAGCTGTAGCTTAATTGACAGTTCTAGTCTTGCTACTCAATCACCGGTTCAACGGGCATAAATTTATTGCTCTTCGTCTTGGTTATTAATTTTAGAGTTTTGGGAAATTAGTTAAAATAGGTGTAAATTGATTTAAATATTTATAATTAAAAAAATTAAAAAAAAATAGTGACAACACCTTGCCTCTCGGAATTAGCAACAAGAACAGGATCCTTTGTGTTTATGGGCACTTATAAGATGAAGATAGAAGAATCCAACTTGTTATTCTTTATTGTTCTCCCTCGTCATCAAAGAAACTCTAATTTATTTGGAATGACACCCTGGGTGGAGATCCGGTTTGGTTTAACTTGATCGTGAATTAATTTATTTGTGAATGAATTAATTCATATTTGTATATTTTTTAAATAAAAATATTTTTTTAATGATCTTATTTTAAAAATAATCAGAAGAATCAAACACGAGAACAGACGAAACAATTATGCCAGTCATATCCAGATCAATCAAGAATATATCCTCGCATACATTATTATTAGTGTAGTTCCATAGCATATAATGATGAGGCAGAGCATTCATTAATGGACTGTTCTTGCTATTAGTTAAGCAAGAATGTGGCAGGAAACAATTAGTAGCATATAAAAAAAATCATAACGAACATGCTGCTCTTACTATTAGTTAAACAAAAATGCTTGTTTCGTATGCTATACACAAGTTGCCATATGAATCTCTCTGGGGGCCCGAGGAGTTCGAAAGATGGAGATTCTGCCATACAAGTAGTTTAAGAGAAATATTTATGAATTAATGGGATAAAGCTAAATATTACATGGTAGTTAATTATTTTATAATGATCGTCACTAAAAATTTACATGATTATTAATTTCAGGATCAGTTAGATTAGTCGTAATGCACGCAAATTAACTCAAATATCTATGTTAATTTAAAAAAAAAACTAAATAAAAAAAAAAACTTCTAGTTGCTCCAAACCTCCAAACCTAAATTGGACTCTAAAAATATTATTTGAGTCGGTTTTGTTATTTTTTTATTTTACTAGATTTTGTGTTTATTTCAGATTTTATGTTTTTTTATTTATTTTAAAATTCTTATTTTTCCACCTTGCAAATGTCGGTTTCTGAACTATTTTAACAAAACGTATTTTAAAACTTGTAATTCTCCTATAAAAATCAATCATATCAAAATTATTTTCAGAATAAAAATATAAGTGTAGAGTTCTTTGTGTATATCCCTTTTCAGCCAATAAATTTATCTTTGTATTATTGATTGTCCTTTCGTGGTCAGCACTCTTCCCCTCTTGGATGTTTATTATTTTTTTCTCAAATAAAAATTTGAGCTTTAATCTCTCTAATCTTTTACCCTATTTGAATCACCTCTCAGTGGCCATTTGGCAGCACGGGTGGTCTTGCTACCAAACGATGCCAGTCATTAGTGGGCTGATCTCAATATGACCTCATAAACAGACTGATATACGTCAAGGGTAACACCAGCAGAAGATCAATATAGTTCCTAGCAAAAATTTGCTGGTGGGAGGTAGACATTTTTGCTGGACATTAGCTCTATGTTTGTATCATCACATTCCCTTATACCAAGGAAATGTTAGTTTTTGTTTTCTATATGTAATGTCTCAAAGAACCTATGATCCATTAATGGTTCAGCAGTGGTCCTCTTCATGCTTTCATCCATCCATTTTACAGGATGTATCACTCTTGTTGTGCACCAGCAAAAGCCAGAAGCAACTGCCTGTAGGCAATGGTGAATATCAGTGATGAAGTTAAAAGGCCTGTATGTGTTCTGCTATGTACTCCCCAAAAAAAGAAAAATAAAAGCTAAGATGGACATGTGGAAGCTTGGAAGAAGAATAACTTTTGAGGGTCGATCAAAATCTCGTGTATAATTAATTTTTTTGGCCATCAGCGGTGGAAAAGGTAAAGAGAACATCAAAAACCCTAAACAGATTTTTGAGGACTACTGTACAATCCTTCCCATTCCTCAATGGCTGCTAAAAAAAACAAAAAAACTCAACAAAGAAAAAAAGTGGAACTTAGTTGGGGGGAAAAAAACAGGAACCAACTTCCACTTCTTCATTGATAACATGTTGGTTCAATATCTTTGAGAAGTCCAACTATCTGTTGCATGCTTGGTCGCTTGGAGTTGAGATCAGCTGTGCACAGATATCCAATCTTGAGGGCCTCCTCCATTTCACGTTCTGGTCCTGTTTTGCGAATTTTCGGATCAATTGCTCTGGACCCTTCGCTCTTCCTTACCAATCCTCTAACCCAACTAACTAGAGTGGAGTTTTTCTCTTCAGCATAATCATCTCCAATTGGCTTTTTCCCTGTAATTAGCTCAAATAAAACAACACCAAAGCAATATACATCAGATTTTGGAGTAGGGCTGTCGTTGTCTGGATCAGTAAACTCTGGTGGAACATAACCAGGTGAACCACGAGCAATCTCCTCATCTAAACCATTGCCAAAGATCTTGGCCAGGCCAAAATCAGATAATCTTGGCTCCAAGTTGTAATCTAAATAAACACTACTAGCTTTGACATCTCTATGAATAATTGGAGGTGAGCAGCCATGATGAAGAAATGCCAATGCACGAGCAGTTCCAAGGGCAATTTTGTGTCTGAATCTCCAGGTTGTTAATAACCCTTCAGAGCCAAAATTTTGAATTCCATTATTGTCATCTTCCTCCCATGTTTCTGTGCTCCATTCTTCAGTTGTTCGGATCCCAAGCGGCAAGTCATGGAGCAGATTTTGCAAGTTCCCATTCTCCATATAATCGTATATTGCAATTCTTTGATCCCCCGCTAAGCAGTAACCAGTCAATGGTACAAGATTGGGGTGCTTAATTCGACCAAGGTACTCAAGTTCTCTGGCAGCTTCTTGGTCTATCAATGTGGATCCATGGACCAACACTTTTACAGCTACCTGAATTCCTCCAGGAAGAAATCCCCTATATACAGGCCCAAATTTCCCTTCAGCTAAAAGGGTGCCTCTGTCAAAATTTGAAGTTGCAGACAAGAGGTCTGCAAATGTGATATTCGACAATGGCTTATCAAAAATCACTACTGGAACTGAAGTTGCCTGCTTGACATCAGCAACCCATGTTGTCGAATCAGTCTGGAAGGAAAAAGGGCCTGAGATATTTTGCTCTTCCTTATACGAGGTTTGATTTACTTCCCACATTTTGGATTTCCTTCTACAACCAAAGGCAAGAAATAGCAGTCCAGCAAGCATGAAAACCACGGAAAGGGCTAAACCCAGAGAAAGCTTTAATCCCTTGTGGTTGGAGACTTTTCTTTGAAAAAGGCCTGGGTTTGCAGCAATTGGGCAGCTGTCTAATGATCCAGAGAAGTGTGATTGGAAGGTTTCAGGGGAAAATTCTGAAGCACAAAGGGTTAAATTGTTGTAGGAGAAATTGTACCTCTCCATCCAAGGGAGATTTTCCAAGAGGGACACTGGGATTTCTCCACTCAAATTGTTGTGTGACATATCAAGAACTTGAAGGTTTTTGATAGTTAGCAGAGGGATTCTGCCACTGAGATGATTCTGAGAAAGATCAAGTGTGTGCAAATTACTCAATTGTGTGATTTCACTCGGAATGTGACCAATGAGACTAGTTTTAGACAAATTAAGATATTCTAATTCTGAAAGCATTTCAATTCGCGGGAACTCTTCTTCAGTAAATCTATTGAATGCAAGATTAAGGTACTTGAGATTGGAGGCATGACTGAAATCATGGAAAATTTCTCCACTGAGCTGATTATGTGACAAGTCCAAATAAACCAAGCGAGACCAATTGTAGGTATAATTGAATTGTACCTGAGAAATGTGACCTTCAAACTGGTTTTTGCTCAGGTCCATCACCTCCAGCAGCTCCTGAAATACACCCATTACTGAACCCTGAAATGAATTCCCGGAGATGTTAAGAATAGTGATGGACCTCATTAGTGAGAAATCCGAGTCCCGTCCTTGAATATCGTTTCCTGCAAGGTTTAAGGTTTTGAGCTTAGGAAAAGCAGCACCAAAACCATCTGGTAAGGATCCATCCAGCTTATTCATTGAAAGATCAATAAAATACAGTGACTGGCAACTCAGAATTCCCGATGGAATGCTTCCTTCGAATCCATTTCGTTCTAGTTTAAGCACCCTCAAACTAACAAGAGAGCTTATTGCTGCAGGGATTTCACCAGAAAAGTTGTTGCTTGATAGATCAATTGTTTCAAGCAAGCCAAAATTACCAACGTTGCTGGGAAGGGGCCCAGAAATCTTATTCGAAGAGAGATTGAGGAGATTCAGAAAGCCTAAACTCCATAAATCTGAAGGAAAAGATGTGATTTTGTTGTTGCTAAGATCCAAGGCTTGTAGCTTGCTTAGTTTACCAATAGTGGTATCAGGAATAGAGCCAGAGAGGCCTAAACCAGAAGCCAGAAACCTAACAACATGTTCTTTTTTGGCATCACAGAGCACACCTTGCCATGAACAAACAGAAGCAGAAAAGCTGTACAGCGGAGAAGAAGCAAAGCCCATGTTCTTCAAAAACTCAGAGAGAAAGAAACCATCTGTATTGGGTTGTTGACAAGCCAAAGGCTTGAAGAACAGAGAAAGAATCAATACAGAGACAAAGAAACCAAAACCCATTTGGACTCAAAGACTCCAAACTCGAACCAAAACCCCAAAACGAGCTCAACCTCTCTAGTGCTTCAGAACAAAACCACCGCCACAGCATCTATGCTTCTGACTCCATCTTAGTTAATACTTTATGGCTCATTCAACTCCATTAAACACCACTTAACAGAGTGATTTAAGGTGTTTTGAAACAAAAAGATAAAAACTAGGGCTTAAAACTCTCCAAACTCACTGACCTATAAGCTTGTGGCAATAGTGCAATGCACAGAAAGGGTCAAAAATGGAATCCGAAAGACCAAAAAATGGAAAGCTACTACTGAGATTTCAAAAGGGCATCAGAGGATTATGGAGTCTAAAAGGAGAACGTGAGCATACCTCATCTGGTTTTGCAAGAAAAGGAAAGCCAGGGTAACAAACAAACAAACAACCCAAGTGAAGAAGCACTTTTGTCGATGTGCTTACTTTCTGCTTGCTTTCTGCTGCGTGTATTTATAATCAGCTAGTAGTTATTTATTTTTTTTGTTTTTGTTTTTTGGTACAAGTTAGAAATACAGATAATAATTTTTAGTTTTGAAAACCAGCGAGGATCTAATTTAATTTATACCCTCAATTATTGAGTTAATTTATAAATTCTTGTTCAGTAATTTTATTCAAGAAAATTTTATTTTTTAAAATTAATTCAGTCAAGTCTCCCTTGAATTTAGTCAAATCTTAGTTAAACAATTTGAATTAAAATCTGTTTCAGGTATAAGACAAAAAACAATAATAATGTAAGTGTTCTGTTTAATATTATAATACATGATATCTTAAAAAATATTTTTTTATTTAAAAATATATTAAAATTAAATTCAATTAATTTTTTTAATAAAATTTCATATTTTAAATTATTTCAAAAGAGTCCATTCATTCTCCAGCTTAGTTTAATTTATGTTTCAATAACATCTAAGAATTGATATTGGACCAAAGCTTTTTATTAAAGAAGCTACGTTGTTAGAGGATCTTCGATACAAAATATTATTTTAAAAAATTAAATTAATAAAATAATATTTTAAATAATATAAATATAGCTTATTTTATTATATTTATTCCAATGAAAAAAAATTATTTGAAGAACCATTTATATTGGAGTAAAAAAAACAATTATTTTATTATTTTTTAATATATTTAATGTTATTTTTTTCACTTATCTATACTTAATTGATTTATTTTTTTAATGGTCTCACTTTATTGGTTTTTACTCTTTAAAGAGATATATAGAAATAACATTTGTGAAAGAGAAAAGACATTTTAACATTTTGTTTAACTTCTCTCTTAGAGTATGCAAAACAAATAAAAAAAATCTAAAATATTAATTTTTTTATTTTTAGTTATTCATTTTTGGAGATGCTAAAAAAAAGACGGGGAAGAGAGTGGGATTTTTTTTATGATTTTTTAGATAAATAAAAAAGGTATTTTTAGAAATTAATTTTCAATGTTAATTTAAATTCTCATAACAAATCAGGATTTTTTCTCTAATTTTTTTTTATCATTTTTTATGAATTCAATTTTATTTAAAATTCAAATCAATACTTGTAAAATAAGTGCAAATACAAAAATTAATTTAGCCATGTGAATTGAATTCCGTTCGTGGTTTTCTAAACAACATGAAAATAAATTGAGTTGTATTTCTTTTGAACACATAAATTCAACTTCTTTGTCAATTAAATTTAAATTAAATACTAAAATTGAATTTAATTATAGTAAAAAAAAAAACTGGTTCCAAATAGCCTATTAATTTATCATAAACTAAAATTTTAATCAATTAGCTAACCTTTACTAGAATTTTCGCTTCGTCTTCGAATCCTCAATCTAGCTTCTAGTAATAGTTTTTAACATGAACCAAATCACATATTAAATTCAATTCACAAGAATATTTGAATTCAATTTATAACTCAATATAATTTTTATAATTGGACACTAAGCTACATAATTAAATTTAATTCTAATGTTTAGAATACATATGAAAATGAATTACATTAGTAATATTATAGTATTCTGCTCTTAATTTAGAAATTATTTTTGCAATATAAATATTTATTTTTTATTTAAATGACATTAGAGTGACATGAAATGGAGTCATTTTAAAGAAGTTCTTAATTGTTTTTATCAAACATCTAATGAAAAAAATAAAAATTATATATTCATAAAAAATAAAATTCATTTAAGATATTTTGATTGGAATATTGAGAAAAAGGACTATAGATACATTCCAATAAAAATTCCTGAGTTTTTATTAAACAAAACTGAAATAAAAATAAATATTAAACCAATACAAATCACATCATTGAAATAGAACGAGTAAAATAATTTTAAAAATGTTAATAATTAGAAAAAAAGGTAACAATTCTTACTTTTAATAATGAAAAAAATAATAAAATAAATTCAACACCTATTTTCTACCTACATTTGGCAATTATTACTACTACCCACACACTTACACTAATCATTATTGGCTAAAGTGGAAGATAAGTGACAGAAGAAGTATAATGTAAAGTTGAAGAGCAGTAATGACTTGAGATCACCCTCTTTATGCTGTATACAAATTGAACTTATTGGACTCATCTCCGAGTCTCTTTTTCGTTGCACAATCGGGACCATTTTGGCAGCAAAAAAATTAAAAATAATAATAATAAAAATCTACCATAATTTGGACCGTCAACATGGTATGAACATCGAGTTGGCTTAGGCCCCCACTAAACTTGAGTACTTTCCTAGTGATTGTTGGATTTTTGTAGTTTCTTGACTTTGCTGCTAGAATTTATATGTTAATAAAACTAAATTTTATCTTAAGATAAATTTAAAGATATTTTTTAATTATATATATATATATATGCATATCTTAAGATTAACAATTAATTTGTATTCTCAGCTTGAAGGGTTGCTGGTCTAGCACCTTTGTGCGTGCTCTCTCGTGAAGGGCACGCGAGGAGAATTAAATGTCTGAACTACCCTTGCTATGACGAAATTAAAACACATTTTGCAAGGGTTATACTGTCTTTTCCCGTGGATAATCAAGGGAATGTTGATTGATTCAATCTGGTTTTTATATGAAAATATATATTTTTAAGTGTTTTTCAATAATCTTAATGAATTAATATAAAAAATAAAAAGATAAATTTTAAAAATATTTTTTAATATATTTTTGCTTTTCAAGATGTCGTTTTTATAAAAAGGTATTTCTGAAGTGTTTTAATGTATTAATATAAAAATAAATTAAAAAACTTCATTTTTAATAAAAAATTTATTACAAATACGATCAAGTAAAAAAAAAAAACTAAACTCCAAATGAGATCCGAGAAGTGATGGATTGGATCATCCGACAAAGAAAGGATGAGGAAGAAGCAACCTTAATGAATGATTTGCATTGATTGAGGGATCGATGAAGAGTAACGAGAAATCAACCGACAATGTTATTTATTATTAGCTTGAAGAACATCTCATGCCAGCAAACTTATTCTTTAAACAATGGCTTCATTAATTGTCCATATAATAATAATGAAAACACCATGATTCATGAACTTCTTCAGCCCACTTCACAGAGAACTGTCCTTTTACCACTTCTTATGTCACCTTGGAGTAACATGCACCACAAACCTTTTCATTTTTTTCAAGAAAAAACTTGTATATTATATATATATATATANATATTACAATTTTTCTATCAAATAAAAAAAAATTGATAATCAAGCTGCATGATACCCTATGTCTTCTTGAGTGAAACTCTCTGCAGCTTATAAAGTAGCAGTCTTGATGCTCAAAAGATGGAAACCTTTCTTCAATCCCCGTCGTCCTAATCCGCGATTCCTCTGGAAGGAATACCTCTCTCCTGTTGATTTCACAGCTGCTTCCCTTGAGCTAGAGGAAACAAAGAGAGAAATTAAATAAAAACCCAGAAAAGAATTATACATTTTAAAACAAAATAAACTTCACCATCCTGATGTAATTTTAGTGTTGTCGTCATGTAGTCTTGGTGTTGCTAGAATCATCTCAGTGAATTCTTTATGATGGTTGAGTGGTGTGCACAGCAGAGCAATGAAGAGCTTCTAATAAACTTCTTTTTTTTTTCAAGTATGATGCTGACAGTTTATTTTTTATAGTTAATTATTATATAAAAAAATTATCTTATCAAATGTTATTTTTTTAATCATCTTATTACATCAACTAAGTTTATTGAATACAGTAAAATTAATTATCCAAATCTGATGTATTTTTTATAGTTTATTTGATGTAGCGCTTATCTAGTTGATATTTATTTCATAGCTATTTTAGCTATTTTTTCAAGTGAGATGAAGTTTAATGTTGATTTTTACTATCAAGAAAAGGATTTAATTAATTCAGGCAACAAGGTGAAAAATAATTAACCTGCATAAACAATAGCCAATGGAGTGATTAAATATGATGTAATGTTCTTGAAACAATACCAAACACCTCAGAACCATCATCTAATAAGCATCTCAGACCTTGTTGTTTTAAGGCTGTCCTCAGATTTCTCTAACCACACAAATGATTTAAACAAACTTCTCAATCAAGGCAACCCATTCAAGGGAGCTGCAACATTGTACAATTATTATGCGAGCTTCCATTATTTGCCTGCACAAACCAGAAAGAAGAAATTAAAAGCTCATTTTGTACATGTTCAAAGTTCAAAAGAGGGTTTTTGGTGATCGGTAGGCTTGCTGCAGGAGTCGTGATTGCCACAACAAATGCATTCTTAGTTATAAAAAAGATTATTTTTATTAAAAATCCATTGAGTTTTGCCCAAGTCAACCAGATCGTGTATGTATTAACCGAAATCAATATGGAACCCGACCTCAAACTGGTCGCCGGTGAGTATCAGGGGAACGTAAGAGGAGTAGAAATGAAGTTTGCTTCCAGTGGCCAGTGATGATGTTATTTCTGATAACCCGCATGAAACTGGCAATGGTATCAATCATCACCACAAGCACTCCATTAAAATAAGCTCTTACCCATTATTGACAACATTTGTGCTTCTCTCTTAACATGATGCAGGATTCTTTTTTACGCATGTGAGCGTCTTCAAACCATCACCCCAAGATATGTTTATTAAAGTAGTGTCCTGGTGCTCAGTGCCATCCACATTATGCTAGTGAGCTCCCTCATGGACCACCGGAAAACATGGTCTTTCTTTGTTCAATGTGATTGTTATCAATAAAAAATTGTGAAAAAATATGAAAATAAATCAGTTCAGCTATTTAGAAGAAGAATCCGTTAACATAAATTGAAGGCTGGGCAACAACTTGACAGGCACAGCTTTCACCGGGACAACCAGATACGTGTAACAGGTGAATTTCATGACCATTTTTTCAGAACCTGTTACTGAAACCGGACCAGTCTCGGCAAATAAATCCAAGACCCAGTTTATCTCCCCGAGTCAACTACAAATATTTTTTTTTTCAATTTTATCCAAAACAACATTGTTTGAAAATCACCTAGTCACTGGGATAACCTGCAACCAAAGCCTTGAACTTTAGCAGAAACTAAGCCGGATGTGATAACTGTAAAATACAAGGCCGGCTACCGCAAACCATGTTCTCTAATTATAAACTTGTAAAGTTCTTCAATTAACGGGAAGATAATACATCTCTCCATACATGTAAGCCTTTTTCAGCTCAGTCATCTAAGGTGTTACAGATAACAAAAGTCCCTCCCCCGATAAATATAACCAAAAAAAAAATTATATATATAAATATAGGAAACAAAATTGGTAACATCGTAGATTTCACGTTAGGTCGCCCTGGCAAAATTTTGGCCAAACAATAGCAACAATTACTAATAATATAACAGCATGTCGACAAATCATGATCCCACAAAACTGATACTTATATAGATGGCTTCATATCCTGAAAGGCTGGTTTCCAGACCTAGATCGGTCCATCTTCGCCTTCTTAAATTGAGTTTTCTTCGTAGCCAATGCTTGGAAAAGGTTTGGCCCGTCAAAGTTGTGCTGAGATTGCCTTAGCTTCTTTCTCTTACCTCGATCATATTCTTCATCCCTGTGGAAAATTGAAGGTGCACCATGGAGAACACGATTAAAATTACAGAAAAGCAGGTCCAATAAGCAAACAAACTTTTTTAGCAACAACCCTTTCTGCAAAAGGTTATGTTAATTTCCCATTCATTCTAAATAAAGAAAGGAGAGTAAATGTGGAATCCGAACTCACCACTCATTTGCTACATAACCAATGCTGAGATTTTCAACACCGTTGGATTCCACAATCTGAGGTGGCAACTCTATTCCATCCCATGGTGCAACTGTAACAATCAAAGCAAGGCCAAAAAGCAACTTTCAGCAAGTCAAACTGTAAATCAAATGCGGCGGAGATGATCTTGCAAGCTAGATAGCCTTTCAGCTTGAAAGGAGTTCAATTTCCAAACAAGAATTTAGTCCCAAGTACATGTAAAGAAATCACATGGTCTTCTGTTTAGTTTGATGTGCCTTTCCTTCGCGAGGAATTAGTAGTTGGAGAAAGATGGTATTGTAGGATTGCACTAAGGATTAAAATGTCTAAGCAAGCGATGCAATCCAGCTTTCAGGCCACTGCCACAAAATCAAACTTTCAAGTCCCAGTTGCATGAATTTCCATCCCAGGGATTTTAATCTTATATATGAACAGATATGCTTCGTAAGGTTTATATTCAGAATAAGCTTTTTTTCTCTATAGCCTTAGCACTGGAGCGAAAACCATACCCACCCCCATGAAGGCACAACCTGGGCATGTTATTTCATGCGTGAAGGCATCTTAAGACATTGGCACTCCTTAAGCAGACCAGGAACAAAAGTCTAGGAAAAGCTAAAAGGGGGGTTGAATCCAATAATGATAGCCCATTATAGGATCTCAAACTCTGAAGAAAGAAGAGAATCTATCTAGAATTCCAGATTTCTTCCACCATGATACATGGTGCAAAAAATGAAAAAAAAAATCCAAATAGCAATGAGTAGTGCACAAATGAAACTACTGGATAGCAATGACTAGTGCACAATTGCTGACATTGATAAGCTATAGATGGTCAGGTAGAATTTAAGAAGAATCAGAACAGTACTCACCAGTCACCTTTGCACCCCCACTAAGGTCATTCATTATCCCATTCTGTGATGCATCTCTTTTGCTATTTTCTGTGCAGTCAGGTTCTCTTGCATCTCCTCCATTTACTTCAGAGGTTGAGGTAGAACTCTTTTGTCTCTGTTTACCCATTGTAAGCAAGGTGCCACTCAGACTATTTCTCTCCATAGATTCTCTATGTATGACACCCATCCCAGGATCACTGGACTTTCTAGCATCATTTCCCTTTCTTGAACCAGATTTAGCTGTCTTCCTCCGAGATGTCATCAAAGCCAATAAAACTGTAGAGATTTTGGATGTAGATGGACAGCCATCATTCTCCAGCTGCTCCAGCAAGTTTTCTTTGAAGAGATTATTGGTCTCCAAAGCAAGGCATTTTCTCTTTTTGTGTTTTTTCCTCGTGCGAACACCTAAGGATACCCTGAATAAGTTTGAGCCAAGATGCATCCTACGCTTGAGAAGCTTCTTTTCTAATTTCTTTTTAGGTGTGCAAGCAGGAGCTTTGCTATGTAAACATTCATTTTGAATGACAGGTGGAATTGAAGCAATCAGGATTGATGCCTCAACTGGCTGGCATGCAGTTTGTTGCCCGCCTTCAACAGCCTTATCACTAATTGTTTTCCCAGAAGAACTCTTAATGGGGATGTCTACACCCTGAGAACAAAGAAATACATCAAAACTTGGCCGAACAATGACGTCATCAACAAGTATCCAAAGGAGCGCATATATGTAATTACCTGATCACTTTCACAGCTTGGCTTGTTAGGTGATTTCACAGTGACTGTTTTGTTAAATGTCTGGTCAGTAGATCCCATGGATGGAGCCAATCTTGGGACCTCACCTGATGTTTTATCACAAAAATCCTGACATAGAACTAGCCTTGACATCCCCACATTTAGGCCAGCATATATCTGGATTGACAATGAACTTACAAGTTAGAAACAAAGTGAAAATGCCAGCCCAGATGAAGAAACAGGCCCGTGCTGGGCATGAAACATCCAATTACCTTTTGTGGGATCTCATTTCTGACAAGTTTGTCAGTAGAGTTTTTCAGGCAACTGCTGCTATTCGATGGCACATTACAGTCACTGGTTTTGGCCTCAGTAATAGTAGAAGTCTCTTCAGGTTTAGAAGCAACATTATTGCTGTTCATGGAGGGAGTTGAAGGTGGCAAGCATTCTCTAAGCTCCGAATTTGCCAAATACTCTCCTTTTGATGGGAATGTCGATGGTGCACTTGAAGTTTCTAAGGCAGGATGCACTTTCAGCAATTTTTGCCTATTGTTTTGCTGAAATGGTGCGTCTTTCAGATAGATCTCTGATGATGGAACAATGCTTGATGCATCTTTTTTATTCACAGCAGCAGAAGAGTTGGTAGACTCCAATTTATTCCCAATCAAACTACTATCCACATGTTCCTTCGAGAATTGCTTGGCAACCAGATTCACAAAGTTACTACCCAAGGTTGCTTTCATGCTTTCTTTTTGAGCAACGTCAACAGGCTTTCTTGCAACATTTTTTCTATCACGAACGTAGAACAGCATATAAGCCTTCTGCTCCAAAACAGTCTTCTCGCTAACTTGACGAACCTGTTGATTGAAATAACCTGAACTGATAAAAGATCTATTTGCAAAAACCAGTGACATGAAAATTGTACCTAGCTTGCAGCTGTACATGCAGCAGATTTTCTAAATTGACTCCTTATGTCCACCATACCTGATTGTCATTGAGGAGGTGCCACATGTTACTTGATGTCCGAACAAAACAGACATAATGACCAGAGTGAGTATTATGACCATAATGTACTAGGACACCATATAGACTGTAGTTTAACTCCCCCTCCTGCCAAGAATAAAGAACTCAATAAGCAGATGATGAAAGATAGAGAGTTAAATGAAACAGAATGCCACATGCAGATTCTACAATCATGCAGGCTAGAAATTTTCTTCATTATAGTGTTCTCAAAAGCAAGACACTCATATGATTAAAAAAAAAAAGGATCATTTGGAGAGAGAAAAGGCGTGTCCAAAATAACCATAGGAACAAACAGAATAGCACACTATCATTAAATGGCTTCTGATGCTATTTAAATTCCTTCGCATCCACTAAGAGTATACAAATGACAAATTTTAATACACAGACCAATGACAATCAGGTATTTTCCAAACACAAACATACTTCAGAGAAGCAACACCTTCTTGTTCATATCCATATACCAACTAACAAAAGAAATAAAACATAAGAAAGTGCATCAAAGGCATATAATAGATTAAACCATGCAAAAATGAACCCAAATTACAAAGACAATGAGAGAGAGAGAGAGTTAATTTGGAATGGTATCAAATATACTAAAGAGGATATTTCATCAAGTCCAGAAGAATGAAAGTTTACAACAATGATACGCATACTCACATAGGAACCACTGACGAAAGGCTTAATGTCCAATGAACGATCAAATATAACTTTCTTGTCAACCTTCCGTCCAGGATCATGTGCATGAAACCGTTTTAGATGTATTGTAAGCACATGTGGTGCCTTGTGAACTGTAAGCCTTTTCTTAGCCCTGACTTTCTGCTTGCATCGCTGACACTGGTATTGCTTCTCTCCTCCATCTAACACCTCTGCAGCAGTGAAATTCCGAAGTGCAACTGGCAAGGTATCTGCTTTGGCTATTTCAAGGCTTAAATCTAAGAAAGGATCAAATTTGTTGGAGCAGTAAGAACATTGTTGGCATTCCACCTGAAAATGCATGAAAGAAACATTAGAGTTTTGAGAAATTGGGAGAACTTTGAGCATAGCAATAATCTGAATAAATAATTTATTGAGAGGGGGGATAGATAACAAAGAAAAATAGAATATTTGAATCATAAAAGATATTAAAACTTCCATGTAAAACCATTTCCAAATGGCAGTATTTATGTCTATCCAATCACTTCTCTAGACTGATTCAGCATCTTGAACACAATCCCATGACCAAAGATTTGTATGGAGAGGAATGTCCCTAGAGGACTCCAGTCCTCAGAAAATTGTCAGCAGATCCACAGCAGAGCAATTAAAGTTTACCTGGCTACGAAGGTGACCACCAAAGATTTTGTGTACTAAACTCTTCTCATAAGCAGCAGGGGATTCACTTGGCACTCCTGAAGGCAAGCAGCATTTATGCATTGATTCCAGCAAGTTAACCATATACTCATGTGCATCCTCTTGTCTTGCATTGCGGAAGTTCCGAGATATGCCTAATTATGTGGTCAAGAAATAAAAATACCAAATCATAGGAACTCCAAGCGAAACCTTTGCCTATTAATAGCATTTAGGGAACCCATCAGACACTATAAATGACACAAACCTACTGAAGCAGTACAACTATTTTTAAAATGAAAATTTCTACAGGAAACTCTGACACAGAAGCTTGCAGCTACTTCCGCGTGAATTTTTAGATCCAGGAAGCTAGTAGCTACTTGCGTGTGAATTTTTTGATCCAGGATTAATAAATGAAAAAAATCACTTGCAACAGCTCCAGTTGTCAGTCAAGCACAGGAAAAATTAGTACAAGATTATAAGCGTGTAATATATGGTGTGGTCACCATCATAATTTTTCTCCTAATTTCACCTGGATAGCAAACCTTTGGGATAAATTAATCTAGCTGATTTGGCCAACAAAACAAAAATTGCCATATATCAAAAATCAGGTAATTAAAGGAAACAGGCCATCAGAAGGATACAGCGCAAATTTGAGACAAGATCTTTGGGAACTAGTGACCTCCCACTTGATTGTAGAGCACAGCTCACATGTTTTTGGATAGCACACAATGCACAAAATCCAGCTACATGACCTGTATATATAAATCAAACCAAATGTTAGGAAATATAGATAACCGCCACTTCATTTACAGCAGTTACATAGTAAAAGCATTGGTGACAGGACATCAAAAACTAATTACAAACATCACGTAAATTATCCAGTAAATCTGCTGAAATTAGTTGTTGAAACCGGTAATACCTGGAAATCAATGCACACCAGCCATGAAGAAATGTTGTGAAATTTTTCAAAAAACTTGTTAAAATCAAATTAACAAATCCCTGTTTATGCAAAGATAGTTAAAAATTAGTCGATGGCCAACTAGCTTGGGGTCATTGACACTCAGCACCACCAGGAACAATCAACAGTCCAGTCCTAGAAAACAATGCATGACATATATGATGAAAACATATTTGACCCAGAGATAACTAAACCAGTATAAAGATTGTTAAGAGGTGAGCCCTGACAGCAGCATGGCTGTAAAGCGTAGGTGAGCCACTCACATGAATTTTGATGCTCAACACTATGCAAGTATGCTGCTGAAGACTCAGTTTATGTCAAACCACTACTGAATTGAGAAAGCAACTGTTCCCCAGATTTTCCAGAATCATGCAATTAATATTTTTCAAATGGTAAATCCAATGGGATGAAAGTTCATGGCCATAAGGAACAGAAGAATGCAAGAGACTGATCACTTCTTCCATCTCAAAAACAATTCTTTGTGGAGCCATCTACACAATTGCTAAAAACTGGCGAAAGCAGTTTAATAAAAATCAAACCACACCAGCAATGAGCAATGGTATCGACCAATTAAAAAAGTATCTTATTCCCTGATTTTAAGCAAAGATTGTTAAGAAGACGAATTGCTTGATGAACTAGAAGCACAGGGTAATCAATCATCACAACCACTAAGAGCATTCCAATGCATGAATCTAGGAGGCAACCATTATTAAATAAAAGTTTTTGAGCATATAGAGTGTCATAGAGGACCAGAGCCCAGTAATATATAGCATGCTTTCAGAAGAGAAAATGCAGTGGAACCACTCACATGAATTTTGATGCTTGCCACTTTGCAAGTATGCTGCTAAAGGCTCTGTGTATGTCAGACATTGCACCACTGAATTGAGAAAACAAGTGTTCCCAAGATTCTCAAGACCAGCACCCTGAAAAAAAATTCATGTGATCCCGCAAGTTAAGCTGCTGGCCAAGTTTAAATACAGACCAGAGTTCTTCAAAGTGGTAACCGCAAAACAATCATAAATTGGCAAATGGATGGGAAATAGTTCTGTCATATGATATCATTTCTTCATTTTCCCACTGAAATAATGTAAAAATGACACTCAATGAGAAAGCCAAAAGGAGATATTTTAGCTAAAATGAAAATGATATTCCATTGGAAGATAAAAAGGCACCAAAAGAAACGTAGACATTAGGCAACAAGTGAAAGATATACTTCAGTTGTTAGGGAGGAAAGAAAGACAGATGAGTAAGGAAGGAAGGGTGAGAGGGATGCAGAGCTCACTTAAATTAATTGGGTGGATAAGAAAAGGGGAAAGAAGGGAGGAAGTGTATGTTCCTCTAGACCTCAAATTATTTATAATCCTTCCAACTAAGACTTCTCATTCCTAAATGTTTTTAAAATTGGAAGGATCGTGAGATGAAGGCCATGGTTCTTTCTTCTTACCTTCAATTTTTTCCTCCTCTACTCTTACAACCAAACAAAGAAACCTTGAGTTGCATTCATTCATCTCCATTTCCTATCCTCCCCACCAAACCAAAATGTATAACCCAACCAAATTAGAAACACCAAAAAAGAAAGCTAAAAGATAATGCAAAAAATCCTAATAGTTGGAAAGCACCCAGAAAAGTTCCCTCCCCAACCTTTTTTTTTAAAAGAAAAAGAAAAGGAAAAGGTAGAGCATAAAAATGACAAGAGAGAGAGAGAGAGAGCCTGTGAGTAAAAGAAATCACAAACAAAAAGCGACAATGTCTAAGCCAAAATCAACAACACCTGTAAAGATAGATTGAAAAGAAACGAGAAATGGAAAAGAACTAGTATAAACAGCATCTGGAGAAAAACTCGACAACAACCAAGCCTCAATCTTGAAAATAACCACTAAAAGAAACAGATTTCTCCACGCGTAAAACACATGAAAACTAGATAACGTAGAAGTACTTCATAAAACTAAATAGTTACAGGTTTAGTTTGCAGCAGATACCATATCTTAATTTAAAACTGTTTGCTTAATAAGAAAAAACTCCAAGGTCCACCTTCCCGACCGAACGAAAGTTATAACTGAACCAAATTACAAAAGCCTTGAAAAATCAATAAGCATGGTGAAATGAAAAATAAAAATAAAAACCAAGTACTATATGGATTAATTTTGAGTGAATTTAAAATGTGAAGGATGCTATTTGATTGAAGTTATTTTATTTATTTATTTATGTTTAATTTCAATTTAGAATTTCAAATTCCACAACAGATTACAGCAGCAGAATCCACATACAGTAAATTCCTCCGTATTTGAACCCCTTAATTTCAAATTAACAACTTTAATCGAAAAACATCCTCAACATTTGAAATCCACTCAAAATTAGGCCATTAAATCTACATTCGACGCTGAAAAAAAAAATTCTGTCTTGCAGTAAAAACAGAGGTCAAAGATAAAGGCCTAAAAAGAAATGAGAAACCGTCTAAATTAAACCCTAAAACAAGCGAAAATTTTAGCTTCATTAAAAACAAGATATAAAAACTCACAATTTTCCTGAAAGAGATCCCAAAACAAAGCTCTGGATCAAGCCCATTTTCCACAAAATCCGACCCGTCAACTTTCTTCACGGACTGACCCGGATGGTGATGCTCAAAAGCGAAGGGCCTCTTTCTCGAATTATAACCAGGATTTAAAGTCTCAATCTTGAAATCAGAAGTGTTGTTCTTAAACCCAATGTACTGTTTAGTCGCCAGCTGAAACTTTATCCTTCGTTTCAAAGTAGAATCGTCCTTGGATCCGTTTTCAATGTTCCCACCGGATTCCATTTTCAGCTCCGCTTCAGTCCCCATCACAATATTTTCCGTGCTCTGCTGCCGCCTCTAAAAATCAGTGATAGTGATTATCGAAATTCGATTCTTTTTTTTCTAAAAAACAAAAATTGAATCGATGATTGAAAAAAATAGTGATTATCTAGAGAGAGGGGAGGTGGAAGAGGCGGGGAGCGGTGGTTGTTGATCGGTGGATTTTGTTTGTTTGGTGTTTGGGAGGGAGAAGAGGAAAGCAGCTGCTAGTTACGGCTTCTTCTGGGAAGCGAAAGAGACTAAAACCCTACCCAAGACCCTTCTTTTTATTTTTATTTTTTCGTTTTTCTAATTATGTTAGGTATTTACAACTCAGTTCTCCAATTATATAAGTTGTTCCGATTAGGCTCTTATATTATTTATTTAAGCGATTTTGTCCTCACTGCACTCACTATTGTGAGATTTAGTTGCATGGTAACGTCATAGGCTCGTAGGAATGACTTGGATTTCCCTAATCCATGATAACTTAAATATATATATATATAGCATTTTATTTGTCCTTTTTTAATTTGAATTATGTTCCATCACTCCAAATTACGCCTGTATTGTCATGGTAATTTTTTATCTTCTTCTATTCTTAACATTATTAAATTAAAATTCTAAAAAAAATAAAAAATTTAACAATTTGATATTTTTTTAAGCCATGTATAATTTAAAAATGCATCCAAATATATTTTTTTAGTGTAAAAACAATTAGCATCATACATTGATAATAAATAGACAAGGTTTTTATTGATAGTTTATACTTAAATCTATGTGTTTTTTAAACAAAAGATAATTTATAGAGAGGGACGTTTGACTTCTTGAGAACATATGAAAATGCTTTAAACATGGCCCTTTTTGGGAGAAGTCCACGTGTACATGTAATGATGCGGTCTTTGATCTTTCACATCTTGCGATCATATCGTTTAATTTCAAAACATGATTGAATTGAATTGAATTGTATAGTTAAAGGACTTTTGTAGTTTACCCTTTTTGTTTTTGCCAAGTGGAGGCTGTGGGGTTTATGAGCTGGTGATAAACTGGCTGACATGTATATCTCGATAAAATTGTGTGCTTTGCTATTGGGAGCTGGAGTGGAGGGCCCACTGATACTTGTTCCACGCGGTGGCCTGTCGTGTGGATGCAATTGTGGTCAATTTGGGTGGACTTGGGCCCTCTACGAACTACGAAGGCATATCTACAAGGTGGGGCCCCTTGTTTGGACATTTGGACCGCAGGAAATTATTCTGGTCATTGACATTTGTTTAGCTTAATTTTCCCATATTTTGGTTCTCTTAAAAGTGATATTATGGGTTTTCTTATTAGCGAAAACCCAAATCAGATCAAATTATTACATGTATTAAAAGAGCTCTTTTTTTTCTTTTTCTTTTTTTATTGTAGTCTGATTATTGTTCACCGTCTTGTAAATCATTGAAGACGAGAGTAGTCTTTTTTCAAAAAATTCAATTTATTTTTAAAACTTTTATTTTATATTATTTAAACCTTTTGAGTGGAAATTAACACGCAGTTTTATATATTTTTAATGAAAAATAATTAGATTAAAAATAAAGGGTTATAGTGAAAAAAACAAGCAAAATAGTTAACAATTTTGAAATTTATCTTAAAATTTTATTTTTATCTTTTTTTTTTTGCTCTTGGATTAGTTGGTACTTTATTTTTCTTAAAAAATTAATTTTAGTATTAAAATCCATATTCCTTGTGTTTCTAGTTATTTTTCAGCGAGGAAAAAAATAAATAGTTACTGGATTCTAATATAAAAAAAACAAGTTATTATTGATGATAATTTCAACTCTTAAACACAATCAATTTTTATATTAGATAATTTTATACAACGAGATGAGTTTGAATTAGGTGTTTGTTTATTTTAAAAGTGCCTAAAAAATATATACGAGTTCATGAATATTTTTTGTTTAAGATTGATTTCTATTTTTGAGGTGTGCTTTTGTATTTTTTCAGACCATGAATTAATTTAACAAGATTTTATAGTTTTTAGGTCAAAAATAAATTGAAAAAAAATGTTTTTTAATAAAAAAACATGAACCTTGTAATTTTCAATCACTACAATAACTAGAATCTAAGAATTGAGGTATCCTTTATTTTAAAAAAAATAAAAATGAAATAGGTGACATGTCATTCAATTCATCAATAAAATAAATAAAAAGCTTGCACGTGGGTTATTTTTTAATGAGTTGAGCACCTGGTCTAGTTTACCAAGACCAACAATATTTTATTTTATTTTTTTAATTAATATTTTTTATTTTTTATATGATTTTTAAGTTTATATTTTAATCAGTGCTTGTGTGATTTTTTTGGCTTATTTAACATTTTTTTAAAGGAGATAATTTTTAATTATATAATGGGTGTTTAAATTTTTAAGAGGCTGGTATGATTCATCTATAATTTTTTAATATTTTATACATATTAAATTTACTTTTAAAATTTAAAAAATATCTTATTTCTTTATAATATTTTTAATATGTGTTGTCTTGCATAGTTTTTTTTTGTTTTATTTTTTCAATAAATTTGATGCGTGTCAATTTATATTTCAGATTAATTTTAATACACAAATTCACTAAATACTAACGGATAAATTATGCGTGTTATGATATTAAATATTATGATTTATATTTGTTTCTTAACCTTTTCAGTTTTGTTTTTATTTATTATTATTATTTTATTAAATTATTTTGATTTTATAATTCAGGTGTTTGATAAACATGTAATATTAATATATTTCATATCCAAATCACGAGTTTAATGTGTCAGTCCAACTTTATCCTTTTTTTTATTTGTTTTTGCTACCTTGTTTTTGGTATCATATTATTAAATTAATTAATATTTAATTTGGTTATCAAATTTCTTTTATTTTTTAAAATATAATTATCTTTTTTTTTGTCTGGCCGTGGCATCATGCAAGATATCAATCCAGTNTTAAAATATAATTATTATTTTTTTTGTCTGGCCGTGGCATCATGCAAGATATCAATCCAGTAAACATTTTTATCAAGACATAGAAAATATGGATTAGAATAGTATTATGGCCTTTTGCCATTCTTAACAAAAAAAATAATGGCCCTGTGAATGAGGGTATTCCATCCTTTTCGCATGACTTATTAATTATTATTTAACTTACTGTTGGTAGATCAATATTTTACTATTTATATAACATCATTAAATTACCTAAAAACAAGATTTTTTAAAATTAGTATCCAAGTGCTTTTTTAACATTTTACTTTTTAAAGCATAGTAATATTTTACTCTTGCAAGCGAAAATCATTTGACGAGCGTCTATGTGCTCTCTAGAATTTTCATTGTGGTTTTCTGGGTAATAATTAGCAGAATGGTGGACACTTTAGTAATTAAATAAACATAAATATTACTATAAGAAAGTTTTTGACGCGTGTATTAGGAGGTGGATTGTTGCAGCTCGATTCCGGAGGCAATTATTAAATGATACTTGATTTAATATATGATGTTATGCTTATTACATTGAACATGAACAATTAACAATTAACTACTGCGAAGGAAAATGACAACTATTAATGTCGATAACTAGTTCTGATGCAACTGGTCGGTGGGCAAGCTTCGCAAGGAGAAGAGGATACAGGGGGCTTTCCAGCATAGGAAGCATTTGAGATTGTCACGGTGATTGTAATTAAAATATTTTTTATTGAAAAATATATTAAATTATTTTTTTATTTTATTTTTTAAAAAATATTTTTATATTAATATATTCAAATAATTAAAAAATTAAAATTTCAAAAATCAACGCCTTCATATAATTGCTTGAAGACAATTGAAATGATGATTATATGATGATAAGACAATTGTGATAATAAGGCTCTAAGTCTTCCGTAGTCTCAATAATTTATATATTTTTTAATTTGATGCAAGCTAAGTTGTTCGATAATGATAATAATAATAATATCATATGGATTGGATCGTCATACTAATTTCAACTTGTAGATGACTCGGATCGACTATGTGATAGTCTGACTAAATGGATTAATCCTGGACCTAGTCCTAATCCAAATCGCATGTTGAGGCTAGACACAAATGAGCTGTAGCTTTTTGGTATTATCGTATTAATTTTTTTATCTTTTTTAAAAATTATTTTTAATATAAAATATAAAAACAATTTTAAAATATAAAAAATAACTTAAAACAAAGAAAAAAATTTAAAATTTTTTAAAAACACTTTTAAAATATAAAAATAAATGGGCTCTAGCATTTTAAAATACCTTTTATTTCAAAATATATTAAAATATTTTTTTTAAAAAATTATTTTTAATGTAAAAACATAAAAAAATAAAAAATTGAAAAACTCACGACACCAAACAATATCTTTGTTATCAAACATTTTTCAAAATGAGAAAAGTACCAGCATATAATGGTGATTCGAATTGAAAAACTTGGAATTTAGAGCTAAGCCTGAGCTGGGTTCCTAGTCGAACGAAAAATAAATAAAAATTACTTACTGAGACTAAGCTAATCAGATTTAGGATCTATTTTAAAAATATTTTTTAAAAAAATTAATTTTTTAAATTTTTTATCAACTTCACGTTAATATATTTTTAGTATTTTTAAATTATTTTGATGTGTTGATATCAAAAATGATTTTTAAAAAATAAAAAAAATTAATATTTATTTTAATACAAAAAATTATTTCAAAAGCAATATCAACCATAAACAGGCTCTTACTCCAGACACACCATTATACTAGGAATGTAATTTCCATTACCTTTCCAGGAGCGACCCAATTTCAGACCCGCGACCAATCCCTTCCATATCATCAAAGCTATTTTTGCCAGCTCCATCCCATCGAAGACCATAACTAAAAAAGTAGCCCTGACATCTCTATTTTAATTTTTCTACAACTTTTTGTAAATTTTAGTGTATAATTTGTTAGGAGTTTAGTGCAAATTTGTGTGCATGATTATTGAGAGAAATTAGAGAGAAAATGAGAAAGGCATGAACGCCGAGGTGGAGTGAGAGGGCAAGAATGAACAACGTATTTTGCTTGGAAACTCGATTTCATTTTACTTACACACATGGCTCCACACCTTGCCTATTTATAGGAAATTATGTGCACCTAAACTTCCATTAAAGACTAATTAGTGGAGCTTCCATTAAGTATTGATGTTGCACTGGATTATGGAGCTTTCATTAATTAAACATTAATGGAGCACTGATCATGGATCATCAAGTGCACTTATTAGAAATATAGTATAGATATGCCAAAGATCTTTGTTGATAGAGCGCCACTTTTAACAGACATGAAAAAAAATAAAAAATTGGACAACTAATTACCTTATTTTGATGAATAATTAATTAATTGACAACTTGTTTTAACCTTTCCGGCGTTGCTTTGTATTATTATCTTTTTCGGTGAGGATTCTAAAGGAAAAAACTTTATTTTGATCAACAATTAATTAATTAATTAATTAATTGACAACTTTGATTTAACCTTTTAGCATTACTTGTATTATTATATTTTTTGGTTAGTATTCCTAAGAAGGAAAGATAGAGAAACAATAAAGAAAAATGATTAAATTGAAAAGTTTTTTTTCCAAGTTAGACTAAAAAATAATTTTAAATTCAAAGATAATTAAT
Source organism: Populus ilicifolia (assembly GCA_015708895.1). Classification (NCBI taxonomy): domain Eukaryota; kingdom Viridiplantae; phylum Streptophyta; class Magnoliopsida; order Malpighiales; family Salicaceae; genus Populus; species Populus ilicifolia. The sequence continues at coordinate 319,662 of SRLM01000366.1, read as the reverse complement.
GAAATAATAATTTATTATTAGAAAATTCATTACTTATTATATTTAAATACTAAATAAAAAAATCTAAAATATTTTACAAGGTGTTTTGCAGGGCCTAGCCCCTACCTGCTACCCTTTTATTCTGTTTCTATAAGCAATTATGGGGCTCAAATTTAAGATAAAAAAAAACAAATTTTTTAATCTCAAGCGGTTATCAATAAGTCATCTTCTAAACTTAGGTGAAATAGTGTTGCTCAAAACACCTCGTCTTGGTGAGAATAATTTTTATTTTTAAATGAATCCTTCAAGTTTGTAGTTTTTTTTATCTTAGTCCTTGTTTTGCTAATTCTTTTATTTCTAGACAATTATTTAGCCAATTTCAACAATTTTCTTAATATTTCTTCTTAATTTCACCACTACTATGTTAAAATGTCCCCTCAACTTCTCTGGCTTTTCCAATTCAGTCATTGGCTTTCCAATGAGCCAGCTCAACCCTTCTCTAAAATTTTATTCATAATCACACCCTTGTATTTTGTTTTCAAATCTTTTTTTGTTAATATATTTTTTTTAAAAAAACATACATTTTAAATCATTATATTAATTTTTATGAAATATTTTAAATTATTTATTAAAAATATATACCTTTTGGAATATTTGAGGAGAATAAAAAATTGGTTTCTGAAAAATTACATGATTATAACTCTCAAATGTGGTATTTTTTTTATGCACATCTTATGTGCTAATTTGATGGGCCTTTAAGATTCTATTCACCTACAAGTTTGGGCTTGATTTCTCTTTTGCATTGTCCAGTAAACCCTCTCGAGCCAGGACTTTTCCCGAGCCTCGAGGTTTTTTTCGAGCAACAATAATAAAATAAAACTCTAGGTTGTTTTTGTTTATGAACAAATATTTTATATTTATTTTTTATAAGAAAAATTCATCAATAAAAAATATTTTTTAGTTAAAAAAATTAAATTAATTTTTAAAAAAGTGTTTCCTAAAAAATTTAAACAGAAAATACTTTTTAAAAATTATAAATTTTTTAATAATATCATATTATTTTTAGAATTATAAATATATAATTAACCCAAACCGTGTTAATAATTTATTCCATGTAACTTATCAAAACAAATAGATTAATCCAATACAGTACAGAAAACAATTAAATAGTCTTTCGATCAATGCTGATCATACCTAACTTGTAAGTATTTTATTTTAAAACAATATCTTCTTCTTTCATTAATCTTTTCATCTTATTTTTTTTTCTCTTTTTTTTTTATTTCTCAAGATGCACAAAAATTTATTAAATAAAAAGCATGGAGTGGACTAAAAAATAATAATAAGTGAAACCATGAGAACTAATTAATTAATTTTACTGAACTACATAAACGAAATTATAATTAACTCAACTAAACAAACAAGTGTATATGCTAATCAAGTTTTGTACCGATCAATACAAGTTCTTAATACAATAATACAAAGAAATTCTTTTTATTTTTATAAAACCCAACCCGAAACTTGTACCGAGTCAACTGTATACATCACTACAGGATTTTATTATGTTAATATGTAAACCTATTTATTTATTCATTCTTGAAAATAACTATAACCCAATTCTTTGATACAAGTGGTTTGGGGCAGTGTGCTGTCGATGTATAAAATACCATGTTTTTGGCTATTTGAACCAAAATAAACAAGCAATATCTTCTTCCCCTTCTCGCCATCGTCAGCCACCATTCATGATCGGATTGACATCACAGCCTAGAGAACCTCGGGTGAACATGGGAACCATGTTTTTTAAAAATTTAATTTTTATTAAAAATAATTTTTTTATTATGTTGTGAATTGTTTTGATACGTTGTTATTAAAATCTTTTTTTAAAAAAATATTTTAATATAAAAAATATTTAAATAAATAATTATAACTATATTTTCAAATATTTTATAATTTGGTACTTTGTGCATGCTTTTTAAACACTTACATTATGTGTACTTACATTATGTGTACTTGAAAGGCAAGGGGCACCAAACTCGAGGGAGAAGATGACAAAGTAGAAGACCTCAGATCCATCTAATATCTTTGGTTTCAAGATAGCTTCTAATAATGGCATCATGAGACAGAAGCAACAACTTGATTATTTTCTGACAGAAACCAAGAAGTTCCTTTGGCGAGCATCAATCATCATCCATATCCCTCTTTTTAAGCATTTTAATTTGGATGCTTTAGATTTGTTTTGTGTTTTAAAATAAATTATATTATTTTTATTTTAAATTAATATTTTCTGAGATTTTATATTAAAAATATTTTTTAAAAAAAATAAAAAATATTATTTTAATTTATTTCACAATAAAAATTATTTTAAAAAATAATTACTACTACATTATCTAATATTATCTGAGTTTGACTAGAAGTTTTCCATTTTTTTTATCAAATAATTAATTTAATTTAAAAGTTTAAATTTTTATATAAATTTTTATATTATTTTTTAATATATTTTTAAAAAACTTTTTAAATTTAAAATTTATGTAAACTTATACTATTTTATACTTATTTTTTATCAAGTAAATAAAAATAAAATTTGAACTCATCATCATTTAATTATTAAAATTCTGATACCATATCAAACAATCAATTTTATTTAAAAATTTAAATTTTTAAGTGATGTTTCACTTATATTATTTTCAGTAATAAAAACTATTTTTAACATTGAATTATCTCTCGAAATGGTGATTATCACCATTGAAATATCTTTCTTTTTCACAACTTTAGCACCCATATATTAGCAATATATCCATTCTAATTTCTTCCTTACATAGTCAACTCTTAAGTGGACATGGCATATTAAACGAATGATTCAAGTAGATCATTTGCGAGTCCGGGTGCTAATGTGTTAGGTGCTTAAGCACTTAAAAGGAATTCAAAAACATAATTAGCTCGTAGATCGAGATAACGATTGTATGGTGGCTCAAGCACTCAAAATCGTTGTGGAGAAGGGGTCAATGGGAGAAGGAGTAGTTGTCCGAAAGTCAACAAAAGGGATATAAAAATGCATTTCGAGAGGGGGTGCCTTGAAAGAATGAACACAGACGAGCTGTAAATTCTACAATTCGACTAATTATTAGTATTTTAGTACTTAGAGGAGCCATTATGAGTGTCATGATGTGCCGTCCACGACCCGCAAAGCAATCGCACCATGGGGTCCCGTGCTACAGTGATAATAATAAATTTGGAGCGGCCTGCGTTTTAAAAGGGTATTTTGTTTCGTTTTCTTTTTAAATATTTTTAAATTATTTTCACGTTTTGATATAAAAAATAATTTTTAAAAAATAAAAAATATCTATTTTAATTAATTTTTAATGAAAATATTTTAAAAAATAAACAACTACTACACTTTTAATTAAACACGCTCAAATTTGAGTAATCAATTTTTTTAAATCAAATTTAAATGCTAATAACGTGTAAAGGATTGCATTTGCTATGTTTGTTTGTTGGCTAAGGGTTAAGTATTCTTTAAATGCTTTATATTTTGTTTTATAAATACTAGTGTATTATGGGCAATTTTTCCATATAAAGAAGTAAGTTCTACAATTTGTAAGGCAACTAAAAACTATCAAAGAAAGGAAGGAAAGTTACTATGAGCAAACTTGTGCGTGCGTGAGTTTTTCCCCTCTAATGTCAGCCAAAAACTTTTGTGTCTAGGAAAAAAGGTTAGGGATTTATTTTCCCACCTTTTTTTTTCTTCCAAATTCTAAGATGTAAATAAAGTAAATGACTTATTAATTTCCTTCTCATTTAATTTCTCTTACATTATTAATATCCAAATTAATATATATCCAAACTTTATTTATTTGGTGGAAAGCAATTTTTTTAGAAAGTAAATTTATATAAAATAAATTATTTTTTTGATATTTGATAGTATAGTGAAAAATAAGTTAGAAGACACTTTATAGTGGTTGATTATGTAATGAAAAATAAGTTGAAAAATAACCTATTAATTTTATTTTTTAAATTTATTATAATAATAATGAATAAATCTTATAAATTAAAAAGTTGAATGAGAATGAAATTGAAAAAAAAATAAATTTTATAATTTATCTAAAATAAAATAAATAACAATCAAGATAATAACAATCAAATCTAATAGATAAAAAATAAAATAAAATAAAAATAATTATAATTTTATAAATTATTTCAAAAAAATAAGTAACAATAAAAAAATAAAAAATAAAATTGATAAATAAAAAAATTTAATTAAAAAAAATAACAATCAAATTAATTTAAATTCTAAGGAATGAAATTAAAAAAAATTCAAAATAAAATATATAGTAAAAAATTTAAGTATTAAATTTGTTATAATCAGTAAATAATATAATATTTTTAAATTTTTTATATCTTTTAAAAAATGTTTTACATTCAAAATAAAAAATATTTTTTTAAAAATAAAGTTAAAATTTTTAATTAATTTTTCTAATAAAAAATAAATATAAAAATATTTTCTTTTTGCTAAATAATCAAGTCGCAAGATATTCGAGAGTGAAACTTTTTATTGCTCAAACCAGCACGACTGCCTATCATTTTCCAATTTGAAGGCAATTAAAGCACTTTTTTTCAACCGAGAATGAATTTTCCACATTATCAACTTCAAGGAAAAAGTCAGAACAAGAATCTTCATTGATGCGTGATTTGAAGGATTAACTAAAACAATTAGCCTCATTAAAAAATTCTTAATTTTCGTGTCATATATCATATATCATATCATATTTCAAACCAATCAATGAAACATGAATCCACCCATGTACACGCTCCCCCCCACCCCATAGGTCAATAGAAGAGCTGAATTTTCACAAGGAACCCGCTGAGCTAAGAAAATTCCATGAGATCACTTCATATAAGATCAGATCACCACCATTGGATCATCATTAGATGATATCCACTCTGATACAAAACGCATGGAGAGAGAACAGAGCTGACACGGAGCCCACCATTTACTTGTATTTATATAAAGCTCAACAATGTCTGGTCCTTTCGGAAGGAAGACCAAGAGATAGACGAGGAAAAACAAAGAGAGAGAGGGACGGAGGGAGGGGGGAGGAGAGGGAAAGAGGGAGAGAGATTTCAGATATAAATAAATCAGAATGGAACAATATTTTTTGAAATCCAAGTGCTTCAATTCTCCAATTCCTCTCTACCAAATTCTTTCAAAATTAAAAACCCACCTCTAAAAACCTTCCCTCTTCAAAACCCAGATCTTAATTTTCCTTAATCTCATCAAATTCTTTACCTTTTTGAGCCATTATACCTGTATGTCCCCTTTCTCAAGCTCTGTTTTTGTTCAAGTTCTGTTTTTTTGAACTTCTCTCTGTTCCAGAATCAGGCCTTGTGTTTTATGTGTTTATGAGCTTTCTGTCTATGTTCTCTTCATGATCTTGTCTATTTCGGTTTCTTCTTTTAAAGGGCTAGTTTTTCCTATTTTTAGCTCAACCAAACTATATCCAAATTAACACAACAACACCCCGATTCCCTCCAACGTTTTAGGAAACTTTATCTCTCCTTCAAATCATATCTACACGCCCTCCTCCATTTTTCTCATAAATCTAATAATATCGAATTCCTAACTTTCTCTGTTTCAAAATTCGACCTCTTAAAACTCATTTTCACCATGAAAATCCCCAAAGACAGTGTTAGATTCAATGTAGGAGGCAGAATCTTTGAGACGACCTCAACAACGTTAGCAAATGCAGGAAGAAACTCTTTTTTTGGTGCATTGTTTAGTGAAAACTGGACCTTAAAACAACCGAACACTGACTCATTTTCCAATTGTGAATTCTTCATTGACAGAAACCCTGATTGTTTCTCTGTTCTCCTTGATCTTCTTCGCACCGGCGACCTCAATATCCCTCCTAACGTCTCTGAAAGACATATCTACAGAGAGGCCTCCTTTTATGGTTTACTAGACCATGTAAGATCAGCGAAATGGGGCCAATTTGATGGCAACAGGCTCCGCCATTCGCGTTCTGTTACGGGGAGGGCACCAGGGGATGGGACCGCGATTCGTGCTGGTCCTGATGGTGGGTGCTGTGTGGCTCATGGAAGCGTCGTTCATGTTTATGATTGGATTATGGAAGAGCACCCTCCATTGAATCTTGATTATCAAAGAGTCAATGATGTTGCCTGGGTTGATAGTGAGAACATAGTTATTAGTGCCTGTGAGAGATTAGGCCGCGGAGACGGAGGGATGGGGTTGTTTAGTAAGAGTACAGGAGAATTGAGGTATAAGTTTCAGGTGTGCCATGAGAATCAAGTGAAGAGTTTCACAGCCGGGGCTTTAAGTACTAGTCCAGATTATAAGATATTTAGTAGTTGTAAAGGACGGAGTAATGAGTATGGGGTTGGAGTTTGGGATCAGGTTACTGGAAAACAGATTGATTTCCTTTACGAGAGTCCAGGTTGGTCATTAGGCGATGCTGACAAGTTGCAATGGTTGAATGGGAGCAATTGTTTGTTGGTGGCCACTTTGTTTCCTAGGAAAGATAACTGTTACATTAGTATGTTGGATTTTAGGGATAAGAGAATGGTGTGGTCCTGGTCTGATTTTGGTGCTCCTATAACCGTGGACGAGAAACGAGTTCGAGATGCTATCGCTATGGAGGATAGTAATGCTATTTGCGTGGTGAATGAGTACGAGGATTTGGGATTTATGGATTTGAGAATGAATGGAGGGAGTGTGAGGTGGAGCTCAAGAAGTCGGATGATGAAAGGGAAACTGTCTGATGAGCCTTGTTATCCCAAGCTGGCATTACACGGGGGGCAGCTGTTTTCATCTATGGATGACTGCATTTCTGTGTTTTGTGGTCCTGACTGGGTTTTGACATCTAGGCTTCGTAAGAGTTATGGAGGTTCAATCTGTGACTTTTCGATTGGTGGGGATCGGCTCTTTGCGCTTCACAGTGAGGAAAATGTATTTGATGTATGGGAGACTCCACCCCCACCAATTTCATGATTCAGGTCATGGTCTGCTTGGCTTTATAGCCATGCGTAATATATCTTACAAATGGCTTTTCTTTCTTTTCCTCGTCAATTTATAGAAAATGATAGAAGATGAATCTTATTAGAATTTACAGCATAGAGAAACCTTGATACAGAGAGGTCTAATAGTTTTGTGTGTGTACAGATTATAACTATGATATAATCTCGAGTGCTGAATTTGTATGGGTTTTTGACGATTGTCACAGAAATGAAACTGATTGTTTGTTACTACAGAAGAGAAACTGATTGTCCAGATGCCGTAGAGCCTGTAATGGGACACCTTGGTTCTCTGTAGAGGATCGGATAATCATCAGATGGTCTTTCCAGAAATGAATTTGTTAAACTTTTCTTTGATATCCATTCCCAATGACACATCTGTTTGTTTGGTAGGACGTGCATATACCATTTAGGGGTCTATTTCCACAAGCTATGGCCTCTTTTTTTTTTCTTTTCATTTTTGATCTGCCCAAGGAGGCTCTTTTACATTTTCTTTTCTTTTTGACCCTTGTCCTATTTTGTTCTTTTGACCCCTGCTTTCACTACAAGTTCTTGGTTCCTTTCCTCTTTAGTTGCTGTATTCTCCACTGGTCTCTTTAGATCTCATTAAAGATTGCAGGCTATGCATGTGTCTGTGCGCGCGCGCACGACGAAGAGACATAAATGCTCGTTGCATGTGAGCAGCTGCAGCTGCTAAATGTCTCGTTAGTTTGCCAGTTAGTAGTTCACTTTGCATAAAGTTCAGCTATTGCACATTGCTTTATTTCAGGTGAGCTTGATTACTTGGATACTTGGGATATTATTGTATTATAATATCATGTACAAGGAACAGTAAACTTTTTTTGGTGCACCAAATCTGTTAATCATCACACCAGCATCAACAAATCCAATTCTCAGCTTTTATTTGTTCGCCACTGGGAAGTCTCGACTACTTCATGAATTCTCGTCTTCATTTCAATCTTACAATATAATCCAGGAATGCTTACTCCTCTCTCTCTCTGCATAAATAAATTTCTCACTTCCATGGAGGGAACAAATCCCTAATAAATAAGGCCACTGACCACAAAAAGAATCGGGATCCTCTCAGTTTTATACGCATGTGTCAGAGCTTTTTCCATGTGAGCAGTTGCAACTACTCAGCTGCCTGCCTGCCTGCTTTTTATGTATAAAGTTGATGAACCTATACCTGAGTGCAGTTTCTGTGCCCATGATGTTATGCCTTATGGTTCTCAGCACCAATGATCTTTCTTTTTCTGCTTTACCAAACATGCAAATTAAGGTTCATCACCCAAACTCTGCCTACCTCCAATACCATTCATGAACTGGACTTTCCAATGAATTATCTATGAGTTGTCCAATAATTTCTGATACTAAATCAACTTTTTTTTTGGCTGGCTCCATGGTGTCAGTGTTCTAAATTAGATCCTCCAAAAGGGAATGAAAAACGCGGTTTGACCCTCTCCCTGTATTGCCGTACAGGAGACAGCCCTCATGTGTCACAAATTGTTAAAAGAGTTTAAATTCAATGTCAGCAACAGCAACACACACTTGCTTTAGAAAAGAAAGATATCCTCCAGAAAGAGATAATTGTCTTTTATTTTATTAAGTAGAGCCAACCAGTTTTTAGCATGATCTCTGTCCAATAGGACCGTGTTTAACCTCAACGAGAAGGGGAAGGTTGACATGACCAAAGCTTATCAATAAAACGTCACTCCTCTTTATAACAGATATATCTCATACAAAAAAGACAATAGTGGACTTCCAGGGAGCTTCTTCATTGATATTATCACCCTTTACTTAGGCCGTTTATTTTCAAGAAAATACTTTTTTTTTTAAAGTAAAATTTTTAAAAAATAAATTATTTTTTAATATTTAATAGTATAATAAAAAATATATTAGAAAATACTTTCTATTATCTGATTATCTCATAAAAAATAAATTTAAAAATAATTTATTAATATTTTTTTTAAATTTATTAAAATAATAAGCACCAAATCTTATAAATTAAAAAATTAAATGCGAATGAAATTAAAAAAATATAATTCATAAATTATTTCAAATAAAGTAAATAATAATTAAAATAATAAAGATCAAATCTAAAAAATAAAAAAAATTAAAAGATGAAGAAATTAAAATAATAATAGTTAAAATTTTATAAATTATTTCAAATAAAATAAGTAACAATTAAAAGAATGAGACCAAGTTTAATAGATAAAAAATTTCAATAAAAAAAATAAGAGAAAAAAACAAATAAAAATTATAAAAGTAAAAATAAAATTAATATAAAAATTAAATTTTGATAGATAAAATTAAAAAATAAATATTCAAAGCAAAATATATATAGCAATTAAAAATTTAAAGATCAAGTTTGATATAATTAACAAATAATATAATATTTTTAAATTTTTTATAATTTTTAAAATGTGTCTTTCGTTTATTTTTTTTAAAAATACTTTTCTAAAAATTAAGTTAAATTTTTCTTTAACTAGAAAGTATTTTTTATCAATTAATTTTTTTAATAATAAAAAATATAGAAAAATTTTAAAAAACCTCTCTTGAAAAGTAGTTTTTAAAACACAGACATGACTTTAATTAACAGATAAGAAAGAATCACGACAATAGACATGATGAGTCACAAAACATCAAGCATGATCAGGCATCACTCTTTTAAGGAAGGTGACTGGTTGTGATTCTTCTGGGGCAAGCTTGTCAAAAGCAACCTAGTTTCCCTCCTTATCATAAACATGGCACAGTCTTCAAACGCAATTCCGTGTAGCCTCATTCATATACTGTTAACATGATGGGTAAAACCTAGGTTAAGGTTCATGCATGTGATCTATACAAGTACCATTATTAATAGAAAGACAGTTCATTCATGATTCTCATAAACAAAATATATGAAACTGGATTGATTGATCATACCTTTCCCCAGTTTTCTTGAAGAGATTTATCAGCCACCCTTAGATTATAGTGTGATATCCTTGCTGAAACATGAGGGGATATGTGCACATTGATATCATGGCAAAGGATCTCAATCCTGTGAAGTGGGAGAACAGCACTTCACTAACCGACTATCGATGGCAACTATTTTATTACAAATTGCAGCTCCAGGAAATAAACACAAGGAACATTTGAAATCATGGCAACCTGCATTGATCTGAAGCAAGTCCAGGCCTATGATAGAGTCTTGGCTCACAAATAATGATTTTATACATCAGTTCTATCGACTTGCTAAGCATTTTGTTTGAAGACAGCTTCGGAACTTTCCTAACATGAGGTCATTATGTGTGGTCTCGAGAAGGAACACTTTATTAAATGACAGTCGATGAAAAAACCTGCAAGTTCGCATAGTTGAAAAACTTCTAGGCCAGGCGAGCAAGTATTTGGATGCTTTTAGAAGGAGAATCAAACAACAGACTTCAAAAGTTTGAAAGATTATGGAATTAAATCTAACCGATCTACCATCTGATTTCATCAGTTCCTAGACTACATCCTGTGTCAAGAGCAAGAGACTAACAAGAATGGAAACAACCAGGGCAGAGAAGACATATTAGCAACAGGGGGAATCACATTGAATTGTTCCACTAAGCTGGGCCTGAGCTGCATTCCACTCGTCCGAAGATCTGAAAGGAATGTGAGGAGCCGTATGATGCACCATTGTGAAAGTACTCATCTACAGAAGTCAAGAAAACCAAACTAATATGACACAGATGGATAAAGTGCAATTTATCAATCAAGTCTATCATTTTTTCAGGAAAAAAAATAAATCCAGCAGATAACCAAGTCAAAGCATTGAATCATTGTAAAAACACATGAAACTCTGCAGTTATGCATAATGCACTACTAATTTTTCTCAATTGCGAAATGGGCTGACCAGTTAAAGGTAACAACAAACTCAATCATGAAGTTCCAGGCACAAGAGCATAAATTGCAGTGAAGGAAATCAATGTGCTGGGAACGAAGAGTTATCACAACTCCCTGCACAAGGCATGTGTTATTTTGTGAGGAAAGCAATACTTGTTAACTTCTAAGAAATACCTATGGAAGTAACCTGCTTAGGCATTGAAATTTCAGCGTTTGATGCCTATAATGCATTCTGGTTAATGATTTCATGTCAACATGATGACAGCATGCCGAGATTAACGAAGGAAAGAGAGCAAGTGAATTTAGAAGAACTGCGGTGGATATTGGAGAAGTGCAATGCTGAATCATACAATCAACGAGGACCCAGCAACTAGCATACACAAAAAGCGATAGCCTAACCATGGCATTAACCAGAACTTGATCCATCCCATGATCCCTGCTTTATAGATAATCAAAGGCCATCCGATTGCCACAAACCCAAAAACACATGCCAAACTTATCGTCACCCTTTGGAATTGATTTGGTCTGAATTTTTTAAAATCGAAATGCCATATCAACCTGTTTGGAAGATTAAAGATTTTAGGAAAACTGAATATAAAATTGGAGTAAGTGCAGAAATTTCAAAAAGTTACAGGCTCTGATATGATAATTAATATCATACCAATGAGCTATAGACAGCCAAGGCCGAAATGGTCCATATCCAAATATAAGTGCCTTGCGTAAAACAGGAGAGGAATCAAACTCCTCTTTCAGGATGCCGAGCTGTATCTTCCACTAACCTATAAGTACAAGATGAAGCAGGAGAAGTGGCACTTTAGAAAGCTTAGACGAGAAACCAACTTTTTTGTCAACAATTTTAATAAAGGCAAGAACCAGACAGATACCAAGCAAAGAAATAATCATAAGCTAGGTGCAAATACATGTACGCAATAACAAAAATTGAACATTTTCCACTGCTCCATGCTTCAAAGAATGGTGAAAAACAGATAGCACTGATAAGCGAGTATGGAGTATTTCCTCTTCATTTATGCTACTCAGTTTGTCATTAGAAATGGTGACGTCCAAATAAAGCATTCCTTCCCAAAATGACGAAGAGGTAGCTACTGGAATGATTGGGAGAAACGAAATGGAATTTACTTCCACAAATATAAATGATTCACTAAGGAGTATCAACCATCCATGTTTGTTTTCGCATGATGCCAGTCGTGCTTTAACCTCCATGGCTCGTATGGATAGATTAACGGCAGAAAGGCCAGAGTTCCCACAATGTCTTCCACTAATTTGTTCTTTGAAAATGATTTGTGAGCGCAATCATGGCCTATAACAAAGAAGTGATAGGATGGTTGCCATTTCATGTAAGACACCAACCATTGACTATTGGTAGCCACTATTGTTGAATGAGTTATAGTTGGTGACCACCAATGTTAACAACAAATCAAGAAGAACCTCCATGAATGCCTATAAATAAAAGCATATGTTAGAGAGCAAAATGTGTGAAGAGGATTGTGAGAATGTGAAGAGAGTAAAGAGAAAGAGAGAGCTGCAAGGACAGCAAAGAGAGAGCTGGGATTAGAGTAGAATGAAGTTATCATTCTTCTCCATGTATTTGTTTTTATTCATTCTTTATCTCTAAATATATTGACTTCTTCTGTGGATGTAGGTGATTTGCCGAACCACGTAAAATATTGTGTCAGTGTGCTTGGCCTCCTATAAGCAAATATCAGTACATCACCGGTCAGATTCCCAACAATTGATATCAGAGCCTGGTTTAATGTGGTGTTTGATTTTGCTCAAAAATAAAAGTTGTCAAAATTGCGTTTTGACCATACCACTATGTAGAGGAGGAATAGAAAAAGCCACTGGTGAAAACCGCGTCGAAATCTGACATTGGAATCCGCCGCACGAGCAGTCACGCGCCACGTGTCACACGCGTCTTCTTCGCCCGGATGAGTTAACCCGACCTGAATACCAGACTATTCGATCCACATGCGAGATGCGAATGAGGATGATGTCATAGTTCGTTAGCATGCACAAGTGGCATGACATGTCAGCACTAGTCAGCAGCTACGTCATCAAAGTGGAACCCACTGCCACATCACCAGACTCGAGCCGAGAGTGAGCTGAGCCGAGCTGAGTTGGATCTAAGCCAAGCCGCGAGCCGAGGGATATGATTCTGTGTGGTGGAGTCTACGTGCAACCGGATCTGAGATTGAATCTGGACCACTGATCATGCGAAAATTATTTTGATGAGATCTCAACCGTCTGAAGTGCGATTTGGATGATTTCAGACTTGTTTCCAGCTAATTTGATCATTCCAGATGCAATGGTATGGTTTGATTGTTGAGATTGAGATTAGAAATGGCGGTGGTGAATTATTAAAGAGAAATTGCCCGATTAGGAAGCATCTGATGGTCATTATGGTGGTCGATGAAGATGAAGAATAAAAAATCACACATGTTTGCCCGATTACATGTGTTGAACTGTTATGTGGGGAATTTTAATTGCCTTAAGGGAAGGCAAAATTAGGACACTCTGGACACCCGATCATGTGGATAATTTTGAGGTGGAGAGTGAAATTTGATAAAAACCAATCTTGATAAATCTAAGCACTGATAGTCTCGCCAGATGTTGAGAAACCAAGTATAAAACAAGGATACCTCAGATCACTTGTAAAGAAAAGCCGCGACAAAGCTAGCAAATGGTTGTATATACGGAAAGGCAGTACGATGAATAAATATGGCCTAAGAAGTTCTGTTTGGGAGATTGGGTTTTAAGCGAGACCAGTGTGACCCCTCCAATCTTTTTTAGAAACTTGCTTAGTGGAAGAATTATCCATACAATACTATTTTTGTATATGTGATAGTTTATTATGAAATTTTTGAAGACTAGCAGGATGATGGCACATAGGAACAGATGGGTTCCATATGATCAAGGATCTGATGGAGTGGTGATTTCTCCAAGAAAGTTAGATTCGGTAATTGTAATTTCTCGAGGGGGGAATTGATGAAGACCCTGATAATGGTAGAGAAATACATCAAGGAGATGAATATTGGCACCCTATTTTGACTTGGTTAAATGTTGTGACAGGATGAACTGCTGTCAAACATAAGCAAGGAATAAGGAGAAATCTAGAGAACAAAAAATGCACGAAGACACACGGAGATTGTATAGGAGTACCCGAAGGATCCAACGAGGTACTATAATGAGACAGTAGGTGCAAGAAGAAGAAGAGTTCCCATATGAAGCTCAGAGTAGAGACTATAAGAAGTTGTACAACAGGAAGTCTCTTGTGCTCTTGATAAAGGCAACAAGCAAGGATCTTTCAATGCATGCAAGGATGAAAAGATAAGTTGTTGTAGATGCACCTAATTGAGGGGGTGTAAACGCCTATGATAAAAGACGACTGCCTATGATGAAAGACGAAAACACCAAAGGGAGTTGGTATGGGTGGAGCTGGTAAGCAGAAATGCATAAAAGCTCCAAAAATAGAAATCAAGATGGAGGATTGTGAGTCATATACCGTAACTTTCTCTTTCTATGTAATTAGTGGCAATAATCTCTCCCATAGTCTACATGGTGGTAGAGAATTTATGGAGCCACTTTGAAGCATCTTAACTAAAGGAGAATGCGACTGCCTATGAAAGGTGAAGACACCTTAAAGAGAAGGCATGAGGGCTATGAGATGAGCCTATGATTAGACCGCCGTATGACGACGAGCGGAGACACCTCAGGAGAAGGTGTGAGGGCCGTAGAAGGGGCCCAGTTTAGAATGCCCCAGAGCCAATGTGATGGCTAGGTATGAGTGGACAGATGGATAGCCAATGAAAGGGCTATGATGAGTATGGAGACAAATGCAAGATTGACTTTTATGGATATTGCCCTCATGCTAAAGATCAATGAGCTATAAGACATTTGCCTTGGACAATAAGTGGATGACTTGTGGAGTATTAAGACGCGGCTGCTATAAAGGAGTAGAGGGCATGCGCAGGTTCCGGGAACAAGTTGACTCTTGTCAAGGTGGTGAGCTCGATAATGGCATTGTAATACTCAGAGTATGAAGACAAATATGGATCAACCTTTTATGGGCTGCCTCCATAGTTAAAGGTGGAAAGCTACCTGGACTCTTGAGACTAAGAGTGGGAGACTCATGGAGAAGTAAGGTGTGGTTCCTAGGGTGGAACAGAGAGTAGTCGCAACTCCTGAATGAGTAAACTCTTGGAAGAGTGGTGAGCTTGTGATCATATTGAGATACTTAGATAATGATTGTTGCACTTGAAATATCCGTTTGTGGGGGTGTTATAAGCCTTGATGTGAGGCTTGATGAATCATTCCAGATCGAGCATGGTTGATAGACTCGAAGGGGAATGTTGTTCCAGATACAAGCGTTAACACTATTCAGATTGGATGTGGCAGACCATCTGGTTATAGTAATCCTTTTGTGTTAGAAAAGGTGTGCTTAGGTTACTCTGATGATTGAAAGGTTTGGCAAGTACATGTCAACTTGGCCACAAACGCTCTCAAAATGGAAAGCTTGGAAGTGCTGCAAGATGCAAGCTTGTGTTGAAGAAAAAAGAGAACAGTTGCCCCACATGAATGGCAAAGGGGATGATTGTTAAGTTGGTTGTCATTTCATGTAAGGCACCAACCATTGACCATTGACTATTGGTAGTCACTATTGTTGAATGAGTTATAGTTGGTGGCTACCAATGTTGACAACAAACCAAGAAGAGCCTTCATAAATGTTTACAAATAGAAATATATGTTAGAGAGCAAAATGTGTGAAAAGGATTGTGAAAATGTGAAGAGAGTAGAGAAAAAAAAAGAGTTGCAAGGGCAGCAAAGAGAGGGCTGAGAATAGAGTAGAATGAAGTTATCATTCTACTCTATGTATTTGTTTTTATTCATTCTCTATCTCTAAATATATTAACTTCTCTCGTGGATGTAGGTGATTTGCCGAACCATGTAAAATATTGTGTCAGTGTGTTTGGCTTTCTATGAGCAAATATTAGTATATCACCTGTCGGATTCCCAACAAGAACTTCACTGGGAGAGAAGTAAAATTAAGAAAGGTTGGCAGAGATGAGGAATTGATAATATTTATAACATGTTGGCAAAAGAAACGAGATTAAGGATATGTAAAGAAAAGATGCATAGAGAACTGACTCCGTTATCTGCAGTCCCTGTCCATGCCCAACTAAAGGGAAGTAGATACCATGAGGCCTTTGAAATCATAAAGAGCCCCAAAGCATATAAGTGACTGTTATTAGAACTGCCTTCCATGCTTTAACATTATCAATCTCAAACACCTTACGACCAAAATTTTAAACAGAATGAGAAGAATAAGGAAGTTGGTACTAGAGTTGCAAATTATTTTCAAAGCTCGTGTCCATGAAATAATCAACAATAGCTCTTTGCTTGAAGGCATTGGAGGCCAGTGCCTGGTTATAATAGCACACCCCACAGAAACAGAATCAAGATCAGGAAGATGCGGACAGAGTCCCCTGATAAGGCAACTTTTTGAATGAAATGGCTGCTCTTAAACTTCGAACTTGCAAGAAGCAGTGAGGGACAGGGCCGTCCAGATTATCCCCATCAGCAAACCTTCTAAGCTTTCTGGGTTTCTGGGTTCATTAAGTTACTTAAAAGTGACATTTGAAGATGGCATAAAAAAGCGAAGCATCATTCAACATTCCATGGCATGATCCCTGGCCACCAGAACATGTGTAAAGTGCAGTTATTTAAGCAGATAATTGACATACGAGACAACTAAACTTATTGCAGGACTGCAAGACTGACATCAGTTCAAAATTCCCATAGCTTCTCAAATCGGAAATTTCTAAAATAGCGGACCATGTTCTAAGCAAACAGCATAGGCATGTTGGATGCATTAATGCAGCTGATTCTTAGAAAATTCTACATTTTTAGGGAGCGTATCAAGGACATCCTTTAATGTAACGTTGCCAGGGAGTGGTTCTCCAATTTTCCTGAAGCCATAACTTTCTGCCAAATGTTTCCTAACCTCCGCACTGTCTGCGAAAGATGGTGCCGCTGGAACAGACACAGCTTGTACAGTTCTAGTACTTCTATGGGAACCAACCATTTCTTATGCTTCTCGCCCTTCACGAGAAGCCTGTCCCTTTTTGAATGCTGGATGCCTGTCTATCAAAAGAAGCTGGGATTATAAGTTGGTGATATCAATAACAAGAAAGGTATTGAATGCATTGATAGTCTAGTCTACAGGAGTATAAGGCCAGTACTGATTCGAAAGGTAAAGCATTGTCTACAGTTCTTTATGCACAGCAGAAGCCAATAGTGAGATGCTCGAAAGAATTGTTCATAAACACTACCTGGATAGACGTTCTAAAATTAGAACAAACAATATAACCCTATCTGAAACAGGCTATCCAACCCTAAAAAGGTTGGTTTTTCATGTTGAGATAGCGGTAAAGAAATGGATAAGTTAACTTCTCATAAACACAGTGAGAATATGATGGTTTTACAGGAAGCGACTATGCAGGAATCACAGAACGTAGACTCACAGTAAACTAACCAAATTGAATAAATGAGCATGCATGGAGCATTTGCAAAATTCACATCACCAGCTCCAAACTAGAATGAAATTTGAAAGCACGTCATGTGTAAAACGTCTGAAAACTTCAAGTCCAATAATTAAGCAAATTAATTTGTAGCCCTCCACTATTCATTACTTTTCAAGCTTTGTTTCAAGTTTCCTGGGCTTAAACATTTTCCTTTCCACTCTTTTCATCAACCGAGGGTGAAAGAGATTCCAATCCAGTTAAGTGATCCCAAGTCAAGGAACAACAGAGCTCAACTAGAGGACAGGGATGAATTGACTCAACCAGCAGGAGGGAAATTGCAAGAAGAAGATTTATCATAAATGAACATGAAAGTACTTCAATTTTCTTTTCATGAGGCTGCCAAGAAAAGTTAAGAGTAAAGGCTTCAAAACTGATCTCTTGAAAAATTACTACGACTGTCCTTTATTTTCTTGGCGTAATTTTATTTTGAATGAGCAATGCAGCTCTTGGCAGGTAATAGGTGCAAGTGAGATGCATGCATATGCATGGCATAATTTATATAATATGTATAAGCAATCCAAATGCTGGGTCCTGAATGGAGATCGCGTGATGGTAAAAGATTTAAGATTTGTATAATGGATTTTAAGTTCGAGTCATGATATATTTTGTAATAATTTTTGATAATTAGAATTTTATTTATTTACTTGAATTAATAAAATATATTTTTTTAAAAATAAGGTTTTTTTTAATAAAAGAAAAATACAAATGCTGGGGAATTCACATTTAGGGCACTGCATCATTTGTTTGAGGGGAATACAAACAACAGCAGGTCCTGTAAAAATAAACCTTATTAGGACTGTGCTGCTGCCATTTGGTACACCTTTTTCTCACAACAACGTACAATTGGTTCACGGATTAAATTGTTTTGGTCAAAAGTGATAATATGGTTCCTTTTAAGGTTACTAGATGGTTACTTTATTAGTCAATGATTTGGTCCTTTTTTTTGTTCTTTAGACCACACAATGTTGAAATTGAACTTTGTTGTGGATTCCAAGTTCTCTGTCATTGTTTTGGCCATTTAAATAAAATAAATAAATTAAGACATTATAAGTACTTAGTTTCATATAAAGGATTGTAATGTATGGATCACTTTTGTTTCATTATTCATTGCAAGCACATTTGGCATGTATGATGCACCTGATAGCTCTACGCAAGCAGCTAAGTTTTTCATGCATCAAGGATTAAGATTAAGAAAAAAAAAAAAAACTACATTGCCTGGCGTTTCTATGTAGAGCCTCTCACAAAACATGTTCTACCACAACAATGTTTTTTTTTTTTTAAGTTTTCTTATATATATATATATCTATTTATTTCAAACCTTATTTTTTTTTAATTTTATTAATGAATAATTCCTTTTCTTATACTGAATCTTATAAATTATTTTAATTTGCTTATTGTTAACACCATTCAACATTTGTTTCATGCTTAATTTTAGAAAAAAAGGGTATTTGTTGCTTAAAAAGAAATTGAAAAAACAAGAACCTAATTTGATGCTGAGAAAAAAAAATCCTTTTATAGGGAGTTTGAGAAGAAATTAGGAGTGGAGGTTGAGGGTAGAAAAGAGAAAAGAAAAAAAAGAATTTAAATGAAGTGATTAGGTCGTGTTTAAACTTGTTAAATCAAATATATCATGCAAGGACCATAATATAGGACGAAGTTAGATCAATAAAAAGCAAAGGAGCTATACTATCAAATTATTTTGTTTTGGATTAATTTTTTTAACATATAATTAAATAAAGATGTTAAATAACATGACTTAGCATGAGATCATGCTTTTTTATTTATAATTATCTCTTAACATTTTAATTTATTTTTTATTTATTTTTAATAATTTATTTTAATATTTATTAATTCTTATACTAATAGACTGATTTTATTAAACATACGAATCAGATTTTCAATTTTTATTTCAAGCTTTTCATTTATGAAAAAAAATACCCACATGCCTTTTTTTTTTCTTATCCTAGAAGTGGCTTTAGATCTCGGAGCATAGCGGAGGCATCTGGACAAGTTATCAAGCTATATAAGAATATGGAAGTTGAAGTTAGATTTCTCTCGTAAAGTTCCTTGATTTAGGGCTTCATTTCATGCGGAGTTGCTTTCTTTTAGCATGATGGTGACCTTCTTAGATCTGATCTTATGGTGATTAGATCTAATGTGTATTGTTAGCTTTCATCATTACCTTAAAAACACTGTATTTAGTAGTTATCTGATTTGACTTTATTTGAGTTCCAGATTATGCATTGGTCAGGTCATTTCCCAGGCCCTAAACTATTCCTAATAGAAGTTATTATGGTTTTAAAAAATAATATTGTTTTAAATAAAAATTAAAAAAATAATTCTTGAAATTAATCCAGTCAAGCGTCACCTGTATCTAATTAAATCAAATTGTGGATTAATTTGCTTAATTATCTAAATTTAATCAATTTAAGTGAGTCATCTTCCAACTCAGTTTAAAAACAAATCTTACTTTAACTAAAAGTAAAATCGCCAAACTAGATTTAATAATTACATCACTAGTAAGTTGTAACTGAGAAGAAAGGATTTGGATTTGAAGGTCTGATTTATTGATTCAGAAAACCAGTATATGTATGCCTTAATTGACAACTAATTACACGGTAACAGCTAAGCATGATATTAGGAGATATAGAATATCTGCCAACATGATTTCAGATATATTCGCCTGATAGTAACCATTTGAATATGCAAAATTCTATGTAAAAACGAATCATTCTCTGTTTATTTATAATTTATCTTGATTTATCAAATGATTGCAGGAAAATGGCCTAATATTCTATGTCATGGAAACCTTTTAAGTGGTGACTCCAAAGGTACGGACGAAGGCTGCGTAGTTAATTCTATAAAGGGCAGTCATTGTTTTAGTCGGGTGGCTCTCAAGTCTGCTATGGTTATGGGGAAAGCAAAGTTGTCAAGACCTCTCATCTTCCAATCAAAACTTCTCTGTATCTCTTTGTTATACCTCATCACCACCCTATTTGTAGCTCTCTACACCTCCATCTATCCAACCAAATGTCTCTTCAGATCCTCTCCTTTCGATCCAATTCAGACTCCGTTCTTCTCTTACCCTTCTTCTTATGGCGAACACAAGTACGTGATTCCCACACATCGCTCTACTTGCTCCTCCCCTATTTATTTCTCTGGTACTACATCATATCTTGTTTTGTTTTGCTCTTCTTGTATTGAATTATGTGTTTTAATGGTAGGTGATAGTGTTTTGATTAACTGTTGTAGTTTTTGTTGTTAGATTATTGGATGGTTTTGAAGGAGATCCTACAATTGTGTCAGAATTCATCAGTTTCGTCCCATGCATTGCGGTATATGAAAGGAAACAGTAAGAATTTTGGTGGGAATTTCAGTACCCAGAAAAGGATTTCCTATTTTGATCTTTTAAATGACACTGTGGAGGTTCCTTGCGGGTTCTTTAAGAGGTTCCCGGTCAGTGATTCTGGTCAGTTGTTCTTTAATTTGCATCTTTTTCAAGAGCTCATTTTTGTTTGGAATGAGTTAAATTAAATAAAGGATGAACCTTCAAAGACTAATGGATTAAGATTCTCGTTCTAAATTTCATTTCTTGGGAAATTCAATTTCTGAATAAAGGATGAAACTTTAAAGACTAATGGATTAAGATTCTCGTTCTAAATTTCATTTCTTGAGTGATCAATTTCGATTAATGGGATTTATTATCTTGATTTTTTTTTTCGTGTGATTCAGATAGAATGGCGATGGAGAGTTGTCACGGAGTTGTTGTAGTCTCAGCAATCTTCAATGACCATGACAAAATAAGGCAGCCGAAAAGCCTTGGATCCAAAACTCTAGATAACGTGTGTTTCTTCATGTTTGTGGATGATATTACCCTAAAAGGACTGGACCATCACGAAGTCATATCAAGAAACTCCCATGAATACAATGTAGGTGTATGGAGAATTATTAAGGTCTCAAGCAAGGATTTGTACGATAATCCAGCTATGAATGGGGTGATCCCCAAATATTTAGTTCATAGACTCTTTCCAAACTCAAAATTTAGCATTTGGGTTGATGCAAAGCTGCAACTAATGGTAGATCCGTTGATATTGATCCATGCTTTGGTTGTGTCAGAGAAAGTGGACATGGCCATTTCAAAGCATCCATTCTTTATTCATACCATGGAAGAGGCACTGGCAACCGCTAGGTGGAAGAAATGGAAGGATGTTGATGGTTTGAGAAATCAAATGGAGACGTATTGTGAGAACGGATTGCAGCCATGGACACCGAAGAAACCCTATCCCTCAGGTACCAAAACAAACTCCATACTCTTAACATCATAATTTATTTTTTTTCTTTGCTTCGTCATGAGTTTTGCAAATGCCATTACGAAATATCATATCAATGCATCATAACGCTTAAGCTCCTTTATGGCTTTTTAAAGAGTGGAGGACAATTAGGCTTCAAGCTTCCGATCCTTTATGGCTTTTTATAGAGTGGAGGAAAATTAGGCTTGAAGCTTCCGATCCTGATATAACCTCTACCGTAACTGTTAGATTTAGCTTTCGAAAAATACTCCTTAGAAATAAGCTCCATTATGTCTTCCCTGTAGAGGGTCATTCATTAAGAGGTAGGTGCCGCCCGCACCAAATGTTCTTATGAAACAAATAATGACTACCAGCACATGGATTTCTCATCCGAGGTTAAATACTGACGAAACTAGTGGTTGAGGTGTGATCCAAGGAAGGGAAGGAAAGATAATATATATATATACCTGCGAATTTAAAAGGTTTCGCCGTGTCACTTAATTCGATTGGATAGCCTTGATAAGAGAAATAAGTAATTACAAACACAGGGAAACAAGCAGGCCCGCCATGCATCTATGGAATTTGTAGCTATGTCCACCATGTCAATCCCTTAAATGACAAGGAAAGAAGCTGGATGACAAGGTGGGGCGTCGGGCTTTGTCATTAGTATTTCGTGGTCTGTACCTTGTCATTTTCATTTTAATTTTATGTTGTGACATTATAGGGCATCTAGCAAGTGGGTTTAAAAAATGAAATTAAAGTAGAGTTCCTTGCTTTCTTTTGGTACAAAAGACAATTTTTATATATATGCGAGTGGGCACCTTGGCGTAAGACAACCGGATAAAGAAGAAGAAGAAGCTGGCGAGTCCTGCATTAATTCAATGAATTTTGACTTGAAGTTAAAAGTGCGTTTGGTGAAAAAAGAGTAATATTTACACTTGCATCCTTTATAAGAAGACTCTTCGTCGTTCAAGCAATAGAAGAAATCGCCTAAGAATTAAAATGCTTGCGCATGCCGCAAAATCCCATCATCATCATCATATATATATATATATATGTATGTATGGAGCTCTGTAAATAAATAAATATTGCTTGTTTTAGTGCATGTGATTACGTGTCCTTGACCCCAAGTATCATCTTTCACAGATTGTACCATTAAAATGTCAAAGCAATTCTTTTATTCATAAAAAAATACCGTCTTCTTGATAAATAGTCAAACCATAGAGATTAAAATTAAAATGGATTATTTTTATTCTTTGATTTAAATTCAATAATTTAATTGGCATTCGTTTTGGGGTTCTGAACCAATCTTTTAATAAAAAAGAAGGTGCATTTCCTTCCTTCCTTCTGTTCTTCTTGGCAGATGTACCAGACAGTGCTCTTATCCTGAGGAAGCATGGACTGAATAACAATCTATTCTCTTGCCTTGTATTCAACGAGCTGGAAGCTTTCAACCCGAGAGACCAACTGCCCTTTGCGTACGTTAGAGATCGTATGAAACCGAAGCTCAAGCTAAACATGTTCGAGGTGGAAGTGTTTGAGCAGGTGGCGTTGGAGTACAGGCACAACCTTAAAAAAGATGGGACAAGCGCCGCTGGAATCCCCAGTTCTAAAAGGGTCAGCAATGATTTGTATATTAATAGCAGTTGTTGTAGCAAGTGCCATGACTATCTTTTGGAAATGTGGGGTGAATCCCATAATTGATTTTGTCTCCATCTTGCAGAGAGAAAAGTAGGATTTAAAGAATGAAATTAAAAAAAGAAAAAGAAAAAGAAAATAAAGCTAGCAGCACCAATGATCTTTCACGGGGAAAGGTGACAAACAATGAGAGGTTGCTCAGGGCATGTTCTCTATCTCAGCTGCCTAATCATTTTCAAGCGAGGCCTCAACCGGACTAATCAATGCGTTTGAGTTTTTTCGTTGTCCCTTCGCCTCTGTATCTCGTGTCTTCCTCTTACTGTTTTGCCGCGTTATTAAATGCGTTTGTGTGGAATCATGCTTTACGTGTATTTTTAAAAGTATTTTTTAAAAAAATACTAAAATACTTTTTACTTTTTTTTATAATAATACAACTAAATCATTATAAAACACTAAAAAATATATTAAGTTACTAGTTTATTAAAGCAAACACTTATAAACACGATTAAAAATATACTATATAACAAACAAGTGCTAAATCTACTTTAGATTTAATGGATAACCATGTGATTTGATGATTTGAAATTTAACTCGGCTTAGGGTTAGATTTTATATTAAATAGGATAGAAATTATATTAATCAAAACCAATTAATTCAATAATTGACTTATAACTCAAACAAAATTCAGATGAGATTAGGTGAATATTTCAATTTTTTTTTTATACATGGTTAAATTACTTAAGTGTCATAGAAGTAAGGAAAAAAAAAGCATTTGGTAAAAGGTTATTTTTATCTTTTGAACTTGTTTTTTTTTTCTTGTTATTTGCTATTTTTTTTAGGGTATTATATAATATTTTAACCAATATTAAATAATATTATTTTATTTTAGAGGCACCATAAACTTTAGACCACATGTGCACCACCTCTCTTACGGTAAAAAAAATATTTTTTGTTATGTTGTAGATACATAATTATATTCTCTTTTTATGGTGCAGCTTATGTCGGTGGTAGTAGAGAGATTTGTCATTGGTGAGCATTTTATTTTATTTTTCTCCTTGTGAAATTATAAATTGATACTCTTTGTTTTTCATATTTCTACTTCAATCCCTTTTCTTTCTTTCTTTTTTTATCCTTGGCTTTTTTAGAAAAGTTTTCTTTCTTTTCAATTTAGTCCTTCAATTCTAATTCATCATATATTTTTTTTCTTTTTAATTCGGTTCTTATTCTTTTTATTTTTATTTTTTTCTTATTTATTTTATAAATTTTTTATTAGTTTTCAATTTCATCCTTCAATCCAAGTTCGTGATGTCTTTTTTTTTTTTTAATTTGATCCTCATTCATTCATTCCTTTTCTTTTTGATAAAATTATTTTTCTTTTCAATTTAACCCTCAACTCAAAAAATTTTAATTGCTCTCTAATTTATTTTTTATTTTAATTTTCACCCTTATTCTTTTAATTATTATTGTTAAAATCTTTTTGTGTAATTAATTATTTTTCCCATTTCAGTCTTCCGAGTTTAATTTACTAGGGATTATGCTTTATTATTTTTCTATGTATGATGCTTTTAGTTTAATAATCCAGGTCATACGTTTGAAAAATTAATGTGGGTCAATATTTCTTTTACTTCTTTTTTCTAATTTCATTGTTCAACATTTATTTATTTTTTTTAGAAAAAAATATCTTTATGATTTTTTTCAATTAAGTTATCCTGATCTCATGATGTAGGTTATAAATTTTTTGAGTTAACCCAATTTGATTCACTCTTTATTACATATATTGCATGTCTATTGCACTATCTCATGTTAACTTGAGTTATTTTTTTTTTTATTTTTTTAATTTAGTTTTTTATTTATCATTAATTTTTTAAAAAATTATCCATTTATTATTGTTGCATATTCTTTTATCATTTGATTAAAATAAAATTCATTTATTAAACACATTTGGTGTTATAACCCAAATTAGTTAATTTCTTTTATTTTCTTAAAATGTGCTCATGGCACCCAGGCATCGTAAGCAAAACCACAATGTAGTGCGGGCCCATGCCTACTCTTATACTATAATTATATATAATTTGTGAATTTAATTTTCTAGCTAAATATTTTAATTTTTATTTGATGGTTTATACTAATTAATGTAATTTACTCTATTTATGTAGTTTTTAGCATGTGTAGATGTAAGAAAAAGAAGTATTAGAGTAAATATTAAAAAGAAATAATTTACTTGAATCTTACAATCAGTAACATTCTACTTATTTAAATTATTTCATAGAAAATCAAATAATATGGCACCACATGCTTTTAAATTCGAGCCCGTAGATAAAATTCATTTTTGACAGAAGTCCTATGGTAAGTACCATGGTGATTTCATCCTTTTTTATACTCTAAAAATAAATAAATTCTGGGTTGAGATCGAGCCTCTGTGACTCAGTAAATTAAGAACAAAAGGCTATCTTTTAGAAAACAATACAAAACTAAAATTTGGAAGCTTTCTTTTCGTCATACCATTTGTATATCATACCAGTGCTGTTTCAGATGTTATAAAGTTGAATTAAGCCTGGTCTCCCTCCTTGATTTACTTGATTAATGCCATTTAGTTGTTTGGCCAGTAGCAGAAGAGCTGCAGAATGAGTCAAGCAGAGTGCTCGAGAATCCAACAAAAGTACTTAAAGTGCACAACAACTATACTGATTTTGTGCTTAACCAGTAGCATTTGGCATGTATTGTTGTTCTCTTTCAAGGAAATTGTGAAATGCAAGAGTCGATATTTCCTCTAATGAATGAACTTTAAAACGGTAGGGTAGGCTAGCATTTGCGCTTGCATGCAGCTTCTGGGAATTTCTTAGTTGTGATTTTATATTCTAGGACGGCATGGACGTGCCGCCTTATATCCCATTTTCGAAACAAATGACTTCATCACAGCGTTTTTTTTAATATTTTTCTGGTTAAAAGTTAGTACTTAAACACAAGATTAAGGCACTGTTTAAGACCAAATCATTGTGTGCAGCCTGATGCTGCTCAAGCTTGAATGCTGGATTAGATCAATTCTTAAGCTTGTTTACCTAAAACGTGTTAATGGGCAGCATTCCCATGTTAAGATGAGGAGACTAAATCGTAATTTTGGAATTAAAGAACAAGTGTTTTTGACTACGAGTGTGATTGTTTTTGAGATAGTTTTTATAGTTATAGTTTAAAAAATTAAGTTTTAAAAAATATGATTTATTGGATTTAAATACGTGTTTGATAAAAATTATGATTGAGGTTTATATACAACAAAAAATATATATAAAATGTTTAGTTATGGATATTTTTTAAAAGTATTTTTACATAAAAATATATTAAAATAACTTTTTTTATTATTTAAAAACTATTTTTGATATCACCGCATTAAAATGATTTAATTTTAAATTTTAAAAAATATGTTTTCAAAACGCAAAAAATAAACAAAGTTTTATAAAACTTAGTTAAAAAAAATAAAAATTGTTTCATGAAAATTATATTTTAAACTTAATTTTTTGATGAGTCCCACGATATAAAATATAGTTTGGTGTATTATTAAACACCTAATGCGTTTTTTATTCTGTAAACACAAAAACTAAGGCTAAATTACAAAAATATTAACTTGTAGTAGCTTTTATTTTTTAAAATATTTTTTTATTTAGAAAAGCATTGATTTATATTTTTTATGATTATGATATATTAATATAAAAAAATTTAAAAAAATAAATCATTTTTTATATCAAATTACCGATCACACATTAACAGACCTGCGTTTCAAAGATGCAGGCGCGTATTTTCACTACAAGAAAAACTTATTCCAACAAAGAATTAATTTGGATGACTAGGTCAATTGCACATTGTTTTTGCCTAGTTGTAGACAGATGATGGATAGCGACAAACATTCATTCCTGACTAGTGAAGTACAAAAAATGAATTCATCAGAAACTCTTAGAGGGTGTTCATATTTGACTGACATTCTGTAATGGAATGAAGGTATAATCACAATTCACAAGACGTATTTTAAAAATTAGTGCAAAGAAGATAGCCAAAGAGCTCTCAAATATTGCAAGCAGCTAATGGCCATCTCCTATCTCTTGTTATTCATCTTCATGTTTCTATGCAGTCGTCACACTAGCTATACAAGTAAGCAAAAACAAAAAAAAAGGATGAAAAGAAATTGTCTTTAATTGGTTTATGAGTTTTCCATTGTTGTTTCTTCAGGTGCTTGTTCCCTGGATTTCAACAAGTTCCCGTATGAAGCACGCGGTGAGTGCTTAGGCGTAGCCAATGTCACAGGTTCAGCCATGCAGTCATGCTGCCACTCGGCTTTACAGTCTCTGTTCCAAGCAATGGCTATAAGAGCTAACAAGTCTCGGTCTATATTTCTTGAATTAAACGAGGCTCAAGATTGCACCAAAACATTCCAAAATCTTCACAACAGGACCAACCTCTCGACATGTGAACTCCAAGAATTTATCTCTTCTTCAAAGACACCAAACTTATGCTCAAAA
The DNA here is from genome assembly GCA_015708895.1 of Populus ilicifolia. Lineage (NCBI taxonomy): Eukaryota > Viridiplantae > Streptophyta > Magnoliopsida > Malpighiales > Salicaceae > Populus > Populus ilicifolia. The sequence goes on along the minus strand of SRLM01000366.1, from coordinate 291,762 downwards.
GATGTTGATTCACTCATAAATCTTCTTGGGGTTGAGAGATTCAGTGCCCTTCAATCCAATTGCAATAACTTATCAACTAGTAATTACAATGATGATGCTTGTTACAGTTGTGTGATGTCATTTAGAAGTTCTTTGCAAGCCTTGAAACAAAGTGGTGATAGCCCAAATGGAGAGTACTGTGGGGAAGCTCTTCTTCTTAGTCTTTCGAGCACTGCTACCGATTCTGCAAACTCGATCCCAAGAATTTTTTCTTGTTTATGGGGTGAAATAGGTAAGATTTCTCAATGTTTTTCTACTATATACATGGAAGATTTTTATATATATATATAATTCACATTTCCTCCCCTGTTACTACATTTCAGAGTCATCATGGCCTAAAAATACTAGCAAAAGAGGTGAACTTTCTTATTTCCAATTTTACATAACGCAAATTTTTTGTCCTTCACTTATAATGCAATTTATATGGCCTATTTGGTTGATGAATTTCAAGAAGGGAATCTCTTGGAATCAAAGAAACTCCTTTCTGCGATAATAGTAGCAGTAATCTTTGTCCTCTTAGCCCCAATTCTCTACAAGTTAACAAGGAAGCAACTACGGCATGCAAGTGACAAAGACATTGGTGAAAATTTATCAGGTGAGTGCTTGGTATGTCCATAGATGTTATCTCCACTAGTCCTGTTTTTTTGATGAGGCCTAACAGAACTAAAATCTGCATGATATTGTAGTTCTTAAGAAAAAACAGGAGGAGGAATCTGTAAGTTACTTAAACTGTTGTGATCTCTACGTTTTCTCACAAGATGAAGTAGCGAAAGCTACCAATTCATTTGGTGATTCAAATATTATTGGAGAAGGCGTTCTAGGTATCATCCACACTTTATTTTTATGCATTTTAAATAATAATTAGCAGTTACAAAAACCCAAAAATTAAAGTAACACCTAATGCATTTGATTTACAAATTCTGTTCAGGGAAAACCTATATTGGAATGATGCCTAGTGGGATGAGAGTGGCAATCAAGAGACTTAAAGAAGGGATTGAAGTTTGTCATTTTCTTGATGAGATATGTGAAAAGGCAAAAATAAGGCATCCAAATTTGGTCGGCATTGTTGGCTTTTGCGATAAAGGAGATCAATCTTTGGTCTATGAATATTGCCTCAATAGTGATTTAGCAACATGGCTTCTAGGTAAGTTTTCTTGTTCATTGCACACATCAATATTGTTTTTTTTTCTTTTCCTTTTCTTTTCTTTCTCAAATGGCATCTAACCATAAATACAAAGTGTAGCCGAGTCTAGGTTGAGCATGTTAAGTAGGTTGATTTGGATTTATTAAACTTTTTTTTTTTAATAAAATTGAATAAAAATTAGAAAAATTGTTGATCAAGTTTTGCTCAGATTTTGAATAAGTTATCCAGATTACTGATTATACCAATATTTAATTTGATTAATTTTCTAAACGATTCAAAAATAAACTTGACATGAGTCATATTTATATTATCAAGTCAATTTATAAATTTAGATAGAGTTTAATAATTAAATTGCCCATAGTAGGGTAACTCTCTCCAAACTTAAATCCTCATCTTCTCTTTTTCGGGATTGAACATGAGAGTCCAAGTAGAAATCTCAAAGTCTTAACCTTTCCGCATCCCTTAATTTTGGGACAGCTCACACTGCTGTTCAATTACTAGCCCATGCAACCATACCATGTAGTAGGATATCAAGATTGGTGTTTAATTTTCGGGATTGAACAAGTAGGGTTTGTTCAGTTTTTTGATCAGGCGCCCCGCTATGGATTAAGGAGCTAATGTTTTCCGAAGCACCCCTGCCCTTCTTGGGCACACTCCCGATCCCTACCTCTTAAGCCCCCGCCGATCTTCACTCGTCGATTGGGTTCATGTAAGCTCGACACGAATTCGAAGAAGCAGCTCGGTTGGCGTATCCGGCGTAATTTAACCAGCTCGGTCTAAAAGGGCACCTAAATTGTACCGAATCTTTTGTCAGGCTATTGTTCTGTTTTCCCTGTTGTGTGCTGGATATTGTGGAATCACGGTAAGAACGCGGTCTTCAACTCGACTCGACCACCTCTGTAGAGTGACCATGCTTTTACTTGCCTACTCTCGCTTCCATTCACCAGCGCAGACTAAAAAAAGATTGCTCTCCGAACCGAGCTGGATAGTCTCCTATCTCACGGCTCTCTATCCGTGGTCAGTCTTTCTTAATTAAGGACGATAGGAGTTCGTCGGGTCTTGTAGAGGTATAGGCAAGCCAATGCCACCAACTTGAATGACTTTTTTTTTGAAGTATACCTTTTGCTTGCTTTTAACACGGACGAAGGAGCTCATCAAACGTGACCAGGCTTCGCTCTTGAGATTGAAAACAAGAACAATTCGTAAAGAAAGCACCCATTTTCTACCGCTTCCGGAAGAAATTAAAGTACCAAAGGGGAAAGAAAAATATCGTTTCTATCCACTTCTTTTTTTTGTTTCTAGGGGCTGCGGTGTTTATCATATAGCTTTGAGTTTCATGTGTAGTTTTTTTAATGAACACTCATTATACATACATACATACATATATATATATATATATATCCGCCAGGTGATCGCATGACATCAATCTTGACATGGCAGCAAAGGATGAATATAACTACAGGCATCGCTAGGGGCTTGTGGTATCTCCATCACAATCCATTGAAGAAGACATGCCATGGAGACATAAAGGTGACTGGCTATTAGTTTGAGGGTCAATACTTCCTTGACTACATAATTTTTCATGAATCTCTTAACACGATAGTCTATTGTGTCTCAGCTAACAAAAATTTTACTGAATGAGAAACTAGAAGCCAAGATTTCAGACTTCAATCTGTCACGTTACAAATCCAAGGATAAAACGGGACAGGAGAAGATTGCGAATGATGTTTTCAATTTTGGGATTGTACTGCTTCAAATCATGACAGGAAGAAAGTCCACGTCTATTGCTGAGGTTTGCTCATGATTTACACTATAAACTACCTTTCATCTATCATGAAAAAAAGGTATAATTGATGCTTTACAGGCAAGGGATGCAGTTTTGAGAAAAGGAAGCTTGAGTGGCTTGGCAGATCCTCGGCTAAATGGAGCTTACGATTCAGCTGCATTTCAAAATGCAATGTCAATAGCTGTTCATTGTACAAATCCAAGTGAACTCGAAAGACCTAACATGGAAGAAGTGCTGCAGAAGCTTGAGCAGATTCAAACACAAATCTTGGTGAGAACCAATTCTAAAGATGTGATTTATTAGATCGACGGCCATGTTCGAGGTGTCCTGTGAGGCTGTGACAGCACCTGTGGTTGCCCATTCCTACTTTTCTTTTGTTGTGCTTTTCGGAAGCCAAGTTGCCTAATTTTTCTATGGCTCATAACTCATTAGTCCATTTCATGCATTGATAACTCAATTGTATGTGCTTCGCCGTCCCACTATTTCTAACCAAATAATATAAGAAAGAATTCTACAATAATAATAGTAATCGCAATAACAATTAATAATAATAATAATAATAATGAAATAAAAACTTGAGAAGAGTTTAATCTTTAAAAAAAATACATTAAAACAATATATATATATAAGATTTTTCGAGCCAATTAAGTTTTTTTCTTTGGATAATCTTAAAGATGCATTATACATTGACTTATGCATTTTTTTTATTAAAAAAAATAGCTAAATAAGTTAGCACAAATCAACTTATTGAATTAACCATTTGATTATGTATAAAATATAACTATTTTAGATAAAACATGTTGAAAATTTGAAATAATCACAACCTTTTTTAAAATATTATGTAATTGTAAACATCAATTTAAGAGTTTGTAAATTTGACCCGTGACTTTACAATATAAATAATGCCGTATAAACCTCATTTTATGGTCCCACATGGATCGTAAGCTTATCTAATAAATGGTTTCACAGTTCTGAAGATTAGCAATATTGTTATGCATTACACTTCCATGTCTGTGTAAGATTATCAACATTGCTTCGTCATATATTTAAAATATTTCATAACACTAGAATAAAATTAAATAAAATCTTTATTATAATTGTGAAAGAAAGTTTTAATTAAAAAAATTAACAATATATAAATCAATTATTTTTATGCACTTATATGAAAAAAATATATATATCACTAATAAATTTAAAAAAAAATATATGAAGATTTTACAATAAAAAAATAAATATCTTATTTCTATTCAATATTAACAAGCAAATTATTTTAAAAATTCTGCATATTGGACTAACACATAACTATTCATAAAATAGTCGATAATACCTTCAAAAAAAAATAATCTCAATTTATTATTTTTTTATAAGTTCAAAAGGAAACACCATTTTAATTGAACCTCTTTTTCTAAGATGAATCTATTTACATTAATATTAATCTTTTGTGGGGGGGAATGTGACCAATATCTAAGAACTGAAAATAAAATAAATAAAATTTAAAACTGAAATGTGTAATCCTAGACCAAAATAAAATAAAGTAAAAACTTCAAAGACGAAGTTATATATAGTGTTCCATGCCCTATGATTAGAAGAAGAAGGAGGAGGAGGATGGTTTTTTTTAGTGTTAAATTTGGTTTTTATTGCCTTAATTTTTTAATTGATAAAATCAAAATCTATAACATCAAGTATCAATTTAATCTTGGATTTTTTTTTAACATCATGAATATATCATATCACACAAATCTAAATAAATTTAATAACCATAATTAAATATTTTTTTAATAATTAAAAAATGGACTAATTTAGCATAACTATAATAGTACACATTATAGTTAAATCTTGATCCATAATAACCAATAAAAAAACTATCTTCCTTTACCTTTTCACTAGCTAGAGGCCTAACTGGTTCACCGCAAATGGAATAATTATTTTTTCAAAAAATAAATAAATATATAAACTTTTTTAATGTTCTTTTTTCTTACATAAAATCATAATTATAAATTAAAAGATTTATGAATGTATTTAATTAAATAAATTGAGAATCATCTATGCCAAAAAATATAAGAAAAAAATCATTAACAATAAATAAATACTAAACTAGAAAAATCATGAGATATATTTATATCAAGATATTTGATCTTTACAACATAGACCATTTATTTAGTTGTGTTCAATGACTTTGTTTATTAAGATCAGTTTTTTATTTAATAAAACAAAAAAAATAGACATATACATGAAAAAAATTGAATAAAATAAAAAAAATATTAGGCAAGGTTATAAATATTATAAAAAAAATGTTATTATTTTATATAAAAACTAAGTAAAAACTAAATGATATTTAACTAAATACTAAATTAAAAAAAATAGAGAAATAGATATTAAAGTAGATGTCTAATCCCGAAACACAGGCATAAACTCAGTTGTTTTAATAACATTATTTCTTTGGAACCAATATGTTATTTAATAAAAAAATAAAAAAATATTTATAGAAAAATGATATAATAAAATTAAAAAAAATATTTTAAGTAGGGTTGCACATAAAAAATTCCTTTCAATATAAAAAAATTGAAATTTAACTAAGTAAATATTAAATTATATTCAATTAAATAATATCATAAAAATTTGATAAAATTATGCAAAAAAATTTGAAAAAAAAATCTAATAAAACAATTTAAAGAATAACTTAAAAGGAAAAAAACTAATGAAACAAAAATTCAGACATGTGGGTCTTTTTGCCAGGCCCATGTGTTTGGGTTGACTTTTTATTTTTTTTAGTTTTTAATTTTATTTAATCCTTAATTTTTTTTAAAAAAAAAGGATAATGCATCTCTTAATTACCTAATTTTAGGCAACCAAACGTCATTGAAAATTAAATCATGAGTTTTTTTTTAAACTTGTTTTTTATTATGTTTTTGATTTAAAATATCTAGAAAATATTATTTATATCTTGAAAAGCAATGACCTTAAATAATCTAAAAAACAGCTCAAAAATTTAAAATGAACTTGAAAATTAAAAAAAAAAAAAACTTATTCAGTTTACGCTAACTTTTGATATAGAAAGGACAAATATCATTCAGGCAGAACACCCTTCTCCCATGAGTTCAACTTATGGGTCATGAGTTTATAACTAGGGGTGCGCCTGAAGGCCTCGCCGCCGATGTGATTTTTCCCAAATCATAAAGCAGAAGGTGAAAAAACCCAAAATACATCCAATTTTTGCAAAATTACCTTAAATTATTGTGAGGAACACGTTATCTTCAAGAGGGCCCATAGATTATATGGGGCCTAAGCAGATGATATTCGGCTATTAGCCCATTGATAGAAGTCAACAGAAAGTAGCCCATTTGTAGACTATTCAACTTTATCCAATCAAATCTTTTGTCATACTGACAATAACAATAAGAAAACCAAGTCACTGAAAAAGTCGTAAGGATCATGCATGATGACTTCAACTATTTCCTCAATGTCGATAGTTAATGGCATCCACGTAAGACCAAGCAACCCGTCATGCCATCCCCTCTTATCAGTTAGGTAATAATAATGAAATAAATTTCATGCCAAGGGGCAACAGCTACCGGATGGATGGTTGATTCAATTCAGCTTGGCTTTTTTATGGTAACAAACAAAACTAACAACCAAATACTTCCACTTTTCTTTCCCTTGAAGCCAACCTTTTCATTTTCATTTCTTTCTTAGTTACTACCCAACCGAACTCCTCCTTGATACGTAAAAGGCTGTGTTGCCAGAAAAAAGTTTGGAAATTTGAAGGGGAGATAGAGGAATCATTAAGATGTCGTTGTTTCGCAAATTGTTTTATAGGAAACCCCCTGATGGCCTTCTTGAGATTTCCGAGCGTGTTTATGGTCAGTTTTCTTTCATTTTTAAGAAAGATTGCAATTTTTCTTTTCTTTTTGAATTTTAAGTTCATTTTTTATTTAGGGAGAGAATTGGTTGGTTGTGTTTGAATAATTGAGTCATGTTTTGAAGTGGGTATGATTAAAAAAAAATTTCCTTTTTGTGTTAGGATGGTAAGAAAATGTATCGTGGAGAATGCAATTTGGGGTTGTGGATTTTGATTATTACTTGAGTTGTACTCATTTTTAGACGTCTATTAGAAACTCATTAGCTTAATTACAGCAGTATGTTAGAAAGTAATGAATTCATTTGTATATCGTAGGGATTTTGAAATTTGAAAATTTTTGGGGCTTGGTGGCTTGAGTCTAGAGGATTATGATTGGGATCGTTTAGAAAAGATATAATTTTTTGCTGTCTTGTGGGGGTTATGACTTAAAACAACAACTGGGTTAAGTATTAATTTGATGGCTGACATTTACACATTCTGTGTGAATGCAGTGTTTGATTGCTGCTTTAACATTGATGCTTGGCAAGAAGATTATGAAGGTTACATTGGTCGAACAGTTGGTCAACTTAAAGAACATTTCCCTGATGCTTCATTCTTGGTGTTTAATTTCCGTGAGGGAGAGAAACAAACCCAGATTGCTGATGCTTTATTCAAGTATGATATGACCTTAATGGAGTACCCTTGGCAATACGAGGGTTCCCCATTGCTCACGATGGAGATGATTCACCATTTTCTAAGATCAGGTGAAAGTTGGCTCTCCCTTGGACAGCAGAATATTCTGTTAATGCACTGTGAATGTGGTGGTTGGCCGGTTCTCGCTTTCATGCTGGCTGGACTGTTGATTTATAGGAAACAGTATAGTGGAGAGCAGAAGACCTTGGACATGATTCATAGGCAGGCTCCCCGTGAGCTTTTGCAGTTGTTCTCAGCATTGAATCCTGTACCTTCTCAACTGAGGTACCTACAATATGTCTCAAGGAGGAATGTAGCCTCATATTGGCCTCCATTGGATAGAGCTCTCACATTGGATTGTGTCATTCTAAGATTTATTCCTAATTTTGATGGGGAGGGGGGCTGCCGTCCACTATTTCGGGTATACGGGCAGGACCCTTTTCTTGTTTCTGATCGAACTTCCAAACTTCTGTACTCAACTCAAAAGGAAGGAAAAATTCCTCGGGCTTATAAGCAGGTAACCTAGTAATTCTATGTTATATATAATTGCTTTTTTATTTTGTACATTCTTCTTCGTCAAGCCATTTCCCACAAAGATCTATTAATCTGTGCTAGTCAACTGTTGAAACATCATTTGACAGCATTTATATTCCAATTATTGCTTCACTTTGCACTCTTAGACAGTGATGATATCTTTGGATTGTGAAATTTAATAGAAAAGGAATAGCTTTGGCCATCAACTAAGATTTTCAAAGAAATAAACTTGAACCAAAATAGCCTCATGATTGCTCAATTGAACAAGCAGTGTTCATCTCAACAAGGTAATTTCCCCATGAAAGCTGTCAGAATGGATGGAGAAAACCAAAATATTACAAGGCGCCTGTGTTCCTGATGAACCTGATTCTTGGGAACATTAACTAATTAAGACCTTTCCTTTTCTGAATATTTAGAGCCGGACATTTTTATTGTTCAATCTTTTTACTGGCGAGCAAATATTTTCTTGAATCTTTCTGGAGGTGTTCTTAAGAGTCTTATCCTTAGGGGAAAAAAAATAGGTCATTTATGATTTAAGCACTTATATCCTGGGATCTTTTGTTCAATGACACCGTCCCACTAGTGGAATGTATTTATCTACTGTCCCAAGATGATAGTAGACACCCTGATTATCAGTCTGGTTATTTTAAGTGCAGGAAACCTAATAGTGTGAGAATTTAATAATGAGCAGCACAAGGTGAAAGTTTGAGTGGCTTTTGAATCTAGAATTGACAAAATATGGTTGATGTTAACCAGAAGAATATGTTTTTTGTCAGTCCCTATACTGATCTGTTGTGGACAAAGGATTATGATTAATTCATGGTGTACTCTTTCTCGAGCTCATTTTTCAGAGGCTTAATCTGCAGTGAGCTTGAGTCTGCTACGTTTAAGTTTTGTTCCAGTGACATTAAAGTTGCACGTGAAATTTGGTTTTGTGTTTCAACACATTTCCTATTCTTTCTGTTGTAAGATTCACTTTTCTTTATATGTTCTATTTGCTATTTATTGTGGCATCTGCTCTCCACAAACACTGAAACCGGTGTCTTTACATATATGATTTTCTGAACCCCTTATAATTTATTGCAGATAGAATGTGAACTTGTTAAAGTTGACATTAATTGCCATATACAAGGTGATATTGTGCTGGAGTGTATCAGTTTAAATGATGACATGGAACATGAAGAGATGATGTTTCGAGCTGTGTTTAACACAGCTTTTATTAGGTCAAATATCTTGATGCTTAACCGTGATGAAGTTGACATGTTATGGGACTCAAAAGATCGATTTCCAAAGGACTTCAGGGCAGAGGTTTAATCCTTCACCATATTTCATTTGGCATAGCTGCTTGTTGATATTTTTACTCTCCTTCTAACACGGAGTTCATTCTTTGGATGAAGATTCTTTTCTCTGAAATGGATGCAGCTGCATCCGTTGTTGCAGAAGATTTCACTGGCTTTGAGGAGAAGGAAGGCCTTCCTGTGGAAGCATTTGCTAAGGTTAAAGAGATCTTTAGCTCTGTTGACTGGTCTGATCCCAACTCAGATGCTGCACTTAATTTGCTCCAACAAATTAGTGCATCGAATATTGCTCAGGAAGACTCAAATGCAGATTTGCAGCACAGAGTAGAGATTAGCACTCAAAAGCAAGAAATTAGTCCTAGAAAAGAACTTGCCATCCAATCTGTGGTCACTCACACCACTATATCTACAGTCTCCTCAGAACAAGCTTTGACGGTTACAGCTGGAATTGAACTCATGGAACCCAAAGGTGGTTCTATCTCACCATCAACACCTGCACAGCCTCCACCATTGCAGCCTGCTGTGACATCTAGTGCTGTAAAAGTTTTTCCTCATCCACTACCAGCTCGTGATCTTTCAGCTTCAGAATCTGTAGATCATTCATTAATCAAAGAGAATGAAACCTTTTTAGAGAGCAGAGGTAAGTCATTATCAGTTGGCCTTCAACCTCCAACTCCAACAACGCCACCGCATCCACCTTTTAAGGAGGATAATTCCACTATCAAAACTGAATGCCCAACCCCACCTCCTCCTCCAATGCCGCCTATGAAGGAGATTCGCACCACTAGAGCTGGACCTTCTCCACCTCCACCTCCTCCAATGCCACCTGTGAAGGAGAATAACACCATTGGAGCTGGACCTCCTCCTCCTCCACCACCACCTCCTTTAAAGGAGAATAACACCATTGCAGTTGGACCTCCTCCACCATCACCACCTCCTCCAATGCCACCTTTGAAGGAGAATAACAAAATTGGAGCTGGACCTCCTCCTCCACCACCACCACCACCTTTAAAGGAGAATAACATCATTGCAGCTGGACCTCCTCCACCACCACCACCTCCTCCAATGCCACCTTTGAAGGAGAATAACAAAATTGGGGCTGGACCTCCTCCTCCTCCACCACCACCACCTCCTCCAATGCCACCTTTGAAGGAGAATAACAAAATTGGAGCTGGACCTCCTCTTCCTCCTCCTCCTCCTCCACCACCTCTGCCTTTGAAGAAGAATCATGCTATTGGATCTGGACCTCATCCACCTCCCCCTTCTCTTCATTCAGGGCCAACAACCAGCCCAGCTGTTTCATCTCCGATGCCACCAGCGCTGCCGCCTGCTCCCATTATGTCAACCAATTCCTCCCATGCCCCTTCTGCACCTCCTCCTCCTTCTGGTAAGGGCACTTTAAAGACAGGCAACAATAGAAATATGAAATCGCCTGGGTCTCCATCTCCTGCACCTCCCTTAGGTTCTCCTTCCATCTCCAAGGGACGTTTGTCACGTGCTATAAGTTCACGGAACAATCAAACTAAAAAGCTGAAGCCATTGCATTGGTTGAAGTTAACTAGAGCTGTACAAGGAAGCTTGTGGGCTGAGGCGCAAAAGTCTGGTGAAGCCTCCAAGTATGTGCTGCTTTCCAAGCATTCTGCCATACCATGCTCTCATATTCTTTTAAGTCTCATATGCCTTTTCTTTTGTGACCTCTTCACATAGGGCCCCAGAGATTGACATGTCAGAACTTGAGAATCTTTTTTCCGCAGCAGTTTCAAATACAGATCATGGCGGGAAATCAAGTGTGCGCAGCTCACGGGGACCTAAAGTTGACAAAGTGCAACTGGTAAATGAATATGTTGTCCTAATTGATGCAGTGCTAGATTGCTGCCATTTTTCTCTCAGTTGAAGAAGTGTGCATAAATCCTTTCCTTTCAACCCTCAGACTGCTGCTGTTATCTTTTTTGACAGTCACGGGATCAAATTTAATACTTCAAACCCATAACTGTAATGCATGGCTGCTTCGATTTATTTTTGTTGCATGAAATTGTCTACATTTACATCTTCTTGTATCATTCAGACTTCTGGGGAATTTTGTTGTAAATGTCAATTCAAAAATTACCATCTTAGTCATTATAGTGTTTCAAGCATCACAGTTTAAAGGCTAAACTAAGCAATCTCCTGTCATGAATCTTAAGACAATATGAGTAATACATTATTTTGCTAATTGATAACATGCTAGTTTATGAAAAATTTCAGCATTTCAGTTTTTATATTATGGGAATGAAACTGAGAAGTCATATAATATGTGTGTGTCTAAGTATTTGTATGTTCTCCTCATTATTATTTTCTTGCAGGTTGACCACAGACGGGCATACAATTGTGAAATCATGCTTTCAAAGGTGAAAGTGCCACTACATGAATTAATGGTAAGCTATATGTAATGTTCAGAGCAAAGCCTCCTAGTTCAGATGAATACAGAAGTCAACTTCACTGTCCCTTTACCTACCTGTATAAGCACGGCAACACAAATACTTTGTCATAGCTAGGATAATATTTGGGAATCATGTCCGTCTCTGAAGTTGTGTTTGGCATACTCCAAGACCATGAATGCAGTTTAGGTGTTTTGGGGAAAGCATTGCAATTGATGCTTTGGGACACCACCACAATTGGCTTTCGTGGACCAAGACCACAATACCAAACATATCCTAACTACTGTAGCTACAGTTTTTGTTTTCTCTTGCAGCCATAAGAACATGTTACAGGTAATATATAGAGCAATCAAAAGCATGTGGTGCAGGACAGCCTGTGGGCCGTTCTAATCTGACTTTTAGATGCTGTTATAGCTCTGTTTAGAGCTGTATTTATGAGGGATTTCAGCTGGAATTTGAGGAAGGATTGGGCGGGATAAGATTCTAGGAGTCACACCTAGAGGATATAAAAACCTATGTTGCACACCTCGGGTTCTTAGGAGTCACACCTAAGGAAGATTGAATCACACAATCAAAAGCAATTTGCTAGAATTTTTATTCATTAACTGTAATTAAAATATTGAAAGATTGCATGGCCGTTTTATGGCTGTTTTATAGAGATGCTAGTACTTCTAGTCCAACAAGGACTTGTTTTCCCATATAAGAAATCTATTTAGAATAGGAAAAACCCAATAAAGCTAATTACTTTATAAATAATAGAATGCTAAATATAAAATCAAAACCTAGACAAATTTCCCAGAATTTTCAGCAGATCTGGAAATTACAGAAATGCCCTTGTCTAAAGAAAGTTAGCAATCTTGCTTCTTTTGTTGTCTGCATCAGCATGTTTTCTTAAACAATCATGATACCCCTGATGCCAATACAAGCATTTCTGTAGCTTACATTAATGTCATCATGCTCATTGTCATCTCAATAGTTATGCCAGTACATCTATTTAGAGGCCCTATATTTTATAGTTTTTGAAAAGAAATTTCATCCCTTGCAATGAAAGTCAGATTATGTTATTGAGGTCTAGGAATTGTAAATCACATGATAAGCATTATTGAAATTTCCTTTCCTGTCCTTTTTTGTTCTTTCCATCTTGCACTTTCTATAAAATATTTTCAAGTCTGCTATGATTTTATTTATTTTCTGTTATTTATCGCTTTCAGTCACAGCCCATATGGCTAATATTTTATAACTTGCTATCCTCATTCCATTGTATGATGCATTGACAGAGTTTAGTACTTTCCCTTGAGGATTCAGCATTAGACGTTGATCAGGTTGACAACCTCATAAAGTTCTGTCCAACAAAAGAGGAGATGGAACTGCTTAAGGTGATTTCTTCTTCTTTTTTTTTAAGTTAGAATTATGCTCTATCATGTATCATTTGGGGCTATTGCTAGGTATGATATTATGATATCTTGCACTTGCAACCATAACTGTGCATATTCAAATCTTGGGCCAGCCACTCTATTAAAAAAATGTTCAACAGTGGGATTTTCTCAACTTCTTTCTATGACTCCATTTTGGTGGGTTCCTAACTGGAGATAGCCCTTTCTTTTGCTTTGCATTTTATAGTTATAGTTTTCAGCTCGGTAATTTTGTCCTGTTATCCCATGGGCTCTAATTGATTTCAGTCAGGAGCTTCAAGATGATAGTTGCATGTGTTTTGGGCTATAATTGCCATTTCATTTCTTTGACCAGGGATACACTGGAGAAAAGGAAAAGTTAGGGAAATGTGAACAGGTCAGTAGATGTGGTTTTTGTCTTGACAATTGTTTGTTATTGTCTTTTGTAGAAAAATTGAAGTATTTCTCAGAACTACACAGCTTACACATGGATATTTATGATACTTCAAAATTGCTACCTCTTTTGGTTGATCTTTGGATGGACTCGAGGCTTTTTTTCTTTTTTTTTTATATTGATATCACATCTTTTGTCAACAATGGTTAGATGTATGAGAAGGTAAACTGGGTATGTTATAGATTTATATTTGTTCTTTGTTATGTCAAACGAAACATTCGGATGAGTCTGAAGTTGCAGTGTTGACATAATTCCTATGATTCAAACCCATCTTCATTTTCTCAATTAGCATGGATAAAGAGGGCACCCAGCTTTTCTCCTTAGAAAGGGTCGACTAAGAATGAGAGAGTTTGTGTTAATTGAAATGATCTGTTTTTGGCACGTATTTCTTATTTTATAAGTTTATGGATCTCTTTGGCAGTTCTTCTTAGAGTTAATGAAGGTGCCAAGAGTAGAATCTAAACTCAGAGTTTTCTCATTCAAGATGCAGTTTCATTCCCAGGTTAGGAAATGCATTCAAATGTTTGCTACCTTATTATGCTTGGTTTTCTGTTAGATTTGAGCCTATCATTTTATGTTTGCAATTTTAGGTCTCTGACCTCAGAAAAAGCCTTAATGTCGTGAACTCTGCAGCAGAAGAGGCAAGTTAGACTATATTACTCACTCTTTTAATTTGTGAACTCTTTTAATTTGTGTCAGTGTTTTGGGTACTAATTCACATGTTCTAAGTAGTGGAATCATTGTTTCTGGTGCTTTATCAGATAAAGAATTCTGCCAAATTGAAGAGAATCATGCAGACTATTCTTTCGCTAGGAAATGCTTTGAATCAGGGAACTGCTAGGGGTAAGCAGAAACTTTTATTGCTCTACTATCTTGCTGTGGTGTGGTTTCTTGTATACTTGGAGCTATAAAAAAATCTGCTGCTTCCATGATTGCCTGCGGGAACATTATGTTCATGTGAAATCATAGACTTGTGAGGGCCTTCCTCTGCATGTAGAAAATTTTAAAGGACTTCATTTCCCAGTTTTAGGTAGTCAATTATGCACCTCGTTTTTTTATGAGCATTTGGAATTATCCTTTTAGAACATGTGGAATAGTCTTTCTGCTGATCACGTACAAGAAAAGGACAAGAGAGAGAGAGAGAAAAGAGAGAAGATGAGGGAGAAAGGTTTAGCAATAGAGAATGAGAGAGCTAAATTTCAATAACATCCAAAGCTGCCTCAAAACATAACATGAGATGCTTTGAAAAATATATAATTAATATCCAATTCATGCATTTGCTTTCTAGCATAAAAATAATGAGATCCTTAGTGTGTCCTCCATCACCTGGACTTTCTGATGAATGATACAAGCTCTTAAATATTTTTCATGCAGTCATTAATGGATTTTGAAATGGAGAAAAATTGTAGATTTCTTGGAAACATGCACACTGATTTTGGTGATTTGGTGTATTTGGACAAGGAGTTATTTAATTTTTTGAGATCCGCTATTTTGTAAGAAACTAATTTTAAATAGAGGGGTTTCCTCTTTTTTATTGAGGTGGTGCTGTTGTGTTTTTTTATCTTTTATTTATTTCTGGATGAATTCTTTTAGCTGATATTGAATTTGATTTGAAAAGCCCTTCCATTTTTGTAATTTTTTTTTTTATCTAGGATTTCTTATAAAATCTCCCTTTTGTCATACTTCTGCATTTCTCCTTTCTCGATAAATATTTCTTCTTTGATCAGATAAAACTCGTTCCTATCTCTTATAGTCCTAAGTCATTTCCATAAAATAGGAAGGTTGCTAATTGGTGTTCTTTTGACACTATTCATGAAATTTCGTTACTTCATCCCACACTCTCACTAGCACCTTGAAGCAGTATCTATTTCTTCAAAATAGTTTATGATGGCATGTTTGTCATTATTTTTGTGAATGATTAGTCATTTCTTCTAACCTTTGCTTATTGATTGTTATTTACTGGATGGAAATGAGAGAAATACATGCATGACCAGCAATGTACCACTCATCAGATAAGTTATATTATAATTGTTCGCTTTGACTACTAGTACAAAGATTATCTAAGCATTATTCAAAGAGCAACCATTCACAGCCATTATGAAAAGTCCTCTTTGAGAACACTGGCAACATGCTTATCAATTAGGTTTTGGATTACTTTTGCAGAGTCCATGGATTATGATGATTGGAGATTGAACTTTTGGTATTTTTCATTTACTTACAAGATTAGAATTCCTTATCTGAAGATACCAAAGTCTTATTTTACGTTCTGTGTGCAGATTTCCTCGACCTCTTACCCTGTGATCACTTGAGAATTCTTTCTATTTGTTTATTTTCTTAGAAATTATTGAGAGTTGAGACGCCTTGGGTTATCAAATCTTATCATATGACCTGATTTTCATTTTGTAGCTCTGTTTTTCCCTTTCAGCTGGTAACATTTTATTCCTTAAGTTGAATAGAAAGTTTTTTCCCTTTTCTTTTAGGTTCAGCTATTGGATTTAGATTGGATAGCCTTCTTAAACTAACAGATACACGGGCAAGGAACAACAAGATGACTCTCATGCATTATCTTTGCAAGGTACAAATTCCTACTTTCATTTTCTCATCTTGTTCTCCTATGAAACTAACTTCTACTAACTTTTAATGTAATGATTTGAGAATTCAATGGAGACCTGCAGTCATTTTCTCATCTTGTTCTTTTGTGCATGACTTTTCATAGCATATTTTTCTGTACTAGTAATGGATAACATAACAAGACAGATCTAAAACTTAAATGTATTTGTATGTTTTCTTTATATGATTGTACAAAGTTGTACAAGTGTATGCTGTTGTTTATGTTATGAAGTCAGTACATGGTTTTGAACTATGTCAAGATGCCAACTGTCCATGGAACTCAACTGGCCCATTAATTCGTTTCTGTTCTCTTTGCTTTTCTGGTCCAGTTTTGATTCCCATTTTTCCAAAACCAAGAGGTCTGTTCTGCTCTTATTATTTTGTTTGAGCCAAAGCAGACATGGCTTCTAATTTTTGTTTACAGAGGCTTGTCAATGGAAATGAGATTATGTTATGTGCGTCAAATTTATAGATGTTATCTTTACTGCCATACTGAGGATTGAAGCTTCTATTTCTTAGTTCAGAGAATTTTCTGCAAATCATATACATGTTGCTTGATATGTTGTAGGTTCTTGCTGACAAGCTACCAGAACTTCTAGATTTTTCTAAAGACCTTGCCAGTTTGGAACCTGCATCAAAGGTACAACTGTCGGTTTTGTTGATCATCTCAATGTATTTGGAAGAGCAAGTATCTCGTGACTAACATGTTGGATTTTCATCTAGATACAATTGAAATTTTTGGCGGAGGAAATGCAAGCCATAAGCAAAGGACTGGAAAAGGTTGTACAGGAACTGTCTGCCTCGGAAAGCGATGGTCCTATATCAGACACATTCTGTAAGGTACTGCAAATCAGCTGATGTTTTTGTCATGCATATAGGAGAAAAAAAATGTCCATTATTACTTGTTTATCAATTGCAATTCTTAATTCTTCTAAGTAGATTACTATCCCTTTTGCCAGTATTCAAGCTTAAAAAAATTGCTGCTGATCACTTGTTTTTCTTAAACCAAGTTTTGGATTTTACATTATCTATTCAGATAATATATGTGCCTCAATGCAAGCAAACTTTTTCCTTAGATATAATAATAGGCAATTTGGAAATGTTAAGGATTGAAAAGAGGAACAATCCTATAGAATTTGGTAGATAAATATATGTAGCACACCCGCACATGCTGTTTACATATATGTACTAATTTGTATCTGCTATCCAAATCACAATTTTTCTACCTCCGGAGGGAAAGATCCTCCTCTTTTGGTCAGTTGTCCGTTGAGGAGGGATATATTTTTTATTATATAAGATGTACACATTGAGATGGTGATTATATGGCTGCCAGACATAATTTATTGTGTTACTAGATCAGGTAATAAACCTAATCCTAGCAAAGATTTACCCTTATTGATCCATTGATATGGTGATTTTGGATTGTGCTCTAGTTTCTGTAACTGCTTGTATAATAACATGATCTAATGTGATGTTAAAATGAACTCCAAATTAGAACTGATTCAGGTACTGGTAAAGGGAAATTAATGAAACCATGGTGCATAGAGGACAGAATGTTGTATTCAGATTCTCTAAAGAGAGAATATAGCTTTGATTTTCAATGATTAAAAGAATTTCTAACACTGAAGATGTAAGGTAGCTAAAAACTACAGATGAATTTGTGGGAGTGATTTGCACGGCACCCAAATAGTGATCTTATAGATTTCTTAGAAGCTCTTTGTGTGTGTGTGTGTGTGTGTGTTTGTGTGTGTGTGTTTGCCAGTCCTTGTACAAGCACAAGCATATCTTCTCGTGTTGGTTAACACAGGCATGCCTGCACTCATTTGTGTGAGCATATCCATACAAATTTTCTCATGTAGCTTATCTTCCATTGTTCAGACTTTAAAGGAGTTCCTTTGTTTTGCCGAATCTGAAGTCAGGTCTTTGGCTTCTTTGTACTCTGGAGTGGTAGGTTTTAAAACTTTGCTTGGAGAGTGGTGCCAATTTAGTGTTAAGTACTCTCGATTCTTGATTTTTATTTTTTTGAATCTGGAATTTGATGTTATTTCAGGGGAAAAATGTGGATGCATTGATTCTTTATTTTGGAGAAGATCCAGCTCGCTGTCCCTTCGAACAAGGTATTTGTTACCTACAACAGTTCTGTGATATCGTTCTTTTTATTTCTGATGAACAAAAATTGAAATCTTTGCCTAAGAAATCTTCATGATATGGCAGCGTTTGTTCTTTATCTTGATCCATTCTAGTGTAGTAGATTATTGTTAGTTAATTCTATTTAATGAACATACTGGCTCAAACTTGCTGTTTTTTAGAATACAAAAATTGGTCCTGTCTATTTGGGTTTTGATACTTGAATGGAAGTCTTTATGGACTGCATCAGGGTTGTGTTTGGTTTGGGTTAAAGGGGGTTAACACGTAACTGCATACTCCCTTAACTCTCTTTGGCAAGCGTTGGGTATGGAAATTTTTAAGGGGGTTAACAAGTAACCCCTGAAAGGGTTTAAGTGTTTACTTTTGAGTGGACTATTGAATTTAAATTTGTTGGGCTCCACCATTACAAATTTTGCACACCTGCCAAACATCCTTAACGCTTCATCCTTCAACTACTTTTTTACACTCCTGGCACCAAAATCCAATTTTTAACTCTGAACCAAGCATGACCTAGATGCCATATTTTGTGCTAAATTGATCAGTCCAGTATCCAGCATAAACCTCATTGTCTATGTGTCTAGCCGATCCACCCAGCATCGATGTGAAGTGATAGGAAGCTCAAAAGCTGACCCTTTATGTGATCTAATCATACTTGTGTCATCTGTCACGTCAATTTATCTGAAGGATACTTCTAAACCCAGTCTTGTTATCTTTGTAGTTTGTATTGATCCTGATTGCTACCACCTTTGGATCAATAAATTTTACACTGTTTTATGCACTGAAGACTTGATGCAAATTTTTTGTTAAGTCACAAAGGTTCATCTGAAAGTTCATCAGTTTTATTCCAACTATCTACATAAATGGCCGTTAGTGCCTAATTTGAGGAGCTGGCAATGCATTCATTTTCATAGTAATTTCCATCTCTTAAGTCCTTAAACTTCCTCTGCAGTTGTATCAACTCTGTTCGATTTTGTGAGACTGTTCCACAAAGCCCACGTGGAGAACTGCAAGCAGCTAGAGATAGAAATGAAGAAATTAGCAGAAAGTGAGAAGTCAAAGATAGGTGCTCACAAGGAGTTACATGCTCGAATAGAGAGTGGCAGTGTCAAGTGAGATCAACTAATAATTTCATTTCTAGGGAGAACTCTGGCGGAGCAGAGGCATCCGATACAGTTGATTGAGAAGACAGATAGGGATATCTTGTCACTGTCGGGGAAAAAAAAACCGTAAATTTGGCTGGCAGATTAAGTCAGAAATATAGGTATATCATATAAAGTGACAATGCGCTGCAAACTGAGATTGAGGTCGTCTTTTTAAAGGTTAGTCTCTACCCCAGTCTACTGAAGTAACCAACGCAAACACGACCTATAATGCATCTTGCCCCTTCTCACTCTTACTGAAGTAACCATCGCAAACACTACTACTATCTTTGGTACAGATCAGAAGGGGCCGCAGAATCCTGTTCTTGTGGAAGGCAACCTGTAAAGTGTCAGTTAGCAAAATTTATTGTTGTAGACATTAAAGCAAGGAGTTCGGGGACTTTTTCCCGTTACAATTTTGGTCCTTACAGACAGATTAGGTATTCGCTTATTTCCTGAATTGTTTTTGGCTAATATCCACCTCCTGTGTATGTACAGACATTCAGTTCGATTGTATATATCTGTAAGTCAGAGGCTAAGCTTAGAACAGTCTTTTTCCTGGGACTTGACTTCCTTTGCGTTTGAAAAATACGGACCAGTGGCCACCCTCAAGTACATAACGGGAACGCAATGGAATGGCCAGCGATGTCGAAGAACTTGCAAGTGATTATTAAACTACGATGCCTGCCTGCCTGAGATGCTCACATTACAAACACATTAATGGTCACAATTCTTTATAGTAAACGATTAAACATGGTCACCTTTATGTCTTTTAATGAAATTCAGCTGTATCCTTGTAATTTGTATTTCCCAGTGACGCTAATGGAATTCTCCATGTTATGTCTTTGAATGAATCTCAGCTCTTGTTATAGATTCGATTGGTTACACCTAATCTATGATCAAAAATCTTAATTAACTATGAGATATGATAATTAACCAAAATGGGTCACCTATAACCGATGCAGTCTAACCCCACACAGAAATGTGTCGTATCATGTTTTTTTTAAAAAAATTCTTCAAATTATTTGTTTTTTTATGTTTTAAATTGTTTTGATATGGTAATTAAAAATATTTTAAAAAATAACTATTATTAAAATATTAAATATTATCTCAGTGTGTTTGTGGTTACGATAGAAAAAAAAATTTTAAGTGTTTTTTATTTGAAAATATATCAAAATAAAATTATTTTTTATGTTTTAGAATTTACTTTTGAAATCATGTTGAAATTATCTAAAAATAAAAAATAATAATTTAAAATTGAGAAAAATCAATCTTTTAAAACAAATATTATTAAATCCCAATGCCAAATACCCTGTTTATAACGATGTCGTATGATTTTATAAAAACTAGTTGTTAATAATTGAATGTTGCTCCTTGGAGCTTAGATTATCCTGTCTTCGACGTCACAAAAAAAGAGAGCGTTAAGGCAAGTGAATAACTGACTGTTGCTCCAACTTTTAGATACATGATTTCCAATCGCCTTGCTGATCACGCAGTTACTGAAAACGAATGTATTTTATTCCAAATTTATGTTCCTCCTTTAATTTTCAAGTGTGGTTTTGCGAGATACAGGGATGCACCTTTTTTATTATTATTAGTTTAAAAAAATTAAGTGGGGATCAGAATACCTTTTCTTTATCAGAAGATTAAATTAATCAAGGTAATTATACACACAATTCCGACTCGGCCATTGCAGCATTTAGGGTAAATTTTATATAAAAAACTATAGAAGTAACTAATCAGAAATTAATGAGATGTTAAGAATAAAATATTAAAATTGACAGCGAAAATATTTTGAATCACATAGATATATATATATATATATAAAAGTTCCTGTTACTAATTATATCATTGTAGCATTTAGTGTGAAAATAGGTTACTTCCCCCGTTATATAGATTGGTTTTAGTGTTAAAAAAAATTAAGATGAGTTTTTAATAAGAACATTAAGATATTGGTATATTGAATTAATTTGAATTAATTTATATTATTTTATTAAATTTATAATTCAAGTTAAATTCATAATTCAAGCCATAAAATTAATTGAGTATGTGAAAAAAAATATCCATTATATATTAGAATATATTATACAAATAACAATTGGGAAAAGTTTTGTTTTATGAGATAATATTTATTAAATATTGGAATATTTAAACTGATATCTTTTTTTTTCTGTTGATGTTTAAAAATAAAAAAAATTATCATAAAAAAATTATTAAATAAAATTGATTAACACAGAGAATAACCATTTTTATAGTGAAAAAGTGACAAAATCAATGAATTTCTCTTTTCTTAATAATTCCATGCGACTTTCTTTCTTCTTTTTTTTCCAAGTTAAAGATTGAAACGCAAAGAAAATAAACTTTTGAATTAAAATTGAAATTTTAAAAAGTAGGGACTATGGAGAAGAAAGAGATTGAACAATGATTTTTACAGTGGAAAAGCGGTTAAACCAACAAATTTCTCTCTTTTTAACATTTCTAGGCAACTTTCTCTTTTGTTCTCTTTAATTTAGGGATTGAAATGCAAAGAAAATAAACTTTTGAATCAAAATTGCAATTTTTCAAAGTAGGGACTATAGAGAAGAAAGGGAAACGAAAGTGTGAGGGCTAAAAAGAACTTTTCTCAAGATCGACCATGTTTTTTTACTTTTTTACTCTTCGGTCCCCCTTTTGAATTTTGTCTGCCCTTGACAAATTTTGACAGACTTGTCATCAAATTAGACGTACAAAGTTGCAGTTAAAAAAGACCGAGGATAAAAAGTGAAAGAAAAACCAGCCCTTATTTACTGCTACTGTGTCTTACCTGGTCATTACAGTATATTCCAATAATTTATAAATAAAAGCGAATAATTGGAAATTAGAAGGAAAAACAAAAAACAGGCGTCCAGGTGGGCTGTCGTCTGTGTACTGTGCACAGATCGTGGTAGACACGATTTTCCGGGGGCATGGACAAATCAGGAGAGCGGGGATCACGTGCCGTAAAGGCACGTGCTGCCTGCCACAAATGAAATCCCAAATTATCCACAGCTGAGCTGTCTATAGGATTTTTCACCGTATTTTAACAAGTCCCGATGCACATCCCCGGGAAAGAAGACCTCCTTCCACGACTCTTGTACCAGCCGCCGCCACCTGTCTCCGCCACGCCCCCCCCCCCACAATTACATTACTCTGAATTATTGAATACATGCCAAGATTCTGTACTTAACCGGAAAGATAATATAAAGGCATGAAGGTACGTAAGTATAATTTACATTGAACAATTATTAAAAAGGAAAATCTTATTTAAGAGATCGAGTACACGACGACAAGTTGTAATATTTAAGGTTAATTGTGTTTGTAGAAGTAAAATAATCTAATAAAAGATTGTACCAAGAAGAATCTTTCTTCTTTTTTACCCCCATAATATTGCCTGTGATATAAACAGCATTGCTCTTTTACTATTGATGTCTTTATTGTTCCTCTTTTCATATTTTTTTTCTAGAATGTAATAATAAGTTTTTTAAGAAAATTTAATTTGATTATTGAACATTTTATTTACACAACTGAACAATTTTAAACTTAAGTTGAAACTCAGTTAGGGTAAATACTGAATTGAAAAATATGAAACTGGAATGAAAAAAATAGGAAACATATGTCATGACTTTGAAATTTTTTAAAATTTTTATTTTTATTCTTTTAATTTTTTAGTTATTAGGTGATCGACCCCTGTAATTTTAAAAATATATATTTTAATATCAATTTTTTTTTATTCATTTTATGAGTGGATGAGAGAAAAGACATTGCCAAATTCTAGCTTAAACAAAAGTTGTTATTGGAAAATATTTAGTCCCGATTTATTTAACATGGTTTCTATGGTGTTTTTTAAATGTTTTAATCAAAAATAAATTTATATATAATAAAGAAAAAACATTGTTTTTTCCACTACATTAGTGACTAGATTTTTAAGTTAATAGGTTGTATTATCCTTTTTATTTAGACAAGAAGTGAGAAAGATGATACGTTGTCGATCCCATTCACTTCAACCAAAAAAAGAAAGAAAAACAATGCACGTGGGACCAGACTTGTAGATAAGCGAGCGAGGCTCTTCTTTGTGGGCCAAGCGTTGGGCCTATTTCTTACCAGATTCATAGTACATGGCCTCAATTTTTTCTATATTTTTTTTAAATTACTACTTTTATCTAAAATAATTATTTTTTAATTATATGTAGTGTGTGTTAATTTTTTTAACGAGGTTAATATGGTTCATCTATAATATTTTCACATTTTATATAGATTAAATTTATTTTTACAATAAAACACTATTTTTTTACAAATTTTTAATTTGTGTAGTCTTATATTAATTTTTTTTATGTTATAAATTTTATATGTGTATTGATTTTTGTTATGGATTGATTTTTATAAATAAATTCATTAAATATAACTATGTAAATAACTCGTATTGCGATATTAAATAAGTTAGCCTATATTCATCTCTTATTTTTTTAATTTTTTTTTGTTATTCTTAATAATTTTTTTATTTACATAAATAATTAACGTTCTATTTGATTAGATATTTATATGAATTTTTTAATTTATTCTTTGAATTTTTTTAGAAAATAGGCTAAATACCTAAAATTTGTTTAAAAGAAAAATTCCTTTGATGGCATGCGGGTCAAATACATACACACGTATATAAAAGTTAAATTTAGTATGCTTTTTTTTACATTTTAAAAACACCTTAAAAAATAAAATTATTTTATGATATTTTATTTGTTTTAAATTAATATTTTTTAATTCTTTCAAATTATTTTAATATATTAATATTAAAAAAATATTATTTTAATATATTTCTAAATAAAAACACACTACATAAAATAACTATTAGAACAGTTGAAACAATTATTTACAATGGAGAACCAGGAAATTTTTGTCGGTGAGAGAGAAGCATGACATTGTCGTCGCATAAGGCCAACCATACGAATGCTTTGGACTCGCCTGATCAGGGCATCTTAAAAGAAAGGGAAAAGGTTGGTCTTGCTTTCCCATCTGGATTCATGCACTCAATCTCACGCCTAACATTTTCTTCCCCAATGCGCTAGCCTTCTTCATGTTGTTTTTAGATCCAAACTCGACCCCGTCCGATACAAGATTTGGTTTAATTCAGAAAATAAATAAATAAATGTTAAAAATGCTTTTTCTTTATTAACTTGGCACACAGTTAGACAGATCTAGCACCACACTAACCTTATATCATTTAGACTTGAGATTTAGCTAAATTCAAAAACATTAAATCTAACAATTTATAAAATTTATGTCTAATTAGACTGAGGATACAATTAGGTTCGAGGATATGGCAATATAGCAAACCTATACCTACTTGAATCCAGCTGTAACCATATTTAAAGGTGTTGAGTTTGAAAGTAAGATAAACATATATTTTTTGAGCCTTTTAAAAAGAAATTTAAATTTAAATTTGTTTTGCTTCAAATTAATTTTTTTTTATTTTTAAATCATTTTAATGTGTTAATATTAAAAATATTTTTAAAAGATAATATAATATTATTTTAATATATTTTTAAATAAAATAATATTTTAAAAAACAATGATAACCACACTTTTCAATCAATATAATTTACTTGATTGCTAACCATTGAAGGAAATTGGCAGCCACGTTCGTTTCATGCCCTGGAATGACCGCACAAATGTAGAACTATTTTCCCAGAAAACAATTGTGATTGAGACATTTTAACCTAAAGCTGGGTAGTTTTGCATAATGACCACCCTGGATAGTGCCAGGGCGCCCCCTTAAGTTACCTGCTATTTGTTGCCGCTGGCAGCTTAGGACACCATACAATTGCAAGCCACGAGATAAATGAATGGGCTTCATATTCCTTGTTTTTTCTGGCCAGCTTTCATTGCAGCACAAACTAGCTAATGCTCCCTTTACAAACTAGCTGTATTGGAGAACACATCAATGCTCTCCAATATATATTATACTATGGTTTTTAATGGTTATAATATCGTGTTGATGTAAATAAAATAAAATAAAATAATATTATAACATATTTTTAAGTAAAAAATACCTTTAAAAATGTTAAAAACCATGATATCAAAGACATCAAAGTTGGTAAAAGAATAAAGTAAAGTTGTTTTGGGGTTAAAAGTTGTATACAAACATGTGATTTCAGTGCTACTTTATTGCAGTTTATTCATTAGGTAAACTACTCAACGTTTGACTACCACCGGCAATTTTATAGTTGTTGTTGTTGTTGTTCTATATGGTACCATACTACTATATGGTTAAATAAATGGGAAAAAACCACCGATAATAAATAAATTGGCATCTATTCCATAGAAAGACCAATTTCACCTGTCGGGTTGGGTTTGAAGAATTTTGCTGTCGTTTTCAGTTTTCACACCACTTAGCACAGCAAAGGCCCTTTCAGTTTTCACACCAATTTCACCTCTCAGATAAACGTTCACCAGCCAAATTGCAGGTCGTGACTGTCACACAGTCCAGAATCGTTTTTCGATGAGGTAGTAGGTATTAGGTCAAGAATGTGTCAAAGCAAAAGCATAGTTTAGTGCAGGCTCTCTACTTAACATTAATAACCAGTTAAAACACTTGAATTTTCGAATTTTATTGTTCGAAATCTAATCCAAAAGAGATGTTTGGGCAAATTTTAGGGTTATACATTGTTTACTGTGGCAGATGACTAATGCTTTAACAAATTGCAGCTTCCAACACCACATGTATTTTTCTTTCGCCTTTAGCTTCCGGGCAAACTAGCTGAATTACACCTAACAGGACAGCTTTGACACAGATTTAATGGCAGCGTCTGTATTTGCATGTGAGACCAATGAGTTTGAGGTTTTCAAGCCTCGGTTACAGTGCTCTTCACTTAGATCCTTCGACAAAAAAGTGAAAGAATAAGTACTCCTCGAAGAAAGAAAGGAAAAGCAGCAAAAAGGAGAGAGAGGTGATCGTCCTTGACACCCAAATCATTTAACCCCACCGATTTTACTCTCTTTCTCTTCCCTTTTCCATTAGCATACAGAGAGACCCAACAAAATTGTACACTAGTGAGAAAAAGCTTAATAGTAGCAACCAACCCCCACCACCTTTTATCGTCTCTTAGAAGACAATCTTCTTCCTTTCTCTCTCTGTCTTCTCTTTCTCTTTGCAAAAGCTAAAGGGATCCCAATGTATCTATCTAGCATCACCGACAAGTGATATTACTTGAGCTTAAAGACTCAAATCATTATTATCTATCATGACCCAGTTGCACATGGTTACCTTTGAGAAGGGTAGATAGGATAAAAGGGTCCAAAATGGATGTGAGTAGGAGAAGAGCTGGGGTTAAAACTAGTGTAGTAGCAGGTTCTGTGTGGGAGAACAGAATGAAACTTGATGAAGTTAAAGGTGGAATTAAGGTTTTTAATGGAGAAGAGAATGTTGAAGAGAGTAGAAGTAGTAATGGAGATGTTGGAAAAAAGATGGTAAAGAGAGGACAGACTGTTACAAGTGCTAGTGTGGCTATGAGTGGCAAGAGAAAGACTTGGAAATCTGAGAGCTTAGATGGTCCAATTCAGATTGCAAAGGGAAAAAATACTGAACAGCTCTGTAAAGAATTGAGTGTTTCGGTTGATGGAATCAAGAAAAATCCAGTTCAGGCAAGAAAGGGAAGATCTGAAGGGAGTAACAAGGAGCTTAGCTTGTCAGTAGATGGTATTGATAAAAGCTCGATTCAGGTCAAGAAAGGAAGTAAAGAGCTTGATGGGATTGTAAGAAGTCCAATTCAGGTCAAGAAAGGAAGATCTGAACCAAATAAGGAGGTCGGTGTTTCTGTTGATAGAAATGAGAAAAGCCCGAGACAGATAAGGAAGCAAAGATCTGATATAAAAGAGGTTGTTGAATATGATGTAGAATTGAGGAAAGTAAAATCTGATTCTGTTAAGGTTGCAGAGCAGTCTGAAATAGGTAAAGATCCTGTACTTGACGGTGGGGTTGAAAGGAATTCAGCTCCGTTAAGGATGGCGAAGTCAGAAGCTGACAAGGTGCTGGATGAATCTGTTAATGGAATTGAGAAGAGCCCACCTGAAATTGAGGAGACTGGATCTGAGGAAACTTTTAAGGAGTCTGGTGTGTGCCAGGAAAAGGTCATTTCTATCAGTGAAGCCAATGAGTCAGTAGAGAAACCACCTCCCAAGCTTTTGGTAGATAATCCTCCTCCTCATGATGATGACGCTGATGTTGTTATTGATGGTGATGAAGATATTGAGGGAGATGAAGATGAGGAAGAAATCGAGATTCAGATTGAAAAGAAAAGCTTAGATATTAAGGAGATTAACATAGCAGAAGAGAAGCCTAAGAAGGTGGAAACAAATGTAGCAGAACAAAAGCCTAAGAAGGTGGATGTAGCAGAACATAAGCTCAAGAAGGTGGAGATTTGTATACCAGAACAGAAGCCTAAGAAAGTGGTGAGTGAGGTGAAAAAAGTTCAGCAATTTAACAACAGAACAGCACCAGCTTCTTCGATTGTGAATAAACAACCTCCTCCTGTAATAAAGAGAGCAACTCTTTATCAAAATCTTGCAAAGGCTGCTCGTAATCCATGTAAGTATGCTTTATTGATTCATTAAGTTATTGCGTTTGTTGGGATTGCTTCATTTTTTTCTGGTATGGTCTGTTTGTTTTACCATTTCTTCTGTCAGCAATTCCAGTTGCTAATGAATACCAGAATTTCAAAGAAACTCGTAGACATAGCAAGCTTCAAAATCTAGGTGAGTTTTCATTTCTTGGGAAAGTTAGTTTCTTTTTATTATTTTCTTAATCAATTTGTTTATTGAAATTCTCTCAATTTTGGCAATCTTTGAGAATTTTCAGTGGATCTAGTAATGTGGAGAGACATATCAAGATCTACATTAGCCTTTGGAATGGGTACATTTATCATAATCTCATCCTCCTATACTAAAGACCTCAATGTCAGGTGCAAATAAAACAAGAACACTGAATTCAATGTTGGCCTTTGTTTACTGTATTTCCTCTGCTTTAAAACAGAGACCTATACTAAACTCTGCTTGATCATTTCTTTTGCAGTTTCATTTCTGTGATGTCCTATCTGGGACTTGTTTATCTTGCTACCATTTTTCTGTATAGATCGCTTATTTGCAGGTAGTCAGCAAATTAAGATTAAAAACAGCAGCCGATTAGGTAGTCCCAAGCATTGGCTTTATTTATATTTCTGTTTTTCCTTGAAATTCAGGGGAGTCATAGATATAGATCATGATGGAAGCCATGTACTGGGTGAGGGTGAGGCGATTTGGTTGTTAAAGTTGGTTCTGCCGTACTTGAATGAGTGCTTGTTGAAAATTAGAGCCCTCTTTTCTGGTGATCCTGCAACTACAATGAAGGTAAGTTCCCTCATTTGACTTTAATTAGTTGGATCTTGTTAGCACCTCGAGAAACATTCAAATAGTCATGCATAATGAGTCTGTGAACTATGGCAGATGGCAGTGTTGCTCTTTGTTTTTGCCAGGTGTGGCAGCTCCATCACCATTTGGAAGATGGCAAGATTGGGTAGGTTTCCTTTCATTTGTCTAATTTCAGAAATTAGAAATTATAAGAGAATAAACAGCTTTTTTAAAGAATCCGCGGGGCTGCTGCGTTTGCACTATAATATCTGGATTTTTATTATGTTTTTATATTTTTAAATTGTTTAAATTAGTGATATTAAAAATATTTTTTATAAATAAAAATATTATTTTAATATATTAAAAAACATTTTAAAAAATTATTATTATCCGTAATTGTAATTAGCATTTTTTTTGGGATTCGGAAGATAATTTTGGGACTGGGACTCTAGTTTGACATAATATTCAATTCCATTTTTACAAGTGTAAAGCTGTCTTTTCAATATTTTTAAGTGGTTGGTGGCAGGGATAGGTTAAAATAAAATTGAGAGAGCCCTAAATCAATCCAGTGTGATCTGATCGAAAAATTGGGGTTCATCTACAATCTATTTCATCCTATTAACCTTTTTGAAAATAAACACATCATCTTAACTTATTTTAAAAAAGTATTAGGGTTAATTGAGTTAAGATGATTTGAATATTGTATCTTGTGTTGTCCACCGAGTTAAATTCAAAAACTGTTTGATATAATTTTTATTTTTATTTTTAGATATTTTTTAAAAGTAATTTTAACTTTAAAAAGTTCTTATTATTTTAATGTATTTATATTTAAAAAAATCTGAAAAAAATATTATTTTAATATATTTTAAAATAAAAAACTATTTTAAAAATCATCTTTTATCAAAATTGTAAACACCCCCGTGTGGTTGGTGGCTATTTACCGAACATGGAATCCAAGGGGCTCCTTCGGTAGGTAGCACATGCTAAAGGAAATATACATTAATTTCTACAGCCTGCTCTAATTATTGAAGCTTCGTGCTGGCAGCAAAACATAAAAGGGGAACTGCTAAATTCCCTGCATGTTGTTTCACTTTTTTTCGCTTACTGAAACTATGCTTGTGCAGGCTTTTTTGGAGTCTTCACTGTACCAAAAGTCTGCTCTTCCTACTCCACGCAGTTAACTGCTTACGGTAAATCCTAGAATTATTACTCACTGGATCCCTCCACACTTGCACTGGTCATAGTTTACCCTACTTGGGTTGACCTTGTAGTGACTGGCAGATCTTCTTTTTTATGCTGTAACGGCTCGATTGATTTATGCTGTCACCTCCATTGGAGCGTCTTAGAATCTGTTTGTAACCATCCCCATCATATTATCATTTATCTCCAGTATTGGATTCTAATTAAGTGTAGGGCCATCCTCATAATATCATCTCCTCTTCGTTGTAGGGCCACCAGAGAGCATGGCTCCTCTGTCATCACTTTTGTTTTTTTATTCGACAGTGTGAGATTGTTATAAATTATTCCAGATATGGATCTTGATTTTCTTAAAAATGAAACCCAATTGAAGGTAAATTCTGGATTCGACGATTTCGTGATGCTTGGGAGTCATGCTCGCACAAGAAAGCCGTGGCCTTGTGCATCTTCACCCTCGTATGGAACCTCTCTTCAATGGTGGCTCGCATCTGGGCAGGTAAAAGCAACCCTCGCTCTCATCTTCTTTTCCTTTTTTTATTGAATAATAATCTCGCTGCTGGCCACGATGTAAGAAAACTAGACTCTGTTGACATGCAATGCTGATGCACTGTTTTTGCAGTGTTCATGATGTTCGTGGCCGTCCGATATTTTCAACAGACGATTGAGAGAGATGATTGGGTGGTGGAGGAGGAGGAGGAGGAGGTGGATGCAGAAGCTGATGGAACGTGGCATGGAGACATTGCAGAACAAAGACAAGGGAGTGGTCCCAATTCGGCAGAAGTGAATAAAGTGAAAAAGGGTTCCTAAGAAGATTGGTGTAATATTGTATTAATTGATGTGGTGTGATACGAAAATAATAATAATAATTATAATAAGTAGTATTAGTATTATTATTTTGATATAGCTCAATATTTTACTGTAAATATGTTGCTTTTGGACATGACTTACAAGCCTTGATGGCAAGTTGGCAAAAAATTATCTTTCTTGGCTCGTTTCAGATATGTCATAAATTATATAAAATATCCAATAAATAATTATTAATTTCATATTTATTGTTCAGTAAAATACTATAATTTTTAAATGCACATAATTTATTGAGCACTAGTACTATTTTCAGTGCCATTCTTTTTTAAAAGGGTGGGAAAATCATATATAAAAGTTCTCAATGGATATAGCTTTAGGTTTTGGTTTGGATTAAAATGACAGAAAAATAATAATCCGAGAGATGCCAATTAAAATAACCTAAAATCAAGAAAATTCCCATATCTTTTTGCAAGCTAGTAGATCAAAGATCACTCCTGTCTATTGCAAAATTGCTAAACCTTGATGTTATGGGTTAATTTTTTTTTTTTGGTGGCTGAAGTCATTATCATATGGTTCGAACAGCGTTGTTAGGTATTTACATTTATTAAAAGAGTTGTTGAATAGTTAAAGAAAATGGAGTTTTTATAGTAGGAAGATATGTCACTTTCTCATGTATAGAAGTCTCATTAATCATTAAAAAAAAAAGTTTTCATAGAAAATAAATGGGAATGAATAAGTTTTTTTGTTAGGGTTTTCGCTAACAATGCCAAAGCTTAAAAAAACTTCATGTGATGAATAATTACAAGTTTGGAGTGGGGTGTGCTTTGGTTGTTTTTTAAAATAATTTTTCTGATATAATATATTAAAATAATTTTTTTATTTTTTAAAAATCAGTGTATTGAAATGATCTAAAATGTATAAAAAATTAATTTTAATAAAAAAATTATTTAAAAAAATACGATTCCATTGTGTTCTCAAATGGCATGGGGAAAAACTTGAAAATATCAAGAAAAAGAATTTATGAGTTGTTAAGGTGAAATAATCAAACCATTTAACAATCAGCATGCACCGTGGAAACCTACCAATATTGCTTTGAGATTCTCTATTTTATCAAAATTTAAAGTTACCAGCGTGCTTAAAAAAAATATACATTAACAAGTAAGCAACTTTGCAATCATGTATCCCATAATGTTTTTTAATGAAACAGGTTTGGGTATGAAAAAATTTAATTTATATTTTAATTTATATTTTTAAAAAAATATTTTTTTTATTTCAATTAATTTTTTATATTTTTAAATCATTTTAATATATTATTATCAAAAACAATTTTTTTAAAATATTTTTTACTTCAAAAAATAACAACTACTAGTTAAGCATTTAATACATATCATATATAATAATAATAATATTTTTTGTTTATTGCTAATCTGTTTCTTTTATATGAAAAAAATATAACCACAAGTGTACAAAACAAGCTGTAATTAAAACGGCAACTAAACATTCATGGCCTTCTAAATTAAAATGAAAAATAAATAAATTATGAAACAGTGTAATGGACGTGGGCCTTGCCAGGTAAGCAGGAAGATGGGCCACCAAGCACTATACAAAAAAACTAAACTCTTCCCAGCCCATTTGTCTTTGTTTTCATTCTCCTCCGGCAGAAAAGCAAACCTTAAAAAAATAACAGCATGGGTGTGTTTTTTATATTGCGGTAGTTTTTATAGTTATGTTTTTAAATTAATAATTTTTAAAAAGTTATAAATTATAATATTTTTTTAAACTCAATTTTTTATCACGATTTAAAATGAAAAATATGTTTAAATAATAAAAATAAAATAATTTCTAAGATTATAATCAATCTAGAAATATCTTCAATTCAATTGCACCGCGTTATAATACCAAATAGAGTTTTAACCCCTCCATTCCAACAAATAAAATAAAACCCAAACCATTATGAGTTTATCAAAAACCACCTCAAAAATTTGCCTGGTCAAAGCCATTGCGATGACCCGAGACCTGGGTGAGACCTGACCGTTACCTTTTTTTAATGTGTAAAAATATACGGGCAGGATTAAAAAACAAATCCAAGGAGACATAGCAATTAATATTTTTTTTTAGATATATTAGATGTGGGTCTACACTAAGTCTCCGCGAGATCATATTATTTTTTTATAGATAAAGAATATTTAGATATTATAAGCATGTTTTTTTTAAAAAAATAATAGAAAAATCAATGACTCGGGTCATAACTCCAAATAAGTCAAATAAATTAATTTTATTTTAATTAGATAATAATATTAAAATGATTGATTTTTTAAAAAAAAAGATCACAATAAATTTGTAAAGAATCACTTTTTTCAAAAGAAAAAATAATATAATTCAATTTTCAGCTAATTAAATACTAAATGATAAAATTATATTAAAAAAATAACATGAATCAATATAAGGTAGCATAATAACCATATAACTTGGATAATAAAGAGTAAGTTAACTTAGTTCAACCTGTCAAATCCACAATCCATATTATGAGATTGAAATAATCTAATAAAAAAATAAATTCAAAAATTCAAAAGGCTTATTAAAATAATTTCAATATCGAATGATGAAATTAAAAATAAATTTAAGCAAAAAGAAAATATTAACTCATATTGTACATGGAAAAACCTTAAAACCCAATTCCTAATAAATTAAATATTGCAGGATGAAATAAAAAAATAATAAAGTTCAATTTTTCATGAAATTGGATTAAAAAATAACAAAAAACAAGCACAAACAAGTTAACTCAGGTGTGTAACATTGATAATAAAAGGTAAACCAACCAAGATTAACCAGTTAAACTTGCAACTTATGTCACGAGATTGTGATAACTTAATAAAAAATAAATTAAAAAAACTAAAAGTTATTTTAAAAAACTCAATATCAAATGGTAAAATAAAAAAAATATCAATTTGCATTAACTTTTTAAATCGATGACTTGAGTTAGATTAAAAATACCATACATGGAAAAATCGCGAAACTTATTCTCCAACAAATCAAATATTGAAAGATAAAATTAAAAAAAAATCAATTACATAGAATGATCAAAAACTAAAATTAACAATTAAAGGCTCAAAATTGAAATAAAAAAAATAAAACGAGGAGTAATATAAAATTTTGATTGAAGGTTGAAATTGAAAAGAAAAAACACTTTAATAAAAAAAATGAGAACCAATTTAGAAAAAAATAATACATCGTGAAGTTGAATTGAATGATAAAATAAAAAATAAATAGAAATTGTACAAATAGGTTGAAAAAAAATTAAGATAGTATATTATAAATCAGGAATGAAGGATGTAATTAAAAATAAATATTTTTTTATAAAATATCTAATAACAAAAATAAAAAAGGATAAAGTTAAAATATATATAATTAAGAGAATAACATTGAATATTTAAATAGCTAGTGTGATTTTGCAAGGAAAGAGGAGAGAAAAGAAAATAAAAAAAGTATATATTTTGTTGATGACAATCTATCCCATAACTGTCCATATACACCATCTCAGTTAAAAAATAAAAATGATAGAGATTCTAACAATACGATGAAAGGGCTTTTAGGCTATTGATAGGTATTCCAAGCAAACACTACTGTAAAGTTATAAATATATTTTTTATGCTGACATGTGTCTCTAGTATATCAATAATTTTTTAATTTAAATACATTTTTATTATAAGATTAAATTGTCCATAAATAATTTGATAATAACATAAAAATCAAGTAAAAAAGATTAAAAATCCCTAAGACACAACTATTTTTTTAAAAGGTAAATCAGTTATTTTTACCATGCTTACCGAAGTAAATTTTAAAAACAATTCACTTTTAAAATAAATTTAATATATTTACTGTGAAAATAAATAAAAAAATATATCCTATCAATCTTATAATAACTTATGAACAGGGTAAAAGAACGAAACACCATCACCAAGTCGTTGTTTTTTTTTTTCAAGGACAAGAAAGTAATTATAGTGTAGCGGCAAATAGTAAAGTTTTTTGCCTTGGGTTTTAGTTTTTTTTTTGGGGTACATAACGGCTATTATTTAATTCCCAGAGCACGCAGAACGGAAGCCAAAATTCCTCTCATCTCGTCTTCCCCGCTTCCCTTCGCCCAACCTGCTGCTTCTTCCTAATCCACTCCAACTGAGTACTGAACTTCAATTGAAGCTTGTATTGCACTCAGTTTCAGGCAAGTTAACCTCTCATTTCCTATTCTCTCCACAGGTTTCAACACAGTTTCTACACGTAGATTTTCAGTTTGTTTTGTTAAAGGCTTAAAGCCCATTTTTTTTTTTTGTGTGTGTGTGTGTACACGTGAGTTGATACTACATGATCTATGGTATCTCTGTATTCCGTTTTCTTATCTACTTAATCGAGTGACATGATGACATTTAGGGTTTTATTTTTAATGGCATCTACACAAAATTTAGGGATTTTTCTGTTGCAATTTAGGATCTAGATACAGTGATGTTTGGTCCATGACATCTCCTATCCGTTCCTTTTTGATCAATGAAACCTTTTCATTAATAAAAAAAGGATTGCTGTAAAATCCAATTTATATTCATTGGGATATCGCAAAATCTAACAGCACAGTATTTGACCTTGGTCCCACTCATCTTGATCTCATTTAAAGACTTATTTTATTGCATTAATATCAGCCAAATAAAATTTGGGGAATTTAGGCATTTTGTCGGTGTAGATAAACTGTCATGGTTGATCAATGGAACTTTTTTTTTAAGCTGGAAGTACTGGAGTTGGTTTTGGCAAATAATAGTAATATTAATTAAATTCTTATTTATATACTTAAACAGATGAGTCTGGTAACGGATTCTCCAGTTCACTCTTCTAGCAGTGATGATTTCGCTGCTTTTCTTGACACGGAGCTTGATTCCAAATCTTCTGCCTCTTCGGCTAGTGATGATGAAGCTCCCAATCAACACCATTCTGACTCTGCTGCCTCCTCATCACCAGATCAAGATAAAGAAGCTGAAGAAGATGATGACTCTGACTTTCAAAGCAAGAGGTAAGCCATTTTGGAGTTTTTAGGGTTTAGAAAGGAAACAACGCTTTTATGCTTTGTCATGGCTTTTCAGGGTTTATTTCCAAATTAACTGAAGCTGGATTTAGTTGTAATTTCTTAATTAATTTGATTTTTATTAATTGATGATACACAGGGTAAAAAGGTCTAAGGTGGAGACTCTGGAAACTGTGGAGGATGATGGGGGAGCTACTTCTTTTGCGTCTCTAAAGCACAACTCAGGTAAAGTTTTTTGTTCGTTTGTTGGACCTGGAATTCTCAGGCCCAGAAATCAGAACTAATTGTTTTTCTCTGGGAATAGTAGCAAGTTTTCAATATTATATCAACTTGTGGAGCTGTTTTCAGCTTTTCTAGTAAGGGTTGGTTTAAATTTTTTATTATCCTAATTGCTTGAAAAATTAAATGTAAATCATGAACTTGCGCTACTATTTCACTGGAGAATTGTTCTTGTATGCAATCAGAATTATGAATAGGAATAGAGCATGTTTATTTTTGCTCACACGGACACAAAATCACAGTACATATAGAAGAAGGAAATCTCTGCATAGATGTGGCTTCAATTTTATTTTTTTTAGTTTCTTTCCCTGTACTGAAATCATGATAGCTTATGTTTTTTTGGCATAAAATTGCTGATAAAGATGAAACCACATGCACATGTTTGCTAGCATTTTCTTACCTCTCATTTTCTTCTCCAAGCTCAAATGATAAGGTAAATAAAGTTGGCATAAATATCTGTTTTTGCTTTGAGTTTCAATTTCATTTAACAACCATTTTATTGTGCTTAGCCTATTATTATAAAGAGGCATCATGATTTTTAACCTATTTCATGCAGAGGCGTCAATCAGCAAGGAAACATGCACACATCCAGGATCATTTGGAACTATGTGTATTGTCTGTGGGCAATTGCTGGATGGAGAATCTGGTGTGACATTTGGGTATATACACAAGGTGCACATTACTTGAAATACTGAAAGTAACATCTAGAATCTTCAAGTTCTTGTTCTTTGGATACTATCCATCCTTGACGTAGCTGGTAGAGTTTTCATAATATTATAACTGCCCATATGCTATAGAGATTTCATAATATTATAACTGCCCATCTGCTATCTTGAATTTTGCTCTATTACATTCTCATTGGGATTATAAAAGTTGCTCTTGCAGGGATTAAGGCTTGGTAATGATGAAATTGTTCGATTGCGCAACACTGATATGAAGAATTTGTTACGTCATAAGAAACTCTACTTGATTCTTGATCTAGATCATACACTGCTTAATTCTACCCAGCTTATGCATATGACCTTAGATGAGGAATATCTAAACGGTCAAACGGCTTCACTGCAAGGTTTTTTCTGTTACCTGATTAATGAATTTTTTCCCTTGGTTGCATAGTAACTAATCTTAGAAAGTCTTAATGTTTATGAGCTCTTTTAGAAAGGGGGAGACTGAAAAGAATCAAGAGTAGAACAAGTTAGGAACTCTTAATGTTTATGAGCTCCTTTAGAAAGGGGGAGACTGAAAAAGAATCAAGAGTAGAACAAGTTAGCTGGGAGAGACTTAATTGTTGCCTTTTGTCTTGTCCAATGCTTTGTGATATGTAGAGTAGGTTGTTTGTAGTTTTGGATGAGCTTTTGGTAGTCTATGGAATATGGAGAGCATGCGATTGATATATTAATAGGGTTGTGGAAAAGGAGGGACCATGAACATTTGTGGACTTGTGCAATGTAAATGGGAGTATTGAGTCTTTGGACAAAGGGGGAACCCTGGAGTTTTTCCATATTTCTCTACTAGAGGTATCTGTTTATAAGATAGAATTGTTTTTTAACCACACTAAGGAGCAAAGCTGCAGGGGTTCTACGTGGAGTTTCTCAAACAGATGCTTCATGTCATTGGCAGGCTCATGATGCCTTGCCTTGCCTATCATGTTTATCTATTAATCTCTGAAATATTTTTTTTTCTTTTATCAAATAAGAAAAAAATATGCAAGAAAATTGGAGAAGGTGGTGCTGTAGAAGAAGATAACTTTTTTTGTGTATTTGGAAGATGATTTAATATAAAGGGTGGTCTTTAAATGAAGATGCCCTTCTAATGCAAGCCATGCAGATGAAAGGTCTCATAATATAAGGTCTTAGAAGGGTCCTAAAAATTTCAATCTTTTCACATGTCCAACAAAAAGGAAAAGGCACAAGATCCATAAAAGTCCATTCCTTTACTCGTTGAATTGAGAGGGTAACTTTTGTTTTGCATGGGTTGCTAATCTCGGTACCAAAAATTGTGGTGAGATTGGAACTTTGACAAGCTAACCTATCCAAAGCCGTAAATGATGAGCCAATGATAACAGGACAGTGGGACCACATGTCCAGAAATTAATATCCATTGGCCACAGTAGCTTATGTCAAGCTTTTCTGTAATTTATCTGTATGTTTCCACTTTGAATTTTTAGATGTTGAGTATATATTATTATAATTGATTATGCCTTCAATTTTTCACTGTCAACAAGTTTCTGAATTCTCCTGATGGCTAAAATTGTTCCAGAGGGAAATTTTATAGTTGTTACATTTAATTTAATTGTATCGTGACAGTCTCCTTTTAAGAATTGTGTTTTCTTGTTGAGGATGTTATTGTAGATATACTTTTGCCAATCCTTTACGAGATGTAAGATAGATAATGGAATAGTGCCACATGAAAAATGGTTTTTCATGTCCATGTTGTACATGAAATAATTAGAGTGCTCGTTAATTTGTCTTTAGCCATTTTTTTTTATTTACGTTGACCATTGTGTGTTATTAATTTTTGTTTTCATATCTTAGGCTTGTAACTTGGCCATCTCATTTTTGGACAAATTTGGTTGATTATGCATTCTTTGTTTTCATATCTTATGCTTGTAACTTGGCTATCTCATTTTTAGACAAATTTGGCTGAATATGCTTCCTCTTTTGAAAGTCAGTGCATTTTACTGAATTTGTATTCATGCCAAATGAATAGATGTTTCAAAAGGCAGTCTCTTTATGTTGAGCTCCATGCAAATGATGACTAAGTTGAGGCCTTTTGTGCGTACGTTTCTCAAAGAAGCAAGTCAGATGTTTGAGATGTATATATATACTATGGGTGATCGGGCCTATGCATTGGAAATGGCCAAACTGCTTGACCCTGGAAGAGAATACTTTAATGCCAAAGTCATTTCACGTGATGACGGAACCCAAAGACATCAAAAGGGTCTTGATGTGGTCTTGGGGCAAGAAAGTGCTGTTCTAATCCTTGACGATACAGAAAATGTGAGTTCATGTGGCTAATATTAATTGGAGAGTTGCCTTTTGTAATTAAAATTGAAGAGCTGTCATTTGAATTGGCTATATGTTTCTGAACATGATTAGTTTTAATCAATTTAGGCTTGGATGAAGCATAAAGACAACTTGATATTGATGGAAAGATATCACTTTTTTGCTTCAAGCTGTCATCAATTTGGATTTAATTGCAAATCCCTCTCGGAGCAGAATACTGATGAGAGCGAGTCTGAAGGTGCACTTGCATGCATTCTTAAGATTCTACGGAAAATTCACCAGATCTTTTTCGAGGTATATCATTTTATCCCTTGTTTTTCTTAATAAAATTCGTATTGCTTGTTTCTTTTCAGAGTCTTATTGATTGGGAACCTTGTTGCAGGAATTGGAAGAAAATATGGATGGCAGAGATGTGAGACAGGTAAAAAGGCTCATGAAAATTGGTCTTGTTGAGTGCATTTTTCTTTGTTGTCTTGCTTCCCAATTTGAGGGAACCTGTATCTGCATCTAGTTTGGAATACATGCTCATGTAATGGATATCTTCAGGATATATGGACGACTTTTGCTCTATAAGATTGTGCTACTAATTAATTGGTTCTCGTCCAGTACTAAACTTAGTTTCGCCAGCCTTCTAGTAGATGACTGTATTCCTTTCATTTCATCCTCTATTTCCTAGGAAAGATTAATTGTAGATCTAGGCCATTGAAAAAGTCATCTTGTATTTGCTGCATGCATGTGACTGTCAGTTCATATTTTTTACTTTAAATCCTGGTACTGGAACGATTTTGTGTTTCCAACTGGTCACCTTTTTTTGAATTTCAAAACGATTTTCTTGTTTTTGTTTTTGACGCGGACCCCAACATTAGCTATACGCTGCCTTTTGGTATCAGGTTTGTGCATCATCAGGATCACATTCTCTCTCTTGCCCTGCAGGTGCTTAAAATGGTTCGCAAGGATGTCCTGAAGGGATGTAAAATTGTATTCAGCAGAGTTTTCCCTACCCAATCCCAGGCTAATAATCACCATCTTTGGAGGATGGCTGAGCAGTTGGGAGCTACATGCTCAACAGAACTTGATCCCTCGGTAACTCATGTGGTCTCAAAAGATTCTGGGACTGAGAAGTCACGTTGGGCCTCGAAGCACAACAAGTTCTTGGTCCAGCCAGGGTGGATCGAAGCTGCCAATTATTTTTGGCAGAGGCAGCCCGAAGAGAATTTCTCTGTCAACCAAATCAAGAATTGATTACCACCATCTTCAACTTGTCTGGTTAGAATCTAACTAGTATCTGGGCACTGCATTTTTCAAACACTTCATAATTACTTGAACTTTACATAGAAACACGCCATTCACATCACAAGTTTTCAAATATTTGTCAAAGCTCCTACGATGGATTGAATGGCGGAGCATTAAGATTCACTCTTTGGATGCTGAAGGTTTGGAGCGAGATTAGGGGTGATGCTAGAGTTAAAACCCAGAAGAAGATGGTAATTACTCTTGGCAGGTGGGTGAGGGGTGATATCATAGTCAATGTTATTGTCTAACTACCGAAACACTAGCCCACGCTGATAGATTTTGTAGATGCACAAACCTTTGCCGGCTTGTATATAATTTTTGGTTAGATCATTGAGCAGCATCTTGTAAGTGTACGGAATGATTGTTTGTCAATGTGCGTCCTTTATGTTTACGCAGAAACTTTTGATGCAAGTGGGAAAACACCACTTCGTTCATCATTTCCGCTCTTTGATAATTTCTGATGGGAAAATGAGACTTTTCGACAAGAAAATGAACTTCATGTTTGATCAAAACGGACAACAGAAGTTAGGCGCAAGCTGTCTGCTAGGGGCCTGGGTGAACTAGCCCAGGTTAATTCATCTGTTTTGCTACCGCTGCCTGGAATCTTTCAAGTTCGAAGTTGGTGACTGGCAGATTGCCTGAAACTCGATTAATATTTTTTTTTCTTTTTATGGAGAGTAGTTT
This sequence comes from Populus ilicifolia, assembly GCA_015708895.1. NCBI lineage: Eukaryota > Viridiplantae > Streptophyta > Magnoliopsida > Malpighiales > Salicaceae > Populus > Populus ilicifolia. Next base: position 250,554 of record SRLM01000366.1, on the reverse strand, counting down.
TTTTAAAATTATTTTTTGAAATTTATTATTTTTAAAGTAATTTTTTTAGAAGATAAATTTTTAAAAAATGAATTATTTTTTAATACTTGATATTGTCACGAAAAATAAACTGAAAATAACTTATTAATATTTTTTAAAAAATTTATTAAAATAATAAAAAATAAATTTTACAAGTTAAAAATTAAAAAGTTGAATGAATAAAATTAAAAAAATTATTTTATACATTATTTTAAATAAAATAAATAATAATAAAAATAATATATATCAAATCTAACAAATAAAAAATTTAAAAGTTCATGAAATTAAAATAATAATAACTACAATTTCATAAATTATTTTAAATAAAATAAGTAAAAATAAAAAGAATAAAGATTTAATTTGATAGATAAAAAATTTTAATTAAAAAATAATAAGAAAACAACAAATAATAATCATAAAAATAAAGATAAAAGTTAATATAAAAATTAAATTATAAAGGATGAAATTAAAAAAAATTAAAATAAAATATATATAGCAATCAAAAGTTTGAAAATCAAATTTGATATAATTAGTAAATAATATGATATTTCTAAATTTTTTATAATTTCTAGAAAATGTTTTTCGCTTAAAATAAAAGAAAAATATTTTCCTAAAAACCAAGCTAAATTTTTCTTTGATTAGATAATGTTTTCTACTTACCAACTTTTTTAATGACAAACATACACAAAAAAGTTAGAAAATAATTTTTAGAAATTCATTTTTCATCAAACAAACAAGACTTAAAATAACGAGCCATCAGAGTTGAATTAGAATAGTGTTACAACAACATTTTTACTTGTTAATGGCAATTGAAATTAGGAGCTCTATGAAATTGTAGTAATGGTTACAGTTTAAAGTGAATTTTGCTTATAAATACATCAAAATAATATTTTTATTATTTTTTTAAAATTATTTTTAAGATCAAATATAAAAAAATCTTAAAATATAAAAATTAAATTATTTTTAGAAAAAAAATTAAAATATAAGGGAACATAGTTTCAACCGTATTCTCAAATGAAATCTTAAACAAGTCTTATAAAAGGCTCAAACTCTTCATAAATCAAAGATAAATATAATATACTGCATTAAGAATATCTAAATTATCGATTAAACAGATATTATCAAGATTTGTTATCTTACGAGGTTTAATGTCTCCACTAACTTGCTAATACCTTTATATTTAATGTCTCAAAGAAATTCTAAATTGAAACTTGAAATAACAATATGGTGGGCAAATATATGGTATGGTGAGTTTTCCCGACTAAATATTTTTTTATAGTGTCTATTAGTAAACACCAATAAAAATATTTTATTGGTATATTTTAAAGGAATTATAATTATAAAAAAACACTTGTTTTGTGTTATGTATAGATAGATTCAATCTATTCAGGTAATTTATTACTCTTTATTTTTATTAGCCAGCGATATCCATAATCTATAACTTGTCATTGAAAATATGTATGAGATCAAAATTCATGTTGTTATTCACAGTCACATCTAATCGTAATAGTTTGAGTCGAAAAATAGATATTTATCTTCTTTCATGAATTGATAAGTTGAAATAGTTGTAATCATCCTAACATTGTTATCAAACTCGGTCCAAGAATTGACCCTACCAAAAAAAATCGGGTCCTAGCTCACATAGACTGACTAATGAAAAAAAATCATTAATAAAATTATATATTATTTTTTATTGTTGATAATATTCATCAATAAAAATAATAATATAATAAAACAAGTAAATTGTTTTCCACGCTATTACTTTAGTAAATTCATTAATAAAATTATTACTGCCAAACATGCCTACAAATCACTATTCATCAAGTAGTTTTTCCAAAGAAATATTGCTGTTCATGGCCCCCGAGAAAATTAGCGTCGATAGGCTTTGAGTATAATTATTAACAAAAAATTCTGTCAGTAAATCCAATAATTCTCACGATAAAAGTAACTCCAAAAAAATATAATAAATTATTTATTCTGTCTTGCGATTGAAATTGAGACATGGTACACACAATTCAACATTGAACTGGTAAGTAGATGTTGTTATCACCATTTTCGGCTTCATTACCGATGAGCGCAGTTTAGCTGATACTCGAGGTGATTCAATAGCCAATCGATGACCTATCTTTGACAATGAAGATAATGTGTGTGCTAGTTAATTAGCTAGCATTCAGGACCATGTGAAATTAGTACTCAAAAGTCCACATATGGATTGGAAAATTTGCACCAGGCAACTTTTAGTGCTATCATCAACTTGGAATCCTGACAATCTATGATAGAACATGATGGGTACTTGCTCCAAATTACATCTGGGTCACCTCAAACCCTTGATAATTTGGCATGCATGTGATGAATTGACTAATTCCCGTTCACAAGAATATTAAATCCATAACATCCACTTCAAACTTAAAGCAAAGCATGACAGGTATTTGCAGCTAATTCCAAATACAGTGGAGTTTTCTAGATACGAAATGCACGTAGCTTCTTGTAGAGTTTTGACTGCTAGATAAAACCTAGAGTTCCATCTTTCAAGTTCATGAAGGAACTGACGACCCTGTAATGATATCCATCGGCCAGCTTCTCTATTGGCGGAGATTAATTTGCTAGTACAGGGAAACGTGTTAGACCATAAAAGAATTGTTTTTTTTTTTTTCTGAGTTTGTTGATCCTTTTCTTCTATATATTCGTTTATCGATAGGATTTCATTTGCATAAACAGGCAAACGTGGAAGATGACAACTGTCCAGATATATTTAATATCATCAAAAGGTTGGTTCACGTCGGTTTGCTGGCTGATTTGTAGCTCTAATTGCATCACTGTCGATGGACGTCTGTTCCTCTGTGTGAGAAAGTTGATGAGTGCTGAAACAGTTAACTATTCAGTACTCTAGAGTCGATCCAATCATGTTGTCTCATTCAACGGCTGGTGAGGTCCTTCCTCGATCTCCTCTCTTGGTGGGTTTTCTAAAACTTGTTCGCCATTGAAATTATGTTTGTCAAGAGATGATTTCAATCCAAACATGAGGCCTTTCAAATAGTTTTATGTTAATATCGCTTTTAATAGCCAAATTAGCTTGCAACACCATGCAAATTCACAAAAAAGACCTGAAAAACGTTCGCAGATCATCAAATTCAACCCGCGTGATTCATTAATAAATGTTTAGGTGAGTTAGTTTTCATAGGGAAGTCCTTGAACAAGAGATATTAATGATGGATCAACATTTTAATGGCACACGCGACCCCCTTCCTTCAAGGATAACTCCATCTCTAACAAGGCTGAGAATTATCCACGTGACTGGAGTACTTGTTTCACGGCAGCGGCAAAATCTCATTTATTAATGAATGCATACGTAACAACAACCATTCCCACCTTTATTTTCGAGTGATTTCAAGGAGTCGCATCAATATTTATTACGAGCTAGGGATTGGAGGAATTGGTGGATAAGACGAAAGGAATTGGAAAAAAAGATGATAAGCAAATTATAAATCATTATATCAGAGACAGTCTTTGTGATTTTTAATACTTTCAATTTATACAAGCAAATCTGAGAAATAATGTTATTTCAGCAAGAAAAGATGATAAGAAAATTATAAATTATTATATTAGCAAAATCTAGCAATAAGTTTCATGTTAATTAATTATATAAATTTGTTAAGAACACACACACCATACAGTAAGAGAGAAATGAAAATATTGTTGTCTTATGTTACATATCTTGCACTTCAATTAAATAACATGAGATCGAGTGAGGCCAAAGTGAAATATTCTATTAGAAAAGAAAAATAAAGAGAAACGAAGGATTATTTTATGATCAGTTAGGATAGTAAATGTATTTTTTTATCTTTTATTTTATTTTATTTTCATATTTTTTCTTGATTTTTACTTCAATTACAAGACATTTTTGTTTTCAAATTAACTGTGGTTCTCCGTGATGGAAAACTAAAATTAAAATTAAAATAGTTGTTAACCTAATGTAATATTTTATCCCCTACACAATATATATATATATATAAGAACTAATAATCATTTGTCGAATGCATATTTTAATGACAAATCCAAAGGATTAATTCATTAAATTAAAAACAACCCTATAAGCCAAACAAGGTGATGTGTGACATCTAATGATTGGCTTTAATTTATTTTTTTTAGAGTGTATTTGGTATTGCGGTTATTGTTGTAGTTGTAGTTTGAAAAAAATTATTTTATAAAAAATACTTTTAGTTGAGGTTGATTTTGAAAAAATAGGTGTTTGGTTAAAACTATAGTTGAAATTGAGATTGAACAAAAAATAATTTTTAAAAAATATATATTAATATTTATGATTTTTAATTTAAATATTGTAGATTTAACTATTGTTATTACATCGTGAAATAAATCATACTATATATATATAATTATTGTTCCATTAAATTATCTACAATTCCATTACATATAAAATTTATTTGATAAAAACTACAGTTTTTATGATTTTTTGAACATGCAATAAAATTAAGTAAAATATTATTAGAAATAAAATTGAGATTACAGTACAAATAAATTTAATTCATCTTAAACTAATTTTTTTAAAAAAATTATTATTTTTTTAAACAATTTTAACTGATTTTAAAAAAAATAATTCAAAAAATCAGTATCCCTCCACACTGTTTACTAAAATGAACAGTGTGGAGGGATGCTGCTTTTATTTTTCAATGTTTCGAACATGAAATTGGATAGTATCCATGAATAGTATTTTATGTTTTTTTTTTTCTGTTATCAAACATTGTTGCATCTATATTTTAAACAAAATATAGATAGAACAACGTAGACAAATACTTTCTTAATTCCTCCAATCTCCAATTAATTTGTGGTTCGTAACGCATGCTAATGGTTAAAAAAACATAAACCCAATTGCATGCTTCTTCCAACTTAATTTCTTTATGAGACTGTAATTAAAAATCTAAGAGCACTAACATAGCTAGTATAAAGCTAAATGTCAAAGAATTAAAGTACCATATTTTAAAACGAATTTACATGTTAACATTCGTTACACTACAAAAATATCCCTTAATTATTATATGGTATATTTTTTTATTTAAAAATATATTAAAATAAATTTATTTTTTTAATTTTTTAACGTGATTATATTAAGATCATCAAAAAATAATAAAAAATATTAGCTTAATTTACTTTTAAAATATATTTAAAAATAGAAAATATTGCACTCTCAAACACAAAATAATAAATAATATACTCATAGTTTTTTATATCCGTATCTATTAATCTTGATCATAATATTGTTCCTTCTATTTTAATCCAAATCACATTACATCAAAACATTAGAAAGAAAAATCTATTAGGGTTTTACTAATTACTCACCTTTTTGTTACCTTCTAATTGGATCAATTCCTTTGTTGTTAAATTTTTAGTTTTTGAATCGAGTCTCTGCAAGTTATACAATGTTTGAATCTTGTCCATCATTTCTCACACCAACCATCACCTTTTTAAGGGAAGGGAAAGGATAATGGAAGCATAAGAGAGGCTGATCATCTTCCGTCTCTCAGGCTTAAGCTTACGACTTCTAAAAGAATATTCAAAAGGTATAAAAAGATGAAAAACATCAACAAAATAAATTATCAATGTCTGATCCCTCTACTGGGCAGCGATCATAAAAACTCGAAATAATTTGAATGCATAAATTTTAATGTATTCAAAGTGGCTGGTAATGGCATGCTTGCCCTCCATGATCTGTGGTCCTCTTCAGCCTATACTCTAGCATTCAATGCAAAATTTGCAGTCATGATGAATTAGCAGATTTCACCGTCGTTGGTCCTCCTTAACTTAAATGGCTTAGAGAGGCAATTTTCAAGATATAGAAATGCGTGGCCTCCTCCAAAAGCATTCGTATGGCCGACTTTTATACTTATCCAAGAAATTGATCGCGACAACAATGCAAAAGCAAGCAACCAAACTAGTGAAAATAAGAGCAAAAAATGATCTTCAATCAATACTTCGATAATTACGAAGCCAGCCAAAAGAAAAATAGAGGGATCTCCTCACATGGTGAAACTAAATGTGTTCAGCTACACCTTCACCAAAGCCACCAGAAGATCTCAAGCGAGCCACACACCAGTCGAGCAATGATCATGGACACATCATAATTCATAGGCCAAAAACGGACTGCAATAATTCTAGCTCGTAGACTCGAGCCATGTTACTTTCGTTTTTGTGTTCCTCGTGGGCCATGCTAAGATCATAGGCATGTGTCCTGCCTGCGAAATCTGCGAAAAAACTTTGTCACCATCTTCACATTTTCAGAGCTGTATGTCACGTATCAATGAGAAACATCTAAAACCTGGGCTCTTACGAAAAACACTCTAGCAAAATATTTGATATGATCAGTCTGAGTAAAATTATATTGCTTTTTGGCACACGATTTGCAAGCTACCTGTCTGTTGATTGATTTACGCAATAAGTGATGGGATTGATATTTTATAATTAATAATAGCGTTTCTTTCTTCCTCTTCTTTTCAGCAGAATGCATGCATCACTGGCATGGGTGTGGTAAGTGTTTATTGTTTCAAATTAGAACAAGATATATATATATATATATAGAATCGACAAGATTACCGTCATTAGAAAGGAAATGGTGTTCTGCAATTATATTTATCCACATTAAAAATTATATACGGATCCATCATGCAACACCAATATGATCACCAATGATGTATTAGATTAACTACAAAGTCAACCATTTTATTAATTCAATTATGAATTTTAAATTCATAACTTTTTTTATCTGGTCTAAATTCAGAATATAAGCTTGATATAGGATATGGAAGAATCACAAACTCTAAAAATGCTAGAGCTCCATAAACTCTAAAATCGCAGCTAAATTATGGATAAAAATTTGAATTGATAAAATCTTAATTGTTCCACGTACGATCAGATTAAACTAGAAAAATAAAATAAAATTCTAACTTAACTTGAAAAGGAATTAGAATATAACAAGAAAAATAAAATAAAAAAGTTAGATATAATTCCAATTTTAATTGGTCTTTGTCAATTAAGATAAACTCGTAAAATTTTAGTTTAGTTTATAATTAGATTAAAATTTATATTATTTTTTATTAAAAAAATTATTTGACTGGTCAGAATTTTCTCTCTCTTTTTTTTAACTGTTAATTTGATGCATAAACATATTATCATCTAAACATTTCATGTCAGGTCTCGAATGTAGCATCATCGAGATCTTTTCCTTCTAGGATCAAAGAAGGCTGAGCACACATGAACATGGCCCCCGAGAGCGCGGAATAAGAGTCCAAAATAAACGGGTAGGGAACTCAAGCACTCGAGCATGGTGTGCATCATGAACCCATGATACAATTGGTCCCACAATTTTATAATATCTATGTAAATTCTATAAATTACAGCTTTAATTCTACTATAAATAGCTTTCTCATCATTAAATAATTAAAAACAGACCGGTTAAATATATTATGATTAGATATCTTAATTATATCTATGTTTTTTTTATTTTTTAGTTATTATTAATAACTTAAGTTTTAATTATTTTAATAAATAAATATCAATTTATTTAATTAAATAATTTCATTAATTTTTTCATTAATTTTTTAAAATTTGTAATAGCTCGTGAGACGCTGTCCCTTGCTTTCCTTTCTTTTCTCTATAGTTTCTAGGTGTAATAATTTTTTATTTGGTTTAGTTTTTATAAAAAAAATAATCAAATTAAAAAAAAAATTATTTTAAAAAATAAGTTTAAATTGATCAATTTTTGTTGGATTATGTTTTCTAGAACAAAAACTATTTCAAATCAATTTGACTCTGTATTTTTGTTTCACTTGGTTTTTTTTATTTGGTTTGATTTTTCCAGTTTAGATTAGTTTTTTCAGTTTCAGTTTGGTTTGATTCTTTCAATTCCAGACTTATATACCAAACCTATTGATTTTTTAAATTTTAATAGTTTGGTTTTTATTGTTATTTTCTTGATTTAAATGGATTTTTAGTTTTTTTTTTCAATTGGACTTTATAATAAAGTAAAAAATAACTTATATTTTGTTTGCATGTTTTTGTTTTTTTTCAACAAAAGGATGCTAACGATTTCATTTTTTTATAAGAAAACGAAATAATAATAATTTTTTTTGTCAATGGTAAGGAGTATTTTTATACTATTTTGCGCATCAATCAATCGAGACTGATTTTTTTCTTCTGAATTATATTAATTAAAGATATATTCTTTATATTGATTTGGCTTAATGAAAAAAAATGTAATAATCTAGATTAATAACTTATAAATTATATTTGTGTGTCTTATCACTTAATTTTTTAAACCAATCATTTTCTTTTATTCATTGAAACGAGCTTGGAGCTAAACAAGAATTTGCCTTCCTCGTCCTCAAGATTATATTTGATGCTGTTGGTTTTATAAATCAAGCAACTTTTAATTCAATTTAATTTTGAATAGAAAAAAAAGGAATTCTTTCATCCACTTCTCTCCCATACCCTATCAAAATAAACACAATAAAACCAAAAATTACCTTGTATCCTGCTTAGAGCTTTTTTTTTAATGTGATTAAAACTGTATTCTTTTAAAATTTATTTTTTATATTTTTTTTAAATCATTTGAATATGTTAAAAAAATAATTTAAACCACGACATGATTTCATTCAAGCACGAGATCTTTAACTTAAAATCTAAAAAATGCCACCCACTTGATTTCATTCAAATTCAAGCCACCCCATGATGCATGAAAACCTTAGAGCCAAAGAACACCTGACCTAAACCACGCGGGTCTGCAGCAAAGATACATAATAAATTGACAAGAGAGGCACGCGCCACATGCATGCTAGGTGTACCGGTCTCTGCCATTGAAGACAAGGACAAGAAAACAAACAAATTAATACGCCTCTGGTTTGTCGCACAACAAAGGAAACCTTTGGACGATCTTTCTCCATGAGATCATGTTATCGTCTCAGCCATATTTATAGTTTTTTTTTATCTCCAATCAAGATCGCCTGTTGCGATTTGGTCAACATGGGCGCCAGGAGCTAGCCAGAAATTCACATATCAAAATCCCTCGCCCATGTGAAAAATCAATTATAAATCCATCTTTTTAATTACCATGAATATCTAGATTGGTTTGTGAATGTCTTGATTAATTTTATAAATTTTAAAATTAATAATTATAATTTTTTTTAATAATTTTAAAATTTATAAAATTTCAATTGGTAATTCTTATAAAATAAATTTAGAGTATAATCAGTTAAACTATATCTTTTATAATTAATTATGAGTATATCTTCCCGATATTCAATGAAGAAACCAATATGATTTTAAATAAGTTCCGATGATTTTCTAGTTTTTTTGAAGAATTAATGGGATTTTTTTTTAATTTTGTATTTTCTTGCCAAACAAGAGATGGAATTGTTACTTTGGAAGTTATCATGGGGTTATTAATTTTCTTTAGAGGGCTATTTTGTGAACTGAAAAAACTTAACTCAATAATAAATAAAAAGAGAGAGAGCAAAAAACAAAGGAAATTGTTGTCTAATTATAATATTTTGCAACCTATGAACTTCCAATTACGGTACTCAAAGCTTTGCGGATGGAACGTTCACTTTACATTAATTCTCCGAACTGAAAAAAAGAGCTCAAAATTTGACTGCCATTTCACTAATTTATCAATATAACTTTTGAGTGTATGTCCATTTTTTTTTATTTAAAAAAAGATACTTAGATAATTTTTTTTGAAACAATCATCCCATGCCTTAATTTATATTGTCAAATATTAAATAAACTATAAATAAACAAATTAGCGAGGTGTTTGATAAAATATAGATATTTCTTTCAATAATATTTTCATTATTTGTTTTTAAATTATAATTTAATCGTGACGTCAATCATGTCGTCAATCCCATACGTGAGGGAGACGACTAGTTAAAGTACCGAGAGAGATAGATTTTTCATAACTTGTTCTCCCCTGAGATTCCACCTTGATGGACTCATTAAAATAGGGTAAGAGTCAAATTGCCTTTTCACTATAAAATTTTGTCGCGATTGAGTGATGATTCATCTTATGTGCAATTATAAGCAAGGTGATAAGATGGACAAAGAGAACTTATTTACGACATCTTTTTCTTATCTTTTTATAGTAACTAGTGTATCAATTATTTACTTGTTGATTGTCTATGATCAACTTTAGGTTGCTCCAAATCTCCCAAGACATATCCTTTCTTCTATATATATATATATATATATATATATGAATCAATGTTAAGTAGCCTTGGTTCAGTGCATGAGGAATAAAACCAATTGAAATCTATATAAAATTAGTTAATTAAATCAACGTCTTAGCACCCAAGCTAGCAAGGTGTATTCATGCACGGAATTTTACTTTCAATAATTAATCAATTTTTTTTAGGATATGATATTAAAGATATTCTATTATTTTTTAAAATATTTTTTTATAAATATATTAAAATAATAATTTTTTATTTTTTAAAAAATATTTTTAATATCAACCTATCAAAATAATATAAAATATATTAATTTAAAATAAAAAATAAAAATAAATTTAAAATATAAAAATAAACAAATGAGTCATAAAAAGACACGCCAGCTAGCTATGCTTAATAATTTAATTGCATGTTAACAAAAGAACAACAAGAAGAAGAAGATGCTGTTTATTGAGAGAGGGAAATCATTGTGGATGTCAAATCATGTTATGGCAAAAGGAGCAATATGAATATTAAATAAAACCTTTATTATGATTAAAAAGTACAATAATTCAATCCAATTTAATAACATTTTGATTGGTTGATTTCTTTAATCTCTGGGGAAAAAAAAAAGAGGACATATATAGAAGGGTAGAAATACATTTAATTAGAAGAATAGACGGGAAAAAAATAAAAATAAAAATAAAAAAACTTCTCTTTTCTACACTAACCATCTTTATTTTTTATATTTTGTCTGCCAAACTTCTTGTTTTTTTCTTCTTGTTTTGTCCAAATTTTAAATAAAAATTTTCAAAACATAAACTCTCTCTGGGGATCAGCCCAGCCAAACTAAAAGACCCTTATAAACCTGGAGCCATACGGCCTGTAGGACCCTAGGACCTAAGTTATATATATATATATAGCCTCTTTTGGAATTGAATTTCAAACAATGTTTCTTTAAGAAAATTATTTAAATTTAATATATATATATATATTTAGATTATTTAAATATATTAATATTAAAAATATTTTAAAAAACAATTATTATTATACACTAAACTAAACTAATGGGGCAGCGGACTTAATAACAGGCAGAACCTGGACCAGAAGTAACCGGGCAGTATGCTTTTCTGTTTCTTTTCTTCTCATTTACTTGTCTTTGTCTCTGCCTTTTGTTGTTGTTTTTTGCTCTACCATCTGTTAATAAATCAAGCCACTAAATATTGTTTATACAGCTAATATGTTGTCGTCTTACCTGCATACGTCTCCCCTCGCCACTTGACAAAGAGGTTGTCAATTGTCAATTAAGTGAATTGACTCATGCTAATTAAAAGGAGTCCAACTTGGTTTTTTTTTTACTAGATAAATAAAAATGATTTATGAACAAATTTTTACGTAATTATAAAGAAATTTTAAGTAATTAAGTACTTGTTATTCAAGAATATATTAAAATAATATTTTTTTATTTTTTTAAATCATGAAATTTTTACGAAAAATATGTTAAACTGCAGCCCAAGAAAACTTAGCTGAAGAATCGTAATGGGTGGACGCTGCAATGAAGAAATATCACAGTTGTCTCTAATTTTACTGATTTAAAATTACGAGATCCTAATCAATGATATGAATTTCATCACAAACAGAAACCATTTATTGGAATACATATAACAGAGTGAAAACCCTAATTGATTCCTTTTCGTTTTCTTCAACAAAATTAATTCATTGCTGCTAAAAAGCACATGGATTTTAGATTAATATTATTTTTGCCCTTTATTTTCTTGACATGATTGTGTTGAAGCATGTAATAATGACTAGTATGCTTAAGTAATTGCTGCTCGTGATGACAGGTTAGGGAAGGCGGACTGATTCTAACTATAATAGTGGCCATTTTGTCAATTTGTGGCCGCCAAAAACGAGGTGGGCTGCTTTGTCATCATGCAGCTTCCTCTCGCCTACGAGTCCCTCTACAGTGTTAAGCAGCCTGCGAGTCTTCCTTTAACAGCCGCCAGGCGGTGTCATTTCCGAGCGTGAATTCCATGGATTTTTATATTAAAGGTTGAATACTTTATAAATAGTTACGATTCAGGTCATTTTATATTCAAACTCTGTTTTATATCGATGTTGTAATAATTGTTATGATTATGATTTTAAAAAAATTATTATATAAAAATTAATTTTAATTTTAGTTGAGATTAGTTTGATATTTATATATATTTAGTTAAAATTATGATTAAAATTAAAATTAAATAAAATATAATTTAATTTTTTTAATTAAAAATACTTTTCACATTAAAGTTATAAAATAACTAATATATATATATATTGATATTTTTTAATTTAAATATCATAGATTTAATTATCATTATTATATTATTAAATAAATAATATTTTTTATTATTTTATTAATTTATCTATAATTTCATCACACATGAAATTCATCTAATAAGACTTATAGTTTCTATAATTTTTTCAACAACATGTAATAAAATTAAATAAAATATTATCATAAATAAAATTAAAATTACGATCAAGTTCCACAAATAATATATTATTATATAATTTTTTTAATTTATATAGTGTTTATTAAATATTACTATACATTAATTTTTTAAATAAAATATAATTTTAAAAATTTAAATTTTTTTTATCGGATTGGAGGTGGTGTGATAAATACCATTAAAAAAATCAATTGATACTGTTCACATGTACCATGCCAAATGAATGTTTATCGCGTTCCCAAGTAAGTTATGTAAGATGCTTTTCACTTCCCGGAGTAAACAGTGTTTTTTAATTCACCTGATATTGACATTACATGGGCACTGTTCACAAC
>SRLM01000366.1:222762-237079 GCA_015708895.1 Populus ilicifolia | reverse complement strand
TATATATATATATTAAGACTCAAGATAAAGTTCAGTTTATCGATAAGATTGAATGAGAAATTAAGGAAGAGCTGGCCACCTGAGTGAAAGAAAAAGAGAAATAAAGGAGGTCCACAAGTCTAGCTTTGGATCCTTAAATCCTAAGCTTTCTGGCTCCACACAACATACAGATGTTGATTATTTCAACTGCAGTTGCGAACGTCTTAGATTGAGCTGCTCGTGGCTTTGTTTCAATTTGATTGGCCATCATTTCTTGACACCTTTTATGTGTGTGTGTGGTCCTGCAGCGGATTACATGCACAGACAGCTGTCTAAGATCTGGTTTATGTTGCTTTGACGACAATGTTGACCAGGTATTATGTCCATTATTCGAGCATTAGCATGTGAAAAAAACTATCAAATGTGTGACGCGTCAATTATTGTGAGGGTCATTGTCAAGGCCAAATTGCATTTCGATAACTGGAATGGAATGATAAAACTTGAAAATTAACCGCGTTATGTGCATTCCTAGCACTACGTTCTTACCTTTTGTGAGTAAATAACTTGATAGCATGAAAATGTCCGAAAAGCTATGGTTTCTTTACATTAATCAAAGCTAATGAGTTTATTGATTTGTAAACTAACTGATTTAATAATTTTATTAATAATTTTTTTTATTTATATTTACATTAATAATTTGTTAATATGTATGCTATTGATAAATTCATAAACAAAAATAATTTATCAAAAAAAAATATTGATGATTTATAAATCATCAATGAATTTATTGATAATAAATATATTAATACCTATTATGATAAATTATCTTTGTTATTTACTCAATATATCCATTAAAAAATATAACATAGGTAAAATATTATTTGTAATATTGTTGATGTAGTGTGTTAACCGTGATAATAATATTTATAATAATTTAATTTTTTTAAAAAATATTTTTGTTAATTGTCTGATAATAATAAAAAAATTACTTGTTGAACCTAACTGATCAAAGATTGCTGTTAGAGAAATTCAAGTCTCTCAAAAATAATGGAAATCAGTGTGGGATCATCTAAAGCTAATTAATTAGTACTTCCGGATAAAAAGTAATGGAAATTGCTGCCATGATCAAGGGCTCATGTGAGCGCTGATGTTTTAACTGTTAATTATGTTTAAGATTTTACTTTTATATATTCACATACATTCTTTGACTTCATTTTGAAACGCCTATCTAATAATTAAAATACATATGCTCGTACTAATCATTCCCAAATTATACGGTGGATAACAATACTTCTCCATTTAAACAGATTTACATAATACGAGATTTTGAAACGCAAAAACGAGTCAAATAGTAGGTCAAACGAACTTTTTAATTTTTTAAAAAATATAAATCAAAACAATATTATTTTAATTTATGTTTTTTAAAATAAATTAACCTCTCCGGGTCTCCGCCAGTAGTAACCTTGCGTCCCCACACGTTTTACAGCCATGAATGACACCTAGATCGGTCATAATTAAAAAAAAATAAAAAATAACATTATTATTTTAATTAAAAAAATCATTGGCCTGAATTTACTGCACTTGCAGGGACAGTTTATAATCAGAAAGCGGCAGGTAAATGTGAGGTTTTTTATCATACAATGCAAGGCACGGTAAAGTAAAGGGGTTAGGTGGGTCAGGGGTCAATCACGCTGGGAAGGGCTGTGAGCCTTTCAAGTCATCTTTCACTGCTGACTAATCACTTGCCACACCAACTGACAAATTGGAGAATTAGGCGGGCCCACTGCATCTGCATGATGACATTAACCTGTTACCGCCTTCTTCGCAATTTCAATCTCTTTTTATTTATTATTTCTATTTTAAAAGTATTTTTTTAAAATTTAAAATTTAATTTTTTTATTAATTTAAAATTATTTAATATTATAATATTAAAATAATTTTTTTAAATAAAAAATTTATTAATATATATTTTCGCATGAAAAATTATTTGAAAAACAACTAATATTATTAAAATAATATTTTAGCAATTTTTATTTATCTTTTTTATGATAAATTAAAAATCAAGATATTTAAAAATTTTTCTAGAGTACAATCCTTTAAATTCTTTTTTCTACAACTATATTAATTTTCATTTGATTAATGCAAGAAAAATAATGACAAAACAGTGAGTTAATTATTATTGAAACTCATCAATAATTTAGTCATTAAGTGCTTGATTTAATCAGTGGTATAATTTCGTTTTTTTATTCATGGAATAACACTATCTTTAATTAAAAAGCTTTTTAATCCTAATAAATAGTTTTTATCCCAATTTTAAGAGGAATGGAGTGCGGATTTATAGAGATTAAAAGGTTGGCTGTGTCAATCTCGTAAATAGCATTAGAACCTCGCAAATGATGGTTGTCGAATAATAAAAACAACTATTTTTATTACATTAGAGAAATATAATATTATAAAAATCATCTACAAATCTGAAGATTCGGTGAAAAAAATTAATCAAAATACCTTCAATAACTATTTAAAAATACTTGGGTCAAATAATATTTTTTTTAATAAATTAAAGAAATACCATTGAAAGAATTAAATATTAAATTTAATATTGTCCATTTTCAAAAATAGTAACCAAGCCCAGTTTTTATATTTCTTTTCTAGTTTTCTACTCTTCTAATTCATCTATTTTTCTAAATAATAATCAAGGATATTTTAATTATATAAAATAATTTATTTAATAATTCCTTCAATATATAAATACTCTTATTAATTTCTTAACAATATATCCTTTGGGGCCATGGCCCTCGAAACAAATCCCAGTTCCCTCATCAGCCGTACACACTCTCGCACTTATTCGTGCCCGTTTGTGTACTGAAGATATTTATTTCTTCTCTTTTATTATGAAATAGTTCATAAAATTAATCGAATTGATTTTCTAAGAAATAAATATAATCTAACATAGAATTTATTATTATTACCTTTTCTTGCTAGGGAAGACTAACGCGGTCACAGTAATTATCAGCAGGTTTAGGGGCGGGCCGGGAGATCCTTTTCCTCCGATGCGGTTGCGCTGCCTGGAATCGCCATGGCTATCGTCCCTCCGATGCGGTTTACACGTAATAACTTATCACGAACCATGCTTTTCCGTGAAAAAACAAAGAAAGTTCTCACTCACACTGGAGCCCACATAGGAATTATTGTTGAGAACCTAGGCAAGGATACCTCGGGAATAGCCCTAACAAGATCGACGAAAACCTTCGCGTTTCGAAACTGCACCATCGGATCCCAATAGAATCTTCACACGTGCTCAGGACTGATGACGTTGTCCAAACAAATAAGTCAGATCATGACAAGTGTCACCCAAACCATGTTTTTAACCGTCAGATTGAACTCTCGGCTGAGAGCGCCGTTGGAGGACAAAAGAGTAAATCAGGACCCAAATGCTGCTATAAAGACGGGAAGAAATCTCCTCCCTGGAGTTAAAAAGAGAAGGAAAAAGGAAAGAACGAAATCTCCTTCGTTTCTTCTTCTATCGAAGCTTCAAAATCTCTGCCAAAAACCAAAATAACCCTTTTCAAGAGAGTGTTAGGGAATGCAGAGAGATGAGAGGAGTGTTGTTAACCAAGTCTGAGTTTTCTTCCCGTGCCAAGAAGTGCATCGGCGGCAGAAACTGCCACCGAAAACACGTTGAAGACGGGTGATCATCCATAGCGTATTCTTACAAATCATTCCCTTCTTCTCAAATCTTGTAGTTTTCACCTTCACAAATCCCAAGTCTCTCTGTATATTTTACGTCTCTTAAGTTATAGAAAAATCTTTCTCTCGATGGCAGAAACAACAAGTGATGGTCACCCGACCTTGCTTCATGGGAAATATGAACTGGGTCGGTTACTAGGCCATGGCACCTTCGCTAAAGTCTACCACGCGCGTAACTTGCAGAGTGGCAAAAGTGTGGCCATGAAGGTGGTTGGTAAAGAGAAGGTGATAAAGGTGGGGATGATGGAGCAAATCAAGAGAGAAATTTCAGTTATGAAGATGGTGAAGCACCCCAATATTGTTGAGTTACATGAAGTCATGGCTAGCAAGTCCAAGATCTATTTCGCCATGGAACTTGTTCGAGGTGGCGAGTTGTTCTCCAAGATTGAGAAAGGTCGGTTAAGAGAAGATGTGGCTAGAGTTTATTTTCAGCAGTTAATATCTGCGATCGATTTTTGTCACAGTCGCGGTGTTTATCATCGTGATTTGAAGCCTGAGAACTTGCTGCTTGACGAAGATGGGAATTTGAAGGTTACAGATTTTGGGCTGAGTGCTTTCACTGAGCATCTGAAGCAAGATGGATTGCTGCATACAACTTGTGGGACACCAGCTTATGTTGCCCCTGAAGTCATTGGGAAGCAAGGGTACGATGGTGCCAAAGCAGATCTCTGGTCTTGTGGTGTTATTCTCTATGTGCTTCTTGCTGGGTTCTTGCCATTTCAAGACGATAATATCGTGGCTATGTATAGAAAGATTTATAGAGGTGACTTCAAATGCCCCCCATGGTTCTCCTCTGAAGCTCGACGGCTGATTACCAAGCTTCTTGATCCAAACCCAAGCACTCGAATCAAGATATCCAAGGTCATGGATTCAACTTGGTTCAAGAAATCAGTGCCAAAGACCGTAAAAAGCAAAGAAGAGATGGAATTTGAAGCTTTCAATGGAGATGAAGATGCCAATGGAGACAAATCAAAGCAACTGGAAACGTTAAACGCTTTTCACATAATATCTTTATCCCAGGGATTTGATTTGTCACCACTTTTTGAGGAGAGGAAGAGGGAGGAAAAAGAGGAGCTGAGATTTGCCACAACAAGGCCAGCAAGCAGTGTCATTTCAAGACTCGAGGAGGTGGGCAAGGCAGGGAATTTCAGTGTCAAGAAGAGCGATTCCAAAGTGAGATTTCAAGGGCAGGAGAGGGGTAGGAAAGGGAAGTTGGCTATTGCAGCTGATATTTTTGCTGTCACACCATCGTTTTCGGTGGTGGAGGTGAAGAAAGATAACGGAGACACTTTGGAGTTTAATCAATTCTGCAGTAAAGCGCTGAGACCAGCCCTTAAGGACATCGTGTGGATATCTCCTGCTGAGAATTCAACTCTTGCTTGAATACGAGAGATTGGGAAATGGAGGCGGTGGTGCAGATTGAAAGACTTTGATTAGGTCGATTGTTCTTGTTATTGGTGTTATTGTTTGTATTGGTATTTTAAATTGAAGTTGGAATTGAAAGTAATCAGAAAAAAATGCTACTTCAATAACTTTTTGTTGTGCCGTCAATCTATGTTTATTTTTGGCGTTGGTCGCAGAGCAAAACGACCTGTGATTCATTCACCAGAAATCCTCACCAGTAGCCGATGATACCATGAAGGGGATTTGGTCTCCTGGTCGGACCAGGAAAGCTCCCCGATGATACCAAGAAGAGGATCAGTTTCTTTCTTGATCCAGAAAGGATGAAGAGGATTAGTCTCTGATCTTGAAGTTCTTTCCTTTTTATTAACTTTTGTGTCCCTTTTTCCCTGTTGAGCTATGATGGTGTAAATTGAAAGTTGGTATTCATTCTCCTTTTTATCTCATCATTTTCAAAGACCATAACTTTGTTCTACAATTGAATGCCTGCAAAGCATGGTTGCTCTCAGTGAAACCAGCATTGTTATTTGAGCTGAATATAGCATTTTATTCCGATATATAGCTCACACGTTACACAGATACGCCTTGGGCGATAGCCGCAAGCTCTTTTTCTTCACCGGAAATACTGTACGCATATATGATAATGATTTTGGAGTCATAATTATAAGCCTTTTCTGGTTCATTTATCATCAAGAATCCCCAAGAATCTATCACATAAATATGTATATCTATGTAAAAGTCGATACATTTATATAGTGACTTCAAGAAAATATTTTGAGATGAAAAAACCTTGATATTGTTGGGCACACGCAGAG
The DNA here is from genome assembly GCA_015708895.1 of Populus ilicifolia. Lineage (NCBI taxonomy): Eukaryota > Viridiplantae > Streptophyta > Magnoliopsida > Malpighiales > Salicaceae > Populus > Populus ilicifolia. The sequence continues at coordinate 231,137 of SRLM01000366.1, read as the reverse complement.
GAGTAGCGCGTCTAACCTTGTAAAAAAGTACGTATATGCTGGTGATAAAAACCTAATGCCGTGTAGCATAAAGTGACTTGACTATTCTTTTCAATTATTGTCCCCTCTTCTCTTCCCTTCGCTTCTCATCTCTGCTCCTGCAAACCCAACCCGCTCGAGTGGCTTTCTGATATTTTATCTGTTTGTTCCTTCTCGTATTGATACTGCTAGGCTTTCTTGGTAAAGATGAGTGTTGCCATGAAAATTGACAAGGTATTACGTGTTCTTCTGTATTGGCTCAAAAGAATGTACAGATGGAGGAGTGTCTAAAACATAAGATTTTCAACTGGAAAAGGTTCAAAAGAAAGAAAAATTGGACCGCAAAATTTATAGACTGTCTCCTCTGTTTTTTAGTATAGTATTGTGTGTTTGATAGTGTAAAGTTTTTTTTATTCAAATAATTTTTTAAAAGTAAAATATATATAAAAAAAGAAGCTAGTACAGTTCTAAAAAGTCACTCAATTGCGTGTTCGTAATTATTATCCTATCTTTGATTTCTTTCCCAATGCTTCTCCAAAGAATCGTGCTAAAGGCAACAATAATCTCTTTTGTAAATAGTACATAAGGATATGAACCTGTATCAGAGAACCATAGCGGAGGAAAGGAGCTCCGGTTCACAATCATTCCAATCTACAGGGTTCGGATTTCCATAATCTCTGTAAATCCAAACTCACGTTATTGCTCTGGGAACCTTTATCATATCATGTGTTCTGAATTTAAGAAAAAAATTGTCCCTGAGAAGAGCAATGTAAGATGATCAAGGACGTTGAAATTAATTTTGAAATCGACATTCATTTTTATTTTTTTTGTCAATAGAACACCAGACAAACCCATTCTTTAGATTACTTGGCCTGGAGCAAGCGCGATTCCATGGCAATCTCATGAGGTTTTAACGTACTTTCCTGTGATCATCATGAGAGTGGCTTTTGCCGAAACAATACGCAAATTATGGTTGGAACTAGACCAGCGTTTCTCACAAGGCAATGCCATCCATGTTCATGATCAACCCAGGAAGGATTTGTACATCCTGGAAGTCAAGGCGCAAAAATGAACAGAACATAAACAAACCTTCATCCAATCAAAATCATTAAACTAATGTAGATGGACCCAGCAACGACAATCTTTAAACTTGACCGACCACCTACACGGACTGTTGATTGTGGCACTGCTTCTCATCACATGGTTGGATCACAAGATATACTTAATGATGCGTGCCCTTAAAATGATTGAATTGGGTAAACTACAAGATGGAGTTCATCGATGCACCTTCCACCGCCGTTCAGTTGCCTATTCTGCATCCCATACAGCAAGGGCTTGTCTGTGGCATATGCTTTTACGCCATGCCCCTTTCCCCCAGAATAAATCAACTCCTTGTTCTTCTAGTATGGAACCTAAATTTGACCACCTTGGCATTTTTCGGTTCCTTGTGTTCACAATTACTCTGTCCCTAGAGATAAGAAATTTTCTTGGTCGCTCTGTTGGGTATTCCTTGGTTATCCTTGCGGCGAAAAAGGATATAAAGTATATGATTTAAATTTTTTTGTTCGCTAACTTTCTACAATAATTCAAAGTTTCTCCTTTAATATCCCGACAGCTTTGTCCCACCCACGACACCACCTCCATCAGCCAACTGTGTCATTTCTTATATATTATTGCTTAAGTCATCTCATCTATTCGTTTTCTCCTTTACATCAATCTTATCTCGAGGCCATCTCTTCCACAGATGAGTCGTCTTCTTTCTCGCGGAAAATTAAAGGTCCTTCTGGGCAAGAGGCTGTGCAAGCAGAAATTTAGGCACCTGAAGCGATAATGCCTGGCACTTGAGCACTTGCCTACAGGAAAGAGAACTACGGGCTCTAAGTGGGTCCATAACAGTAAAATAAAAGGCTGATGGCACCATCGACTGATTCAAATCTTGTCTTGTTGCAGAAGGTTTTACACAAACCGAAGGGATACTACTTACTAGACTATATAGAAACCTTTGCTTCTTTTGCAAAGCTCACCACTATCGTTGTATACTAGCTGTTGCTGTCATCCGTAATAAGGAATCACACCAACGAGACGTCAACAAAACCTTTTACGAAAATCTCTCAATGGCATCAAGATATCCTCAAGCAGATCTCTCGACGGTGGTTTGAGAAATTTACGTCTTTTGCCCTTGGTTTTAAACTATGAACTGCATGCTGACAACTCCCTGTTTCCTTTACCTCATGCTAGTAGCTTCGTTGCAGTCCTTATTCACATGGATGCTGTTATCATTATAAGCGATGACTCACTACGTTTTAGTGAACTTAAAAGCTCATCTTCAAAACCTATTCCACATCAAAGACCTTGGACCTTGGCCATGAAATGGCTCGCTCTCCCAAAGGCATTGCTCTCACTCAATAAAACTACGACTTGAGCAATTCATACAGCCGTGAATCCTGTCTTTCATGAACGAAAAAACATGATGGCTTGTATCTTTATGCGTGAGCACATTCAAGCTAGTGGCATTCAAACTGCTCATATTTTCTCAAAACATCAACTTGCTGACATCTTACCAAAGCTCTAGTAAGGGACCAATTCCATTTACTTCTCAACAGGTTGGGCATTATAAATTTACGTGCTCCAACTTCAACTACTATCTTTCCATCCTTGGACAAATTCAGCTGCGTATGTTTAATATATCTCTGTATATCCTTGTGTTTCCCTAGTTATTCTCCTATCTCCGATATTAGTCTCCTAATTCTTCTCCAAGGATCATGCTAAAGGAAACAATCGTCTCTTTTGTAAATAGTATATATGGATGTGAATCCAATAATAACATGAAGCTTTTTCTTCAAGACTAAATTGTCTCCACGGTATATACCAAATAATTCCTCTAATATTATAGATATTAACGAGAGTCCAAATGAAAATTCCAAGCGATGGATTATCCCTTTGAGATTTTTTCTTGCCAACTATTTACTAATTAATTTATACTCTCTTCCATCATTATTATTGTTCAAATAGTTTTAACACCTTTACCATATCAACAATAAAATTATATTCCCAATCCATTTAAATTTAATATATATAGACTATTCATTCCAAAATCATGGAATTTATAATAAATATATTTCTCACAACCTCTTTGATTACTAGGCAAGGTCTCTCAAGTAAATTTTGACAATTATCTAATAGATTATGTACTTTGCAAGTCAAAGCCTTTATAAATATAATTTTAGGTATTGATGTGAGGTCGTGTATAGTAGGACATTTAATTGAAGAATAAACCAGCTCGTTAGCCAGTGCTCCTTCATGGGTTGGAGTAAAAAAAAAGTATTTGTTAGAAAAAATTGCCTAGGTAGTAGTAATGTCTCTTCCAAAAACAATACAATATTTTAGTCATGAATTAAGCTATATTTTTATCTAATATCAGATGAAAAAAATATTTAATATATTTAAATCAATTTAGGTTGATTTGTAAAACTTGTAAAAATAATTTTAAAAAATAAAATTAAGAAACTCTATTATGAATTAACTTAATATTAAAAAATATAATAAATAAATAAAGTATTATTTAATAAATAAAAAATAAACTGAAGTCAATTAAATAAACTCATAATAAAAATCGTTATCATATTCAATAAAAAATTATAAGCTCAAACCTTATGTCCTGTACTCGGTTTAGACTGAAACCTGAGGATAGATTATCTCGTGGGAAAATACAAGCTTCCTTATATGATAAGCTGCGAGGGTAACTAGCTTTGAAGATGTTGATTGAAGATTGAAATTAGTCACATGCAAGATGTACACCTGTAACATGCTTACCATCTGAGAGAAAACATTGCATGTACAGAGATCGGCTGATATGCAAAAGTAAGCTGCGAAATTTTTTATTATTTTTTTGTTTTAAAAATATTAAATTTTAATTTTTTTATTTTCAATTAAAATTTTTTAATGTATTTATCTCAGAAATATTTTTTAAAAAATAATAATAAAATATTATTTTAATATATTTTTAAATAAAAATTATTTTTAAAATAACCATAAATGTATTTTCAAACATGTCGCATCATGTTACCTTTAATTCAAACATGTCGTATCATGCAGGAGATGAAATCAACATCTTCTCAATGTATAGCTTCATCTTTTATATATCTTCACTGCTTTTACTTTTATTAATTTCTAAAATCCTTTTCCCCTTTCTTCTTGTCATTTCCTTTACTCGGCTTTTAATTTAAGCCACTATTTATTTTTATATTTGAAATTGTATTTGAATATATTTTAAAAATGAATTTATCTTGAAATTAAATTTATATTTTTAAATATTTTTTAATGATTTTTTATAATATCCAAGTAGTTTAGAAAAAAGAATTATTTATTGAATAATTAATTAATATTTTAATTCCAACAAATCCATTCTTTTTAGCTAATATAATTGATAGCTTATATTCAATGCTTGATATATCAAAATATTCTTATCTATAAAATGTTTTTTTATAGGTTTTAAAACTCTTAGATGTTTAAATAAATATCTTTTTAAAAAGAAAAAATATAATAATATTTTATAAAGATAAATTCAAAAAATATATATATTCAAAATATTAAAAATAAAGAGATAATGAACCTAAAATTTAAAAAATTATGAGGTATTTAATTATATTCCCATGAGTCTTGTTATTTTTTTATGAAGAGAAAATGTTAGAGTGTTATTTTATTCTAGTAACATTTAGTAGAAAATAAATATTATAAGTTTTTAAAAGATTTTTATATTTTTAAAAATATAAAGAGAATAAAATATAAATTATAGTTGAATCTATAAAGACCTAGCTATTTTCCTTAGCTGAACCTAAAATAACTAGGTTTTTCCCTCCATCTTGTTTAAAAGAGCCGTGTGTTTCTTCTGGTTGGACCCATGGGAGCTGGGCTCCTTCATTCATCATGCCTAAAAAAACTAAGTTCATCTCTTGGTTAGATCAAATTATACTTACAAATTGCCAAATCCATATTATCTTGCCCATTTACCCCTGCAATCACACGGTTATAGAACCACACATGCACATCCAGTATGACAATCTCTGATAAATTTTTATGTGTCAATTTTGATGGGCTTATAAAAAATATCACACCCAAATATCAAATACAGGAGATGGAGACGGTTCTCAATTACGTGAGCTTAAACGTTCTTCACGGAGCGTTGATAGCTTGGTGACTCATTAAGTACGAAAAAGTGGTCAGATTACCTTATCTTATCTCATAATTGACATGATGAATTTGGTCACCCAATCATAATTTACTGACAGAGTAGCGTAATAAGCATGTCTAGAGGAATCTAATTTCGGGTTCTCATACCTTTTTCTACACATTCTTGTGGCTGAACAGTCAAGCACATCATGGTGGGCTGAGTTTCGAACAAGCTGGATTCTTGAGTTCAGAAGAAGTTTAACAGCTAGGGTTTTAACCGCATGATGGTCATCTCTCCATCTTTTCTGAGTTTTAAGCTAATCAAAATCCCAGGTTTCTGCTAGGGTTCCTCCAGAAACTATCATCGTGTTCTTGTTGCAATTAAAATTAAAGTCATATGCATGATTCTTGTTCAAGTCAAACTGTCCAAGAAAATGATTAACACTAATAATATATTAATCTAATTAATTAACAATCGAGATCTTCAAGCCTATTTTAATCAGTATATATATATATATATATACACACACCTCGTACTGATGAACACAACACATAATGATTCATGCATGTTATAACATATACCATGAAATCACAAACTAACGCCAAAAAAGACAGAAAAAAACATGGCAAATGGCATTGTTTCCTGTCCTTTGCATCTATGCGGGGAAGGTATTAATTTTAGATTCAGCCCAGCTTAGCGACTGAGTGCTAATTATTTAGCAACATCATTATTGATTTTGATTAATTTACAAGCATAATGGTGGCGTGGGCCTCAAGAAGCTGGTGATGGAGGACTCGTATCATTTGTCCAACAAAGGACTTCCGAACTCATTACACTCGTAGTCCCCACTAATCTGTCCAGCACACCAGAATTATTGATGGTTTAGCGTAACTTCCAGGAATTATGAGCCAGTTTTCAATTTAATTATAAGCTTTAATCATTAGTAAAGAAGACAGGATATGGCAAAGCATTATTGATTATACTGCAGCGGGCGCCACCGCCTATTCTTCTTCTTGATTAAAGTTCATGGTTTTAGAAAATAATTAGAATGTTTTTGTTTTTACGTTTTAAAAATATTTTTAAAAAATTTAAATATTTTTATTTTTTATTTTAAATTAATATTTTTAAATAATTTTAATACACTAATATCAAAAATAATTTTAAAAAATTAAAAATATATATATTTTTTAGTAAAATTTATTTTAAAAATCATCATGTTACCAAACTCAATGAAAACAGAAAACTTGCAGACCACACCGATTTGTGGAGGACAAAGTGGGTAACCATGGGCCCGAAAATATGATAGATTGGACTGTAAGGGCCCACCTTTGTCTGTTTACATGGACCGTTGTGGCTGAACCTTGTAGGTCTATAGATTAGAAAGGTGACTGCAAGCAGAATTCCATTATAGGCTGGGCTTAAGCTATAAATCCCAGCTCATGGGTTTTTCCATGAACTGAGCCACTTTCATTCTGAGGCTAGATTTGTAAGAGGGCTTGGATTGGCCTTACAACAGCATAATCAATGGGCTCCATCGCTTGGGAGTTATATTTGAGTTTCCACGGGCCAGAAGTTGTGCACGTGCATCCTATACTAATCAATTAAAATATATGTATATAAAAAAAATCAATGATGCACTTTAGCCCAAGAGTCGGATTATCACGTTGAATTTACTTCTTTATCCTTCTCTACAAAACTCAATCGCTTAGATAGAGGATCCGGCTGTTTACTTTTTTGCCCTAAAGGACTTGGTTGTTATTTGAAGAAGAAAAAAATATAGTCTTTTTGCTCAAGAGTTTTTTTATTTTTTTTGCCCGGTAAAATGAGATACATACCTTTAAAAATTAAGGGAAAAAAAACCAAACTTTGATAAAGTGTTTTTTCTTAGAATTTATATTTTTAGCATGACTAATTAAACTTTAAAATTCAAAACATATATATAAAGCTAGTATGAAAGGGCATTTTTTTTTATAATATGCTTTTTTAATAATATTTAGATATTTTTTGAGTTATTTAATGATTAAATATATTAAAATATTAACCTAAAAGGTTGTAGGTTCGCATGTGTCCTGTAGTTTTCTAGCAACAAGTGGGGAGTTATACAACAATAAAAAAATAAATTAATTATCATGTCATCTAATGCGTTCAATAATAACACAACCAATAAAGTGATGTCTATAGTCGAATTCATGATGGTTTGGTGGTATAAATTTTTTTCTTCTCTCCATGTTTTATTTTTCTTGAGCTTTGATATTCATGCCGTGTCGTCAAAAACTCAAATATGTCCTCCAGTTTTTATTTATTTTATATTTTATTATTATTTTGATTGATTTTTGTTTTTATCTTAATTATTTTTTAAATTTATTAGTTTTTTAATTTTATACCTAGTATTTTATCTCATTTGATTTTTATTATTTTGATTGTTATTTTTTTATTCTATATTTGATTTATTTATTTTTAATTTTATACTCCAATATTTTATTTAATCAACATTTTATTTAATCTTGTATTTAATTTTGGTACTCATAAGTTTTTAATTTTTTTTCTTTTATTTTGTTTTTCAATTCAAAACCCTAATTATTTTCTTTTATTTATTTATTTGTATAAGATTTGCTATTTATTTCCATTTTAATTTTTTAAGATTAGGAGTTTTCCTTTATTATTTTTCTATGTTTAACTTACATAGATTAATCATTGTTTCATGACCTTCTTTCATGATCTGAACCGCTGGTTTTTGTTGAAGTAAACTCAATCCACCAGAAGATCAAGGAAGACAGCCACCAGCTGTCACCGCCCAGCCACCAACGGACCAGCCACCGGCTGCCGGCCGCTTTCACACCGTCGGTCACAAACCGCCTTCACACTTGAAAGTTGAATTTTCTTGTTTTGATTTCGTGTATAAATAGATAGCTAAGTTTATACAATTCTGTGTGGAGAGATTGAGAGAAACACTAGAGAGAAAGAGAGAGGTTGTTGTAAGCTTTTGTTTATGTAATTGTAAGCTTTGTTCTTGAAATAAAAGAGTGTGTTTTATCCCATCTGAGTGTTTCAAAGCCACCACAAGTGGTTTCTCCCACCAACAATTGGTATCAGAGCCCCGTTCGTCAGAAAACAGAGGTATTTTTGGGAAATATCTGAATTTTCAAAGTTGTCAAAAACAAGTTTTGATCATTCCACAGTGTAGAGC
>SRLM01000366.1:110787-222701 GCA_015708895.1 Populus ilicifolia | reverse complement strand
ACCATTCTGGATCCATCTACGGTGTTAGTTTTGCCAAATTCAACTCCCAAAAAGGTGATATAGTCATTTAAAGAGCAAAATGACTATAGAAAATGCACAAACATTCATCCCGAAGCTAACCAAAGACAACTATGATAGTTGGTGCATCAGATTGAAGGCATTCCTTGGTTCATAAGAGTGTATAAACATTGTGTAATATGGTTATGATGAACTAGAGTCCAAAGAATTAGAAGATGCTTTACCAGAGGTACAGAAGTAAGTCCTCAAAGCCAATAGAAAGAAAGACAACAAAGCAAAGACCATCATTTATCAAGGTCTTGATGAAGCGACATTTGAAATCATTGCTTCCGCAGAAACATCAAAAGAAATATGGGAGGCTCTTCAATAAAAATACAAAGGTGCTGACAGAATAAAGAAGATTCGTCTCCAATCCTTGCGAGGTGAATTTGAATTGTTACAAATGAAGTCCTCAGAATCCATTTCTGATTATCACACAAGAATTATGGTGATAGTCAATCAAATGAGAAGAAGCGGAGAAGCCCTTTCAGATGCTCGAATTACAGAGAAAATTTTGAGATCCCTAGATCCAAAATTTGATTTTGTTGTTGTTGCTATTGAAGAATCCAAAGAAGTGAACAAGTTAACAGTGGATGAACTTATGAGTTCTTTGCAAGCTCATGAGCAGAAGATTGTAAAAAGAAATGGAGATCAGGCAATTGAGCATGCCTTACAAGCAAAATTGTCTCTCAAAGACAAATATGAGCAAGGAAAGACTTTAACAAGTGGATACACCACTTGAGGAAGAAGTCAACAAACACGAGGAGGATTTCAACGATTTCAAGGTAGAGGTTCTTGGAATACAGGTTTTAGAGGAAGAGGTGGAAGAAACACCATAAGAGGAGGTCGAGGACAACAAGGATTCACTCCTAGAGGAAGAGGAGGTGGTTACAATAACCATGACAAGAGGAATATTCAGTGTTATAATTGCAATCAATTTGGGCACTATAGCACTGAATGTCAAAAGAAAGCTCCACTGATACGTGAGCAAGTCAACTATGCAGAAGAGAATGTCAACAACAGAGGAGCAGCTGCATTATTTGTCCAACAAGGACTTGACAAGAATCAAGAGAATATTTGGTATCTTGATTCTGGAGCTAGCAATCACATGTGTGGCCAACGAGATTTATTTGGTGATCTAGATGAGACCATACAAGGTTTTGTCACCTTTGGAGATACGTCAAAAGTTTCATTCAAAGGTAAAGGCAACATCCCAATCAAGTTGAAGAATGGCGATCATAGCTACATCACCGATGTCTACATGTCCCAGCCATAAAGCAGAACTTGGTGAGCATAGGTCAACTTTTGGAGAGAGGCTATACACTTTACATGAAGAATTGTCATCTGACAATTACAGACTACAATGGGAGATTAATTGCCTATGTGAAAATGTCCAAGAATAGGATGTTTCCTTTAAACATCCAATATGATGCAGCAAAGTGTTTGAGTGTCATCACCAACAATGAAGAATGGCTTTGGCACCTGAGGCTTGGACATCTGAATTTCACAAGTCTGAAGATGCTAGCAAGCAAAAAGATGGTCAAAGGTATGCCCCACATTGATCATCCAGAAGAAGTCTGTGAGAGTTGTGTCCTCAGCAAACATTACAGATCCAGTTTTGCCAAAGAAGTCAACTGGAAAGCAAACAAGCCACTGGAGTTAGTACACACAGATGTGTGTGGTCCTATAAAGCCTATATCAATTGGACAGAATAGGTACTTCCTCACTTTCATTGATGATTTTAGCAGAAAGACATGGGTATATTTTTTAAAGAGGAAGTCAAAAGTGTTCAATTGTTTTAAAGATTTTAAAACAATTGTTGAGAAGCAAAGTGGCTACAAGATCAGAACCGTAAGATCTGATCAAGGTGGAGAATATACAGCAAATGACTTTGAAGCCTTTTGTACACAACAAGGCATCAGACATCAGACAACACCGGCTTATACACCACAGCTGAATGGTGTAGCTGAGAGGAAGAATCGAACAATTCTTGATATGGCAAGAAGTCTACTCAAAGCAAAGAAGCTGCCCAAGCAATACTGGGCTGAAGCTGTATCATGTGCAGTATATTTGCTGAACCGCTGCCCAACCAGAAGTTTGCAAGTTGTCACTCCACAAGAAGCATGGAGTGGTCACAAACCAAGTGTTACTCACCTTCGAGTCTTTGGTTGTGTGGCATATGCAAAGATCCCAGATGCAAGAAGGACTAAACTCGATGATAAAAGTGAGAAATGCATCTTTGTCGGATATGGTGAGAGAAGAATGGGATACAAGCTGTATAATCCCATCACCAAGAAGGTAATTATGAGTAGAGATGTTATCTTTGAAGAAGATAAAACTTGGCAATGGAATGATGACCAAGAAGCAGTTAAATGGATCAGCACTGATTTGATCCTTGAAGATGAAGAAGTACCAACAGTACTTGCAGAAGGTCCAATAGTACCAGAAGATGAGCCACAAAGTCCGGTACACAGATTTCCTGTATTCAACAGGAGAAACACGCCAGAATCATCATCAATACCATCATTACCAGAACCATCATCAGCATCCTCATCAGAAGGACCAAGAAGGATGAGAAATCTAGAAGAGCTGTATGACGCCACTCAAGTAATGGAAGATACAACTCTATTTTGTTTTTTTGCAGATAGTGACCCACTTAGCTTCAATGAAGCTATCACAGAAGAGAAGTGGATAAAAGCAATGGATGAAGAAATACATGCCATTGAGAAGAATGATACCTGGAAGCTGACTTATCTACCAGAAAACAAGAAAGCAATAGGTGTCAAATGGGTCTATAAGACAAAGAAGAATGCAAAAGGAGAAGTGCAAAGATACAAAGCAAGATTAGTGGCGAAAGGCTACAAACAGAGAGAAGGCATTGACTATGGAGAAGTGTTTGCTCCAGTAGCCCGGTTAGAGACAATCAGACTGATGATCTCATTAGCAGCACAACATAGATGGAAGATCTATCAACTTGATGTGAAGTCAGCATTTCTGAATGGCTTCCTAGAAGAAGAGATTTATGTTGAACAACCACTTGGATACATTGATGCTGAAAATGAAGGCAAAGTATACAAGTTGAAGAAAGCCCTCTACGGTTTGAAGCAAGCTCCGCGTGCTTGGAATACCAGAATTGACAGGTATTTTCAAGATAATGGATTTGAAAAATGTCCATATGAACACGCAATTTATGTGAAGAAAGAAGCAGATGGCAGCATATTATTTGTGTGCCTATATGTTGATGACTTGATATTCACCGGCAACAATCCTACCATGTTCGAAGACTTCAAGAAAAGCATGGTACAAGAGTTTGAGATGACAGACATTGGTCTGATGGCACATTTTCTTGGCTTGGAAGTGGTGCAGAAAGAAGAAGGGATTTTTGTATCCCAAAGAAGTTATGCCAAAGATATTCTTGAAAGGTTCAAGATGGAAAGTTGCAATCCGGTATCAACTCCAGTTGAGAATGGAGTGGAATTGAGGAAAAGTAAAGTTGGAAATGTTGATCCAACTTACTTCAAAAGCTTAGTAGGAAGCTTAAGGTACTTGACATGTACCAGACCAGATATACTCTACGGAGTCGGACTGATCAGCAGATATATGGAGAAGCCAGACCAGTCTCATTTGAATGCAGCCAAGAGAATTCTTCGCTACATCAAAGGCACAATAAATGAAGGTATGTTTTATACCTCAAGTACAAATTTCAATCTTACTGGCTACTTGGATAATGATTGGGGTAGAGATCTGGATGAAAGAAAACGTACAACAGGGTTTGTATTTTTCATGGGAGATACATCTTTCACATGGTCATCCAAGAAGCAATCAATTGTCACGTTATCAAGCTGTGAAGCTGAGTATGTTGCTGCCAACTCAGCTGTATGCCATTTAATATGGTTAAGGAATTTGCTGAAGTTTTTGGGATTTCCTCAAGAAAATCCTACAGAGATTTATATCGATAATCGATCAGCGATTGCATTGGCAAAGAACCCGGTGTATCATGAAAGAAGTAAACATATTGATACAGGTCATCATTTTATCTGAGAGCATGTAAAGAACAAAGAAGTCGAGCTGATTTCCTGCAAGACAAATGATCAAGTTGCAGATATTTTTACCAAGTCATTGAAGAGAGAAGTATTTATCAGATTGAAATTCATGCTTGGAATAACATCCCTCGATTGAGTTTAAAGGGGAGATTTGTTGAAGTAAACTCAATCCACCAGAAAGTCAAGGAAGGCAGCCACCAGCTGTCACCGCCCAGCCACCAACCGACCAGCCGCCAGCCACCAGCCGCCAGCCGCTTTCACACCGTCGGTCACAAACCGCCTTCACACTTGAAAGTTGAATTTTCTTGTTTTGATTTCGTGTATAAATAGATAGCTAAGTTTATACAATTCTGTGTGGAGAGATTGAGAGAAACACTAGAGAGAAAGAGAAAAAAAGAAAGGTTGTTGTAAGCTTTTGTTTATGTAATTGTAAGCTTTGTTCTTGAAATAAAAGAGTGTGTTTTATCCCATCTGAGTATTTCAAAGCCACCACAAGTGGTTTCTCCCACCAACAGTTTTAAGGATTGGTTTGGTTTAAATTCATCTTTTTAAAAAAAAATATTTTTTTTAAATTAATGAATCTTGAAACTTGTTTATTTTTTTTTTATATAAAATTAATTTTATTCTTTATACTGAATAACATCTTAGTTGAATTTGAATTAACTCGGTGAAATCATTTTTTTCAACTATTTTACACCTTTCGGCAAACTTAGTGCTTTGAGTTTCAAGATGCTCATTTGGTGGTCTGGTCAAAATCATAACATTTTTCTTCAATGACCAGTGAAATCGAAGTTTTTGTAATTGATCAATCTTGGGACAGTACAGCATGCGGCCTCCTGTTTTAGTGACCATCTACAGACAAATAGATTTCGCTCACGCAAGAAGAGTACAGTCAAAATCACGTTCATAATAAAAATCCAGGGCATAAGTTCACCCTCACCTCTGCAACCTTGGCTTGAAGACTCGCAGGTGGGTGGTCTTACTAAGGTAATCACAACTGGAGATTCAGATGCTTGAAAAGCGTTGTTCTTGATGGCACGCAAGCACACGAGGAGATCCACTGGATTAGTGAGTGTCCTGCAAACCAAAAAAAAACAAAAAGAAATTTGGTCGTTTGAGGAATTGTTTATGGCGTCCTTGTCTAAAAACACTAGATTTACACCAACAAAATATACACATGTGAAAACACAAACCTAAATAATAACTCAAGAAGAAGAAGAAGAAGCTGTGCCTGATTTTCCCTTCTTATAGGATGATTAAACCTGCAATTTGTTCCAAATTTGTAGGTTCCAATATTCATATAAAAGGCACGATCCTTTGCTTCAGGTCTCACATGATACTGATGAGACACCTTTTATCATGATTCACATTGCCATTACTTCTCTCATTCTTCTTATCCAAACCATCACCTACCTTCTCACTGCTATCTTTCTCATGAAAATTCTCACTCTTTTGATCATTCTCTTCACTCTTGAAATCCCCCCCCCCCAATCCTCCTCCTCCTCTTCATGAGAATCGTTCGAATTTGGAAACTGCATGCTCCTTCAAATCAAACTGGTTTAGGAGCTCTTGATGAAGATGGTTGTTGTCATATTGGACCGTTTGATCAGGATGGAGGGGGAGGGGAAGAGGAAGATTGCAAATCCTAATTGAGGGATTTCATTATGAATTGGAATTGATGATCCAATTTGTTTTTCCATTTGCCTCCACGTTTCAATACTTGAAACCCTAATTCGCCGAAAGGGAGGAATGGAGTGGGAACGGACAAAAGGTACGGCGAAGAGGGTTAGGGTAAAGAGGAATGAAATCAAGATTTTCTAGTGGTAGTGTTGTCGGCACCATCATCAAAAGAATCCGCCGATAGGATCCAACGACTACGTTAACGATGTTGGCCGGTGGTCTCCTCTTCTCCAGCCGATCAGTCGCCCTCACCACTGTTAGTGTTGGCGATGCCATTCTTGAAAACTTAGGGTATGGGGATTTAAGATTTGAGAGTGGTAGTTTGGAGGCTACGACCATTTTCAACGGTGAACAAAGAAAGTGAGGAGGTGCCTTAAAACCCCGGTTCTTTTATAACCCGTTTAGCAATAACATCGACGCGGCGGCCACGCCGCTTCCTCAATAATAAACACCCCCTAATCTAACTACTACATTAACAGTCTAACAAAAATGTACATCACAGCAATGGAAGAGTCTCCCACCAGATAAAAGGACAAAACAGACCAACCAATGAGATCACCTTGTTTGTCACCCATACAAAGGAACTGAAAGAAAGAAACATGACATATACCTTCAGCATCAGCTCCTCACAATGTGTTGTGGGAGAAGAACACCACACATTGTTTTCTTCCCTTTTTGTAAATTGTAATGGCGATAACTGCTTTCATCCATAATTTGGCAATGCACTAAAATTTTGGCCGAAATGTTAGCATCCCTGCCATTTTGGAGTTCCATACAGGGTAATCTGTGATAATTAAAGTAACTCAAATAAAAAGCTGTGCCATCAGTACGTACTTTGTAACATACTGAAAGGAAGCAGAGAGAACCTACGAAATCATGCCATTTCAGATAATTTGTATGCCAAAGAGTTTAAAGCCCGATTTCTCAGCATTTTGCTTTCTCTTGTTTGCGCCCCTCATTCTCTCTTTCTTCCTGACAGTGCTATCACGGGCGATGCGTGGGCCTAGGTGAAGCTGCAGCTCTACTTTAGACGCAATGCTTTGGCTGGAAAACTCTGCGATGCTACTGCTGTTTTCATGGTTGTTCATATCAATCATATTGAATGTTTGAGCAGCAGAATCTACCATTTCTCCTCTCTCACATAAACTGAAAGAAATGGTGTCATTTGCCTTCAACTTTTTCTCCTTCACGAATCGGTTCCAACCCCTTTTGAAGACATAACTCTGAATGCTCTTCCAATAACAATACCGAAATTTCCACAACTTCATAGACTTGTCATAGAAAGCAAGCATCACACCGTCCATTTTGTCAGCTGCCTCAACTTCTTCAGCACTTTCAGAAATATGCGGGAAGTACTTGATAGCGAATTTCTTAGGGATGACAATCCTATTTAGTTTACCAACATCACTTGGTGTTAGCTCCTTTTGAAACAGTTGTTTACATGTTAGGCCTTGATTGCTCTGTGGAATCATAAGCTTAAGGCTAAGTTGGAATCATAAGCTTAAGGCTAAGTTCAGTCTCGACACTTTGGGAGCATGTCCTTGTGAAATTAGCAAACTTGCATTGGTAGGTGCCATCCTTTATCATATTAAGCACGACTTCAGTACTGAAATAAGATTGAAATTTTGACTCTTCAACAGTTACATCAGTTACTGGGGAATTTCTCCGGGAATCGCCACTCCGGAGTTTTATTGCTGCACTATCATAAGCCATAGCTGCCTCCTTTTCAGATCTAAAGGTTCCAAGCCAAATCCGTTCGTGGTTGGCATATGTTTGACAACCCCAGTGACCATTTGGCAGTGGCACAACCCCTTTGAGTTTTGAAGCACTGATATTACTGCCAAACCTTGCACGCTTGCTTGCTGGGAAAGGATGAGTGCTGCTATTTGAATCTGAAAATTCTTCAACTACAGATGCTTCTCCATTTGAAATCAAGCTCATAGTTTCTTCTTCCATTGAATTCCTGAACGAAAACTCATTGCAGTTGAAGGATAGTGAAGTGTGAAAGTTGATATAAAGAACAAGCTTATCATTTAAAAAACAATAAACACAAAGCCAATCCTTGTATGTTTTGAGCAAGTGCAAGTTTGATATAGCATATTTTGTACTCCATAACTCATCCTATATTCTGCGTTTAATGGAAGTTACTGCAAGAACAAATAAAGATCTCCAAAAGCAACAGGATAAAGTGGGCTCAAAGTCCCCTATGGACTCGATTCATTAAGGGCATGTCTTAACGAACCAAATTAATTTTAACCTTTTCATTGCTTAAACCACCTCAAATAGCAGAAGACAACAAGCTTCTTTAAATTAGGATCCTTTAACACATAAAACAATCAACGCAGAATCGAATACAATAGACAATATATATTTCATTCAAACAGCAAGAAACAAGGTTATGCATAGCACCTTAATCTACAAAAAATTATCTATTCCTACAAAATTAGTTAAATTTTAAATCCAATTTCTTATAGATCTCCAACAACAGTGTGTTGTATTTTTCAAGACGAACTAGCTGAATATCAGAGACAACAATGCCAATAATCACAATAAATTGGAAAAAAGATCATCTAAAAATTTAGAAATTGTATTCCTCGACAATTATTTGGGATTGAGACTTGGTTGTTGTTGTTCCTCGACGATAAAATGATTACAAATTCATATCAGCAACAAAAGACCGTTACATTTCCAATCGGATCAACATAAATGATAATAAATTTGAAAACCACCCCTAGAAATCTTACGTCTTTCACAGTTGCTTCACAAACAATGACATTGTCTTGGTTGAGTAAAAGTTGTGTACTTTCAAAAGTTCATACAAACCACCCAAACACAGCAAAAAGCCAGGAGCTAAAAGGTGTCTGTAAGCCACCAGAAAATTACCATTAAGAAAGCTTGGGGAGATAAAGAAAAACTTGCAAACAAAAACAAAAATATAGATACGAGACTCAGCAAAATATGGTCTTGGAAGGAAGGAGCCTCAGACAAAATCCAAGTGTCAAGTTAGTAGGATTATCAATATTTTGAATAGGAAGCTTTCTTCCAGCAATAACACATTCACAGACATGGAAAATAATTACCGAGTTCTGGAAATCCTCCTCAAGACAACAAAATTTCTTCTATCATCCCAATCTCGTTTTTTAATCCTCTATTTTCCACAAAAATTGAGGGAAAAAAGAAATGACAATCCCTTCAACTGCCACGATCATGTTAAGAACATGATAGACTAGCGTGGACATTAATCACCAAGTACACATTTTTAGATACACAAGTTCAACATTTTTTGTTCTGCTGAGCTCCAATGACTGATCAATATTAGTACAGAAGCACAAATATGCATTACCGACCTATTCAGTCACTAGAGTAATAATCATATTCTCCTTCTCTAATAGGAAACCTATAAATACATGCAATAGAAATGAACACAAATTAAAGAGATGCTTTGTTCATTGCCCCCAAGATATTAGTAAGATGAAGAATTGTTCAAGTAAATGCATCTTTGGGAAATAGTGATCTGATTAAAAAAAGGAAGAAACAAAGCTATGTTATAGAGGGAAACAAAGCATATATAAAAAAGGAAAAAGCTTAATCCCAACGGTCATAAATCCAGATTTCAACTCAACATCCTATTTTATATATGCTTTCCAGCAAACATCGACCCTTGTTCTATCTAACTGAAAGTGTTGAAATTATTTCTATTCTATCCTGAGCCAGCGTTGTTTGACTAAGAAAACTTGTTCAGACAGAAAAATGATGAAAACCCAATGCATCAATATCCAAACAAGCTCAAGACAATTATTTCTAAGATTTAATTCAAATTTTTATCTGTTGCATTGTAAATGAGGCTCGGGAACTTTCTTATGATAATATTTATTGTATTATTTCTTTAACAATTAAGATTTTCTAGGTTTTGAAAAGTTTAAAAAGAGTTTAAGATGTAGTTTACTTAAAAAAAACTTAACTTTCAATCTGATTATTGAATTGAACGGGAATTTTGACGAAAATTTTTAAAAGTCTTGTTTTTTACTGGGTTAAGATATTACGATGATCAAATATAGAACGGGCTTCCAAATAAGACTCATAACTTATTTTATAGGATTGTTTTTATTTACTTTATTGTATTTGAATTTTTTTTTCTATTTAATTTAGCACTTTTAATGTAATTTAATTTTATTAGTTATATAAGTTTTAATTAGGAATCCTTTTTTATAAGGATTTTAGGTCTAACAAATATAAATAGATATATTTAATTTATTTTGAGAACAATCAGATTCAGATTATTTAGATTTTTGTAAAATTCCAAAGTTTATTCATTAAATTTATCTATAACTTACGGATATAACCATAGGATTTAAGAACTCTAATTTCTATCCAAACTATACAATGCACGAATGGAGGCTATTCAAGGTCTTGTGCGAGCTCAAGAAAAAAAAACTAAATCATTTTGCACTAGTTCATGAATTAAGAATGGATTATTTGTTAATTGTGAAAAGAGGAACTTGTTTGGAGGCTTACCTTGAGATACCCCCAATCTGTTTTTGAATTTGATTTGATTCGTTTCTATGATTGAAGAGTTTCGAAACAAAAAAAAAAATTATTAATTAGTCAATAGAGTTGGAATCTTATTTTTATTTTAATGAGATTCCTTATCATAAAAAAGGAGGACTTGTCGCAAGTAAACTTTCTTATGAAAATGATGGTTTGCATTTCTAGAATACAAAACTCGTATTGGTATGCCTTTAATTATTTTTGATAAAATTTGATAAATCATTAATTTTAAAGTTTATACAAGATGATTATTAAGGGATTTATATTGGGATATAAGCAATTAAATTGTTATTATTTGCTTTTTGTTCAACTTTTTAAAATAGCAAAGATATGTCGTCTCTTCAAAATAGACATTTTCAACATCACTACAAATATTATTTTACTTCTTGATGTTTCATCTATTAATGACGAAGAACAAATCAAGAAAGCTTCTAAATTAGTATCCTGTAGTGATTCTCAAGATCATGCAAACTAGAACATTAAGACACCATTATTCCTAATAATTCTTTAAAAAATAATATGAAAGATTATATGAAAGTTTTTTTAGGAACAAAGGTTGAAGTATCAAAGCCATAAAAGATGAAGAGGTCAAGTTTGAAGTAAAATAATGTATAAAAGAAATGCAAGTAAAGTATAACATTAAGTTTGAATTTTTCTTTTGCATATACACATCACAAAATAAATTTTAAAGCTCATAGGTTAAAGATATGCTACTTCATGAATATATTGAGTATAATGTTATATTAAAAGTATTTGTTCCTTAAGAATCCAATTCTTGACAAATAACTCTAGGGTAATTTTTTTTAAAGTATAGGAATTGATGCTCAAAACTTTCTTCATTATTCTTAGCATAATAATGTTAATTTTAAGATTTTTTTGGTTTTAAGGAGTTTAAAAAAAAATTAAGATGCAGATTGAAAAATTAAGCATAATTTTTAATCTGGTCATTAAATCAAACTAAAATTTTGACAAAAGATTCTAAAGGTCATGTTACCTGTTAGATTAAAATTTAATGATGATCAACGATTGAGAAGGCTTTCAAATAAGGTCTATAAATTACTATGCGAGATTATCTTTATTTAACTTTTTGTATTTGAATTCTTTTTTCTATTGAAATTAGCACTTTTAATTTAATTAATATTTTATTAGTTATGAATCCTAATGCTAAATTGATTCTATTAGTAAGTTAAGATTTAATTAGGAATCCTTTTCTGCAAAGGATTTTAGTTTTAATTAGGAATTATTTCCTATAAGGATTTTCAATCTAACTAATATAAATATTGATGTCTAATTTATTTTGAGAACATTCAAATTTAGATTATTGAAGCCTTTATACAATTCCAGAGTTCATTCTTGAAATTTCTCTAGAGTTTAAGTCTATAACCTTGGAGCTTAGGAACTATGGTTTATGTTCATGTTATACATCGCGTCAGAATTTCATGCCATCTGAATTTTTAGACATAAGGGAGGAAATATTCTTGATCCATTGCCCTTTCTACTATAACACGAAATGAACAATTACCTACTCTTTTTGGATAGATGGAATTAAAAGTTCCATAAGAAACTAAAGCAACCAAACTTCAGGATTATAAAAAGAGAATCATTAGAAGAACATCAATTGAAAAATAAACAATAGCACATCTCAATTCTTAAATCATCTCGATAGTACTTAAATCATCTATATTAATCAGGCAGAGTTTAGTTAAGTTAAACTAAATAAAGATTAAAACTAAAAAAAAGAAAAAAAATTAGAATCTACACATCTAACATGTATTATGATCATGAAAAGGAATACATTAAAAAGGTTGATGCTCAATTTCCCAATCATGTTATATTTATTATCACACAAACTTAATAATATTCACAATGGATGAGGAAATTCAAATGTGTTGGATTTTGTGCACAAACCAGAAAATTAAATGGAAGTAAACTTAAAACCCAATGCAATGACCAAACTCCATCTGAACACAATTTTAGTTTCCACAAAACAGTTTAAGGTCTATTTGGGATTGTAATAACGGTTGCGGTTTAAAATATTTTTTTATTTAAAAATATATCAAAATAATTTTTTTTATTTTTTTAAATTAGCATATCAAAATGATTTGAAAACAAAAAAATAAATTTTAAAGGAACATAGTTTCAACTACGTTCTTAAACATGTCCTTAATCTTCAATCAATTCTTACAAAATAATCTCAATTGAGAAACTCAAAGCTTATCTTATTTATTAAAAAGTTAAATTAAAAAAAATTATCAAGGTGGTGTTAAAATCCTTCCTTTTTCATGGTTTTTTTTTCCCCACGAATTATGCTAGGTTTGAGTTTATGACATGAGGGTATTTTCATGACTTTGGTTGAGAAATCTTTTTAAATGAGAGGTTGAAGAATAACCGTGTGTTCAAGTACAGGATAAAATCAATCCAGACTTGTAGAATAGATTAGAGATCAAGTATACAATATAAGGATGATTGGAGCTAATTCTCCAATCTAAAAGGGCTCATATATCACTTAGATTGCTTATGCAATGGATAACTGCAGTAAACTTCGAGGAGAAGCCTAGTGTTAATCTTGAATGACTGTAAAAATACAGAAAGAAAGCCATGATAAAACCTCTTTAAGAAGGTTGAGTACAAGCCCTACCACTGAAGTGGACTTCTACGAGAAGCCTAATATTAATCTTGGATGACTTGCTAAATCCAAAAACAATGCACGGTAAAACCTCTTTAAATAGGAAAACTGCGTGCCTTTCCCTGATTTACAAATTAGAACCCTATGTACAACATAAATAAAGTGAAAATGCTTCAAAGAATTTCTGTTTCACGATAACTACATAACTCAATGGGGAGTATAATGAATCGACTGATTGTTACCAAGTTACAATCAATGCATAGGTATGTAGACACAGTCAAATGAAATAAACCCAAGGTATCTAACAGGAACCTGAAACACAGAAATCTGGAACCTGATTATGAATCTGCTTAACTTCAGAAATTATCATGTGATTCAAAACTCCAGCTACTCGAACAAGCTCAATCAACAAGAAAAACTAGGGATGAGATGTAATTCTGCATAGATGATATCTAAAAATAAGATTTGGGCTCACAATTCATAGAAGAATGAATTTGGTTTGATATTATGATAGACGAACGTCAACAATCAATCTTTTTATCTTAACCCAGCTTTGTTTTCAAAACAAAAGGCATCAGATCAGTGGCATATAAGATCAAACAACATAATAAAGAACTACACTGATGCACTTGACAGAGATTATGGTAATGTTATAATATTTTGTAGCCCGTATTCATAGAATTCGTTCTCCTCTCATGGTTTATGAACACAATTTACTATATGAACAAAAACAAACACTACTCCTGGTTGTATCTCGATGTGAGAATATTATGCCCAACGACCAAATCAATCAACTGCTATCAAATTTATTAATACAGAACCTGTGAAATCTAAATTCTAATCTGAAACCCTTCGTAACTTTCATTATTTCGAGTGTTATCAAGTCAACTTGCTCAAAATCTACACCTGTGGTCCTTTCGCCCTATCATACGCCAGCTGGCCCAAAACAAAACAAAGCGCTAGTATTAGTTAACATCATTCACTATTCATGCCGTTAGCCCGCGCACATCCATTGCAAGACAGATCATTGGATGTCTAATCGATCTACTTAGCTTCTTTTTCTTAATTGGGTCTCTATCATCAAATAGTAGGAAATATCAAATTCTACAAGAACTCATGTCTTGGTTATGGAATTACTGCAGAAGGAAACAAGTCCAGTAATGGAATATAGCATCTGTTCAAGGACAATACTAGTCAGGAATCCTATAGAGAGGAATCTTGAAGAGTAATTAGCACACCTGAGTTCCTTTCACTGCACGACTAGAAGGGACAACAAAATCATTAAGATTATTGTAACAGGAAAAGTATGTCAAGTATAGACAGCCAAACTATAGAACATCAGATCTTCAAGAAGGAACATATGAGGACTAAACAAAGTCTTTGATCCACTAGCTAATCCACAAACAAAAACCAATGAATATACCATTAATTTACTCAGGATGTGGATTGTAAATTAATCATTATGAAGCATAAAATTAATAATACCAAACTATCTATTACTTCATTTAGAGATTATACAGCGGGACTGCCTTCATGAATTGTCTTTAAAACATCACGGATCTAGATTAAAGAGGAATCCTCTTTCCAGTTAACTTTTATGCTGAAACAGTTTCTTAACCCTACTATAATGCTCACATATCTTCCTTTAAAGCAACTAATTTGTAGTCAACGAACCCCAAAAGAAGCAAATAGAGACAGATCATTTCCAAATCTAACAAAAAGAATCACTAAGGAAAACACATAAAATCAGAAGAAACAACAATGCTACGTGCATCAAGAAAGTAAAAACTAGCATGTAAGAGAAAAGGAATGTTACCTGAGTGGAGGAAACAGAAGCCGTCCGTTGCCCCCTTAAAACCAAACAGGTGCTGTGAAAACAACAGTGGGTGATTTAATACTTAAAATAATAAAAGCAAAGGACTTGGCAAGTGAGAAAGATCTTCCATGTAAGGAAGCAAAATAAAGATCAAGAAAAATCATCTGGTAAAAATTAATTACTAGCCACTGTAAATGGAAATTTCCATTCATGAAATTACTTACCTCATGGCAGCAAAATAGTGCATATCTGCCCAGAAGAGGAAAGAAAAAAGGCAGCCTCGTTGACCCATTTTCAGGACGCTCCCTTTTCTCCTGCTGCAAGCACACACAAGTTCTAGGTACCAAAAATCCCCAGTCCAGGTTACCCAAAATTAAAGCGAGAAAAAACTGCATCGATTAGTTAGGTTAAACATCACGAAAAACAGAAAAAAAATTGATTAGGCAGTTTAAGAGAGAACAAAAACATAATCAGACCCAGATTAAGAGATAATAGTAACCAAACATACCCCTTATTCCTTCTGTTACCCTGCATGGCTTCCAAGAAAAACACGAAGGATTAAAGAGGGAAGAAAGGCAGGAGAGTCTTGAGATTCCAAAAATACAGTTTTCCGTTAAATTTTGAATAGTAAACAAGTACTCCAAAGAGCACAAATCGTCCTCTCCTAGAGGACCATGAAAAACCAATTTTTTAATTTTTTTGAGGTACATAAGAATACATATAATCACACAAGTGGATGAAGAGTGTAAAGGAAAATCTTTTCTTAAAGAAGAAAAAAGCTATAACCTTCTGATATTTCGAAATCATCTTTACCAAAAACTGCGTTCCATTTTGACAAGTCTGGACTCTAAAGCAGCAGTCGAATATTATAAAATAAAACCATTGCCTAAAAGAAAAGAAAGATTTGTCATATGGGAGCAGAGATTTTTATGGATGATGTGTCAAGCCAGCGCTTGGGGTTACTTTATGTACCAGTAGCTCCTCAGCTGCCCATTGACCCATAACCGAGGGGAGACAGACATTTGGTTTTGGATACACAAAGCAAACAAGTGTGTGAGTGTGTGTGTGTGGTGATATAAAAGCTCCACAGAGAGAGAGAGGGGAAGCGCATGGTTCTAGAAGATAAGAACGATCACTTTCAAGTGGAGATTAACTTAAAGGAACAGGAAAGAACTGGATGGAGGGGTAGTGGGGGTGCACGAGGAAACACTGGCAAATGTAAGCTGACAGAAGAGAAGTGAGCACACACCCTGCAATGGTATGCTTTCATACAATTAGCTTTCGTGTGTGCTCACTCTCTTCTGTCAGTCTTTCTCTCGTGACCCTCTTTCTCAACTAGGAAACTAATGAATTAAACTGGCAAAATTAAGTACCCCGTGAGGTCATCACCTCTTTGTGAGTACTCAGATCTGAAACCACAGCAGCACACCTGAAGTACTGTAACCAATCCCCACCCGATACATTGGATACCAAGAGAATTTTGCTGCACCGTAAACAAGCTAGCTAGGGTTTGCTCAGCCAGCAAAGGAGAAACCCTCGCCTTCCTCCTTTCTTCTTTATTTTCTTGCTCCACTCAATGCAGCAAAAACAGTACTTTTTGTCACACCAACCTTTGAAGTTCACTTGGGGTGGGGTTCAGTGAGGAGCTTGAGAGAGAGAGAGAGAGATCCAGAGGGAGAGGGTCGTCGAGATAAACAAAAATAGGGTGTTTTGTTTTGACATGACTTGCTCGGTCCTCGAGTAAATTAGGGATAAACCAATTAACTCACTACAGCACAATTGAATTTTCGGTACTTTAAATATAATGGATTAGATTGATGGAAGAAATTTCCTGCTTGTGTTGTAGACAACGGTGACTTTTAACAGTTTTTAAAATTAAAAATATAATTAAAATAATTTTCTATAGAAATTTTTATTTTTCATGTTGCCATGTCAACGTCAAGTTCATTAAAAATTTATATAAAAAAATATTCATTAAATATTTTTTAAAATATAAAATAATTTTACAAATTTTCAATCGGCATGAAGCTAATTACATTTATACTCTACTGGTTAATTATAGTCATGGTTGAATGCATCGGCCAGTAAAACTAATAATGTTATATAAATGGAAAGATAGATAGACACATATTTTTATTCAATGGTAATGCTGTATGTTTTTAGCCGATTTGTGTATTAAAAAATGTTAATTTTTCTTTTCAAATCAGGTAAATGCAATCCATGTTAGGAAAGAAATGAGTATACCTCCTTAATTACTATATAATATTTTTAAAATTAATTTTTATTTTTTTAATAATGGCAAATATTAAACCAAACTAGCTCTTTGCCCATACATTGAATGTAGATTTGAATTAGATCAAGGTTTTAAAAATTACAAGTTAACTTATAAAATTATGTAATTTCACGAGCCGGTATATACTTGTTGTGTAAAATCACTTCGAAAACTCAAAGGGATAAGATTGAATTAAAATCATCCCAACTTAATAAAATTGATAAACTTATAATTTTAATATCGGTTTTATATTTTCATTAGAAATGCGATATTGCCCTATTTCCTTATAGAAAATAAGTGTGTTTCACAATTAAAAAAAATAATTCTTTTTAGATATTCAAAAAGAAAAGCAAACAAAAAAGCCTTTCCCTCTCTCCAAATAGAGAATATCTCTTTTGATACACACATAATCTTACATTCTCTAACAATCTCTCGGAAGCTACTAAATGCATATCATGGAGACCTTTTAACAACCAAAAAAAGAAAAAAGAAAAACCAAAAAGAAAATAGTGAAGATTTAGTTACAAGTAAAGAGAGAAAAATCTGAGACTTGAACTTTTTTGATCTCCCATCTTCAGTGATAATGCACTATATCACTGATATCAGTATAAAAAGAAAATGTTAGCATAGAGTTTTTCATGCATCTCCATGCTTCACTGATATATGGGAAAATGTGTCAACAGTTATGGTGGTTCTCTTGCAAGTGAAACTGATGTGCTACTATTGTTATTGCTAGCTTCTAATTATTTCAATAACCTTCTACTCCATCATTAAAGATAGATTTTTAGGATCCCAAACACTAACATGCTAAATATATTTTTATATTTGACTTGTAGTTTAACTGGACACTGTGTTTAGATTCATGAGTAACAAACTTGTGTGATTGATTTAATTGTTTGGATGTATTGTGAGTATGATCTATGATTGTTGAAATGCTTCGAGTTAATTAAATTGAGTGTTTGTAATGTTAGTGATAGTTTTAATTTGTGAATTAGATGAAAAACATTACTTATATTGTGATTTTAATGAAACTTGTTTTTGTTCCTAACATGGAAGAAATAAACATAATAAAATGAATGTGATTGTGGTTGATTCTTGCAAAACAAGTTGTTAATGATTTTTCTAGTTTACATATTGATTTCATTAAAAAATAATTAATAAAAGTTGATAAATCTGAAACTAGTAACTAAATGAAGTGAATGACGAATTATTATCCATGAAATTAAAAATTGTTATTGTTGTTTAGATTTTGCTATATGAATTTTTTTTTATTTCAGGGTAATGAATGATGAGAGGTGTTAATAAAGGGTCAACATTATTAATATCGTTTGGATTATGATTAAATATGTGGTTATGAATAATTGTATTATATTTTTAAGCTATTTAAATTATATATGAATTTTTACCTTAATGATGTATGTTAGGGTGTTTGGACTATGCTTGAAAAAAAAAACTACTGATTTTATAATTTCATGGTTTTTTTCTATAATATGATCTTACATTGTATTTTTCATGTTGTATAGAAAATGTATTTTTGACAACCATGGATTGGATCATGCTAGATTATTGGCTCATTTTATGCTATTGTTTAAATTAATTTTTATTATAAAAAAATTAATTCATGTAGGAGTTGATTGACATAACAAATTCAAAAATATCTTGGATAACCGATAAAAACATAGTTTAACTCAAATAACAAAGATAATATATATATATATATATGTATATAACACAAAATAATGGATTGACTTGGGTTCACTCGGCTTAACCTTTAAAATCCACAACTCGGGTTATGAGAGCATAATAAACCCATATAAAACAAACCAATAAAAATTAAAAAGCTTAATTTATAATTAATGTAATGTTGAGTAATAAAATTAAAAAAATAATAATTAAAAGATGAACCCATAAAAATAACTCAAGTTAATATGAATTAACCTGCTAAATTCAAAACTCAGATTATAAGACTAAAACAATCTTATAAAAAATAAATTAAAAAAGAATGAAATTAATTAGAGGATGAAATTGAAAAAATGATAAAAAATTAATTAAACTCGGGTTAGCTCACCAAACTTATGACATAAGTCATGAAATCAAGACAACCTCATAAAAAGTAAATTATAAAAACAACTCAAGTCAACTTAATTTAACCTATCAAGTCTTCAACTTAAGTTATGAGATTAGGATAATATCATAAAAAGCAAATCAAATAAATTATAAAGTTTAATTTTTAATAAACTCATTGTTAAATGTTAAAATCATAAAAAAATTTAATCTATAAAAAAATATAATAACAACAATATGAGTATACCTGAGTTAACTGACAAGACTTATGATCCGAGTTATAAGATTAATATATTTTCATAGAAAACAAGCTAAAATAAATGATAAAATCTAATTTATAATTAATTAAATATTAAAGATATTAAAGGATGAACTTAAAAAAANTGCCTAGAACTCTCGCGAGGGAATGATTTGGTTTTTCTAAAGGAACGAGACTCCACAGTGATACGAACACGTGGCAAAGCGATCGGAAGAAAAACCATGTGGCGAGGATGAATGGGTGAATGCCATTAAGCAAAAAGATAATAATAGAGATGCGGGAACTGCTACACCTGTCTCTTATACACATCTAGATGTGTATAAGAGACATATATATATATATATATATTCATTGATGATCAGTCAAACATCAATAATTAAATACGTGGGGATTAAAAAATATAATTATCAAGATATCCATGTAAAAAAATTATCCAGAAAATTCACCAATATTTTTATCTTCTTCTTCTTGTTCCAAAAACAAAATCATCTTACTGAAAACCTGAACATCTAACTGTCATCTAACGTTGTTTACTTGTTATCTGGGTTTCTATGTATGAAAAATTTTATTCTAGAGTTATACCGATACAAAAATAAATAAATTACAAGGCAATAAATATTATAAAATGTTATTCATTTCATAGCACAGACCATACATGCGATAATATGACATAGTTGTACGTATAATGTAAATATTATTGATATAAATACAGCTAATATTATATCATTTTAATATAAAACCTTGTAAAATATTTTTTCGAGCAAAACAATGGATTTTTTCACATAACTGAATCAACATCGTAGATATTGAGAGTTAGGTTTTGAGTTTTTTATTTATTTATGAAAATGTTGTTTTGGTGTTGAACACCATCCCAGGAGCCAACCAGAGCCCTTTTTACCACTTCTTATTTACAAAAAAATCCGTGAGTCTAATAATTGTGTCCACTTATTCAAAATATTATAAGAATTTTAATAATTAAAAACAATTGAGTTATAAAAAAGTAAAAAAAAAAAACACGTTATCATGTTTGACAAGATTGAAATAAAATAATTATCAGGATTTTTAGAAAAAATATAACTGCTCAAAATTGAAATTAAATGGCCTGAAACTAGGACGTAGAACCTAATTGATATTCAATTTTAATTCCTTTTATTCTGACAAAATGAAGGCTGAATAGCATTAATAAAAAGCTGAAATTCAATAACAAGAGCACCCTTTATGTGTTAATTTAACACGAGTATCTTGTTATCCTGACACATGGTTTAATAAAAAATTTGAGAAAATAATACATTTTATAAAATAAAAAAGTTTTAATACATCCACCTATAAAAATATGATTGTTTTAAAATTAATTAATATATAATAATCAACTCAAAATTTTATAAAAATTTAATTAAATAAGAGAAAAGATAATGTGATGTGTGGGAAAAGAAAAAAGAAAAAATCAATCACTAAATACATACTAAAACTTTATTTTAAAAAATTAATCATATTTTAAAATATCAATTAGTTAAGAATTTTATATTAGATTAATTAAAATTTTATTTAATAATTTTTTAAGATGTAGTTTAAATTATCTCATTGAGTGTTTTATAGTGACATCAAATATGTCAAAAACAATATTTGATATATTTTTGATAACTTATTTTTTTCATCATTTTGTTATTAATTTTTTCTCTTATCACATTATCTTATCTTTTCTCTTCTTCTTTACCGCTATTTTTTAAAACTTATTTTTTGCTAAATGAATTTATATAAAATTTTGAGTTGTTTTTTTTCTTAAGGTTAATTAATTTACAAAATGCATGCCTTTCAATGTCTAAACAAGTAATTGGGAATAACAAAATCACAATTCATAAATACAGCAGCGTTCAAACTGTTTTATTTTCCAAATAATGTTTTAATTTACATTATTCTCCCAAAAATTTTACCAGGCTATTTTATTTTTCAAAAAAAAAATATCCATTTACCACTTTATAATTTAACAGTAATTATGGTAACAATGATTGATGTAGTACAACAATGATGCAAAGAAAGATGTATTTTATTATCTTAAAAAGTGGGAAGGTACTATTGATTCCCTAAGCCATTTTTTTATGATTAACAGGACATTTTAAATTATTATAAACCATCAAATACATGGTGTCCTTCTACATTAAAAAGAGATGAACAGGCACAAGCTAATAAATAACAGGTCTGGCTGTTACGTTCATCACGGTCCTGTCATTACTCAACAAAATTCATGAAAATATATCTTAAATTTCTGTCTTGTAATAGATGGATTCAGTTCCTGCCACTTGCCTAGAACTCTCGCGAGGGAATGATTTGGTTTTTCTAAAGGAACGAGACTCCACAGTGATACGAACACGTGGCAAAGCGATCGGAAGAAAAACCATGTGGCGAGGATGAATGGGTGAATGCCATTAAGCAAAAAGATAATAATAGAGATGCGGGAACTGCTACACTGCGTGCGGGGTCATATTCTCTGTTTAATGCATCTAAAAAATAAAATTAAAACAATTCATGATATAAAAAATAAAAAAATTATAAAATTTAATATCTAATAACAAAATATCAAATGATAAAAAAAATTAATTTAAAAAAAATAATGTTAAAAAAAACTCAAATTAACTCAGAATATGAGATTGGAATAAAAATATAAATAAAAAACATAATAAAAAAACTAAAGTTAAATAAAAAAAGCATTGGAAAAAAATAACTCCGCTAATCTAGGCTAACTTGCTAATTCATAATTAGAATATTCCTATAAAAAATCACAAGATTCAAGATTCAATAAACTAATATCAAATTATGAAATTAAAAAAAAACTAATTTTTGAAACAAAATATCAAGAAAAAAATTTGAATTAATTAAATAACATGCTACTCGGTATATGAGATTGAGATAACCCCACAGAAATAAAAATGAAACAACTAGTAAAGCTTAATAACTTAATATCGAATGATAAATTAAAAAATAATAATTTTTAATATGATTTAAAAAAACAAACTTAACCTGAGTTTACATCATGAGACAGTGATTACTCTGTAAAAATGAGCAAACACAAAAAAATCATAAAATAAAATTTTTATTGACACAAAAATTTTAAATTAAAATAATAAGCATCAGATTTAGTATAACAACTAAATAAAAAAATAATTAGAAATAAAATTAAAAAAATAAAATAAATCAAGAAAATTATAAAAAAATTGTAACTGAAAAAACAAGAATTGAAATTGGAGAAGAAATTAAATGAAATAGAATTTTAAGAAACAAAATAAAAAATAACTATCTAAAAAACAATAACCAAAAGAATATATATATAAAAAAATGACATAAAATAATGGGAATGAAAGTGAAAAATATAAATCAAACACTTAATTAATTATTCTAGATCAATTGATTTTTTTATTTTTAATAAAATCAAACAGCAAAAAAAAAAATTCCTTTGATGCTGCAAGATACTGGTATAATAAAAACAAAAACAAAAACAAATTATCAAGTAAATTTTCAAATAAAATCAATGCAAGGTGGTGTTGAGTTGACCAAAAAAATAGAACAAAAAAAAAGATATGAACTTGCCTGTGTCCATGCAAATTAATTCTTGATGCTGGCAACAAAAAAAATAGATCAAATATTTTTTTAATTTTTAAATTCAATCTCTTAGAATATAAGTATTTTAAATCAATAAAATTTTATTTTATTTTATTAAATTAAAAATTAACCAAGCGGCATAATATTTTCTTGGTGATTCAAGATAACACACTATTAAAAAATAAATCACAAATTAAATTAATTTTAAATGGTCAGATAAAAACATAAAGAAATTGAGTGGGAAAAAAACTATTTGAACAACAATATTTTATTTTGGAAAATAATTTTTTTACTTCAAATTATATCAAAATAATATTTCATAGGAAAAGACAGTGCCGACCTCCTATGCGTTGATAATTCGTGCGAATATTAAAAGTAGTGAAAATCATGGCCGATTGACTTGATGATGTTTGGATGTAGGTGCTACCTCGTAGGCAGGAATCGTCATGAATATAAATTGAGTAGACATGGGAGTACCCAAGCCTCCCTGTACCCATCCCTCCCTGTTCCCCTTTCCGATGGGCTAGTTGATGTTGCAGAAAAGCTGCAGGGCTACTCCGCAGGCCGTCCAATAATGGTTAAATACAAATAAATACAAAAGGAAGGAGGAAGTCTGCTCTCACTTGCAACTTTGGCGGTGTGTGGGACAGCGTTTGAGCGTTTTCTTAATTTTTAAATTATTTTAATATTCTGATATTAAAAATAATTTTTTTAATATTATTAATATATTTTTTTAAATACAAAATATTTCAAAAAACAACCCTGCACATGATTCATCTATTAACTATTTATTCTTATTTTTTTAATATTAGTTATCTCGCTGACTTTGAAATTTGAGATTTGGGTAAGGAAACGAGGATAATTCTATAAAAAAATTAAAATATAAATTTTAATTTTTAATAAATTTAATTTTAAAGTACAAAATTTTTAAAAATAACAATAAAAAAATAAAAAAAAATCAAATTAATCTAAATAAAATTATCAAATTCATGACCTCCCTAATAAAATCTAGATAATTAAATAATGAAGTTGAAGAAAATAATTAACCAACAAGAGGGGAAAAAAAAAAGTTAACTCACGTCATGAGATAAGCAAATCCAATATCAAGAGATCAAATTAAAAAAATATATATAAAAATAATCTAAATTAATTTGGATAAACTCATGAAATCTTTAACCTAAATAATAAAATCAAGATAACTTTATATAAAAAAATAATTTTTTTAATGTTTATTTCCACAATATTAATATTTAATGATAAAATTAAAAAATAAATAAATTAAAAAACAAGAAAATATAAGTTAAGATACCAAACCCGTAACCCGATTTAACTTACCAAATCTTTTAAGTTTCATATAACCCACCGTGACAACTTCATTGTAGAATAAATTAAAATAAATTATAAACCTCAAATTTTAATAAATCCATCATGTTAAAATTAAAAAAATAATCTAAAAAATAGTACTTAAGTGTTATAAGTGTATTTTTAAAAAATAATAACAGTTAATTCTTAATAATAAAAAAGATGGAATAAAAAAAATAGTGAACAAAAAAAATAAAAAATAAATATCAGCACACTCAAGTGATGAAGATTAAAAATAAAATAAAATTATAGATTCAATGATAAAATTAAAAATAAATTAAAATTTGATGAAAGAATAAAGAATAAAAATTACAATACTGAAGATAAGAATTTTAAATATTAAAATGAAAGGTAATATTAAAAATTTCTAAATGACTTGACAAAAAAAATCTAAAATAAAATTAAAAATCAAGAAAGTGAGTATTTAATTTTTTTTTAAATATCATAATTAAAATATATTACTTTAAAGCTATGATTGACTTGGAAGGACAAATTCGTGATGCAAGAAACCTGGATCTTAAGCCGGCCAAGTTTTTTTTTTTAAAAATAAAACAGAAAAAAATATATTTAATGCTTATATTTAATTTAAAAATAAAAATCATGTAAAAAAATAAATCGGAAAAAGCCTGAAAACAGAAGCATATCATCACTATGTTAAAGAATATTCTGTGTCATAAACATTTCTGTATTGAGCCGTAAGCCCATACCCATATCATATGCATATAAAAGATATGCAGCTCAAGAGCTTAGCAGCTCATCAAATTATCCCAGCCCAACTCACTGGATACAGCTTCGACTCAATATCCTATGTCAATTTACGGGCCAATCCTTAGATTATTTCTCAGGAGCAGGTTAGTACTTGGACTCGCACTCCGAGAAACCAAGCAAACCAAACCAGCTGCTGCCTCTTCTTGGAAGCCATGGCTATGGAAAACTATGCATCAAGAGATATTGAAAAAATTCACACAGATGTCCTCTCTCAATCAAGACAAGCTTGCTACAAGGTCCATTCTTATCTTTCTATTTCTCCTGTCCCTTTTCCTTTTTTATTTTGCTTGTTTAAAATAGAAAAATCAAGAAAATTGCTTTTATTGGTAAAGATAACAAAAGGGTTAGATGTTTGTTGCATTTAATAATATCAGGCGCGGGATGCTTTTTTTGCTTGTTTGGAGAAAGAATCAGGCAAGAAACCAACAGAAATTGGGTCCGTGGGGCTTCAATATCCAGCTGAATGTAAAAACTCTAGGGCTGAGTTTGAGAAGAATTGTAGACCTGCTTGGGTAATCTTTGATTAAAATGATGAATTCCCATTATTGTTATTGTTAATAATCTCTATTTTATTGCTTTTTTTTTTTTTAATGATTTGATTTTTTTAATAGGTGAAGCATTTTGATAGGCTATACTGTAGGAACAAGACATCGCAGAGGTTGTTGGAAGACAAGGAAACCAGGAGAGGTCCGTTGTTGCTTCCTCAGCCTTACACTTTCAAGCCTACTTCTAGTACTTAATTTGAGCACCCTTTATCTTTTTAAAGGTTTTCTCTATGGGTTTTCTTTAAAATCTTATCTCTGGTGGGGTGTTTTGATTGATTTGGTAAATGTACAGTGATGGCATTGAGAGTTACTAGTTATTAGCCTGATTAGTTATGCAGTGATGGCTAAATTTTGAACATATGATAAATAAATAAACTTGAATTTCTGTGTTTTAAGGTTATTAATGATTGTGTTGTGTACTTTTTCGAATTTTGTTCTATGATTACTTGAAATCATGCTATTTTGATGCTACCAAATGATTGCATGCAGCAAAATTGGTTATCGAAAACAGATGAAGAAAATGTATGTGATGATAGTGCTCTCGTTGGATCCATTTTATCAATTTTGGCAGGGTTATAAATATGCTTGACATGGCCCTTTAGGAAGATGGAAGCAGTCTTTTGGTCAATGTCTTGGTGAATGCATATGCCCCTTTTGAAGTGAGACCAAGGTTTGTAGAATGAGATTATGAGTTGAGGCAATGTTGCGTAGGCAATGTTTAGCATTAACAATTAAATTTCAAAGAAAGGATGTATTGTTATCTGTCAAGATATTGTGGATGTTGAAAATGGGATAAAATTCAAACTTGAGTACGTTGTTAGGCTGCAATGCTCAAATACTTGGTATTTTGTCCTCTATAAAATTAATTTATGTGTGCTGTTGGGATTAAAAGATGTGAGTTTCCTGTTTTCAAATGGTTGCCACTGATCTTTGATTACCATATCTGGTTTATGCAAACACATGCAATACCATGTTGATGTTGTCCCATGCCTGTGCAATTGCATTTAGAATATGTTACCTTTTATGCATCCATAATTTGATGTGCTCTACAAGTGGATGCTTTCCTGGGACCTAAACCCTTATTAAATTAATGGTTAAGCCAATAATGTGGTGAGATGTAGTGGAATAGGGGACACCATTTCAAAATTCCAGCATGGTTTGTTTTGTTAGAACTACAAGGAAAAGAAAAGAAGATTAGAGTGGTATGTTAAGCTTTTCATGGAAAGGAAAGAAGCTTAGAGTGATATGTTAGACTGTAGGATAATATAGGAATGGCTATATATATTAGACTGAAGGATAATATAGGAATGGCTCCAGGAGTGGGGAGCTTAAGGATTCTGGTGGTTGCTGTTCAAGGTGTTTTGCTTGCATGAAATTTCATGATTGATCTATAGATATAATTTGTTATTTTCTACTTTCAGTGGAACTACTTGAGCTTGTTGCATGCCTTTGTTGATCTTCTTTCATCAAGGACTTGAGCGTGGTTGTGAGGCAAGTGTTTTGATTCATGCATGCATGTGTTGATCTACTTTTCGTCGAGAACCAACTCCTTTATTGATAACCACTAAATGGTTAAGCTTTGTTCACGAGGTTAATGTTGTCCCTTTTTCTAGATGGAATAACAAAGAAGCAAGGCATGGTTGACAGTCATGTACTTTAATGACATTAGTCTTTGGTGCTTAGACACCAGCAAGTTTTGGAGTCAAGGGATTAGAAATCTCCATAAGGTTTTGATAGTTTTTTATATTGAAATACAAGGGTTAGGAAAGCTTGGCTAACAGTTTTCCAAAATACTTACATATACTTTCATGTCCTTGCACTATTCTATGAATCAATAGCTGAAAAGCACTCGAGAGCTAACTGCTAGGATTCCTGGGAAGCTAGCTGACTGCAAAGTAGCTATAATAATGATAGCACGCTTCATAATATATTATTAGCCATTGTTTGCTGCTTGCAGAAAGCTTGACTGTCTACACCAGACTTGTTTCTTGAAGCTTTACCCACGTGAACTGAATCGAGGCTGCTGAAAAAAATTTGACAATTAAGTGGATGTTTTTACGTTTAATTCCAGCTTCTCGCGATGACATTGTTTTCTTGCCTAATCACGAGGGGGAATGATGTAGAATAGATCATTAATCCTGAAGAAGCAAATCTTTGAAAGGATTAATCATGATTTCTTGATTGGTTAATTAAATTGGAATACGTGCAGCCTTAGTTATTGAACAAGATATTAAATAAGGAAAGACAAGAAATATATATTTACACCAAAATTATTTTTAGCACAAGTAAACCATATTTAGCCTATATACTATATCCTTAGCCGTGTTTTGCTCTGTGTCTGGGATAATTTGTATTTTTTTCAAAACGTAAAAAAATTCAAGGCGTTACTGGTGTATTATCTACTAGGAGAAATAAAAATAATTTCAAAATTAAATGTATGCTATCTGAACATAGTCGGATGATATATTTTAAAAATGTATTTAAATAGTAATATATTGGGTTTATCTAAATGAATTTGAGTTGATATTTTAAATTTATGAATTGAATCTTCAAATTTTAATAATTTCATAGAAAATAAACTAAGAAATTCAATTTCCAATCAAGTATAATAAAAATGAAAAAAAATCATTTAAAAAAATAACAAAAAAAAATCAAGTCAATAAACTCATGATTTAGATAATAAAAAAGAAATAATTCCATATAAAGCATATTGAAAAAAAAAACATAACTCTTAACTATTTAAATATTGAAAGATAAAATTTAATTTTTTAAAAATAATGTTAGTTAATCTATATCAATCTTTTAAAATTATAATTTAATTAATGAGATAAAGATAATTTTATATAAAATAAATTAAAAAAATATAAAATCTAATTTCTAAACAAATGAAAAGGTCTTTTCCCCGAACATTTCAAAACCCAACATGAAAACAATTAAAAAAAATGATAAAGTCCAACCCCCGAATAAAATATCAAATCAAAGAAAAAAAAGAATACTATTATAATCCACATTTGCTTTGTGTCTATTGCCAGCCACAGTGAAATCATGAAATGTTATAGTTTCTTTTAATTAATAATTAATTAGTATACTGGGCCTGCTGGCTGGCTTGCGGTGGCTGCCGGTAATCTGCGAAAGCTCTGGCTGTTATGAGCTGTGGGCTAGAGTAGAGAGGCACTGGTCCCAAAATCCAGCTAGTGTTTTTGAGTTTTTGATGCTGGACTATTGCCTAATATGCTTTATCCGGGCTTGGATTTATTTTTGTTGAGATTAAAATTATTTGTGATGTATCAGTATAAAAAAAAATTAAATTTAAAAAATATTATTTTAATATATTTTTAATCAAAAATAATTTTAAAAAAATAATTTACAGCAATCATCATAGCTAATAGTAATATAATTCTGTTTGTTTTTACATTTTAAAAATTTTTTTTAAAACAATTAAATTTTTTT
Organism: Populus ilicifolia; assembly: GCA_015708895.1. Classification (NCBI taxonomy): domain Eukaryota; kingdom Viridiplantae; phylum Streptophyta; class Magnoliopsida; order Malpighiales; family Salicaceae; genus Populus; species Populus ilicifolia. The sequence goes on along the minus strand of SRLM01000366.1, from coordinate 193,617 downwards.
ACTTTAAATTAATATTTTTTTATATTTTTAAATAACTTTAATATACTAATATTAAAAATAATTTTTAAAAAATAAAAAATTATTTTAATTCATTTTTTAAAATAAAAACTTTTAAAAATAACTATTATCAAACTCCCAGTTACCTCTTAAAACAGACCACGCAATCAGCAGACCAGGCCATGTTTATAATTGAGGGGTCAATTGAACCCTCTCAGCTCCCAAGATACACTGCTAATTATATCTCATATCATGTAGAGTAATTTATAGTGTTTTTCGTGATAGATCACGATACAATACTGGAGAAATCTTAAGCTATCAATTCTTTCTTACTCTATATAGTATTCCTTTTACAAAAGAATGTTGTATATGAAAAATTGACCGCTTAAAATTATTGAAACATTCGTATTGATTGTTCAAGATTCTTCTCCTTTTGTTTTTAATCTAAGTTCAATATAATTTGTCATGTTTTATATTTCTTTAACTATTGTTTCTAGAATTCACTTCATTTTACTCATTAAAACACTTAATATAATATCTTAAAATGAAGTGCAAGGTTTTATTGTGCGTTCAGTATTGGAGGGTGGAGCGGTCTTAAAAAAATATATTAAAATATCTTTTTAATTTTTAACATGAGAATATCAAACTTATTAAAAAACACTAAAAAATTATAATTTAATATTTTTTTAAAGAAAAAACACCAAGAAAAAAAGGGTTATTCATTTGAACAAGACCCATCCACCAACAAGTGTGAGAATACTATTAAATATATTTCAAAGAACATACAGTAGCAAGAACACATCACTATACATGTAATTTAAATATTGGGATTAAATTCAGGACAGAACTCAATCAGAAGAAATCCGAGCTACCTTCTTCGTTTAATTCTTCTCCGAGCAATCTTTGTTTGGACTGCCCCGGGCATAAGCACGTAACTCTCGGGGAAAACTATTGTTCATTGCCGATAGTTAAATTTTAGATTTAATGTTTAATAATTATATATTTATATAATTATTAATTTTAGAATTTATAAAATTAATTAAAATATACATTCAGATATTTATAATAATAATAATAATAAAAATGCTATTTATTATTACATGGGTGATGCACGATGGTGTGTTGCTTTGACAGAACGTAGTGGGCTACAAGTCTCTTAACAGTCCCATGTGCACTGTATGCCAATAACTTGTAATTATATTTAATATCATTATTGGATCTCTGCTGAGTTTCAGTTCCAACGTCTGCATTCTCAGATTTCAGCTCCAATTCCTGTATTCTTAAAAGTATTTTAAAATGCTGGAATATGCAATTATTTTTGCTCCACGTTAGTTCATGGATATTTTAGAATTAACCTGTACACCAACCACCCATAATTAATTTTTGTTCTTGGGCGGTCTTAAATGCGTTCCTCTCGCATCGTTACAGAAGAATTTAATAAATTTTTTTACATGATGATCTCGAGATTTGAACTCATGAGGAGATAATAATAATAATAATAACAACAATGAAAAGAAGAACAATATGCCTCCCATAAACTCCTTAAAAATAATCTTGAATTAACTTGAAGAAGAGGAAATACTTTAAATGGCCTTTACAATAACAATATTGAGGTTTATTAAGGTTGTGTTTGGTATTGCTATTAAATTATGGATTCACGAAAATTTTTTTGTTTCAAATTATGTTTTTGGTATTTGTATATTATTATGATTTGATGGTATTAAAAATAAAATTTTAAAATAAAAAATATTATTTTAATTTTTTTTAAACATAAAACATTTTAAAAATAAACACGCTTTCCTAATTTTTCAACCCGCAGACAACGTTTTTGGGTTTTAACTAAAAAGAGAGTTAGGCTGTTTTCTTTTCTTTTTTTACTTAAAAAACCTCGTAGGTGAGATACTTGACTCGTATTTTGGCCGAGTTCTAGGTTTATTGAGGTTAATGTATTTCTAAAAAAAAAAAAAATCTTCTATTTATTATTAAATCAAATCTTCAAAAATAAGATAGGAAATAAATCACCGAACTACCTGAGTTAATGGCTGCCTGAGTTAATAGCTGAGATATCTTCCCAACAATATTTTTTTAATCTTCTAGGATTTATATAAAATTATAATAACTATTACAGTTTAAAATGTTTTTTAATTAAAAAATTTTAAAATAAATTTTTTATTGTTTTTAAAATTATTTTCTAAGATCAGTATATCAAAAAAAAATATAAAAATACAAAAAAAAATTTTGTAACAATTTTTTTAAAAAAATTTATAAAAACGTAATTTTAACTGTGCTGGTAAACATGTTTTTAATCCGGTGTACTTTGGACAATATGTTCTACAAGGACAAACACTTCACACGTGGAAAGATGAAACAGTGACGCATCATGCCAATACATCCTAAGTCGCTGCCCACTTCTTTTTAGTCTCTTCTAGTTCGAAGAAGTTATGGCCATGATGTTTTTGTACCTAACCCTAATTTATTGTTTATAGTATATAGCACACTTGATTAGTATTTTAGTGGCTTGTATGAGTTTTTTTTAAATACATGAATTCTTTACCCAAATCATCAAGAAGCAGCTAAAGAGACGTGGACCAACCTTTGAGTCCCACGAGGACTCACACCAGCCCTTGCCCGCCTTGGAATACTTTGTCACAAGGCAAGTCCAATATTAATTTGTCGAGGGATGTGGACATTACACAATCAATGGCATGCTTAATTTTATATGCCACGAGGTCAAAGTAGCGTTTAAATTTGTTGACTACTAAAAGTGCTTTTGGTAGCCTTTTCAAACTGTTTTTGATTTAATTGCTTCTAGGTGACTTTGATGTTCAAGTGTTAAAAGCAAAAAAGATTACTCGAATGTATTTTTAATTGAAAAAATATAATATATTATAATACTAAATACCCACTAAAATTTTAATAGGTACCAATTCAAGAGAATTGAAATGGTCAATCCTACTGTGTCACTATATTACTTTGAAGAAATTAAAAAAATCTGAAAAAAATTATTTAATATGATATTTTTAGAGGTTTTTTTAATATATAATTTTGATGTGAATCTAAAAAATTAAAAATATTATTTGAATGTATTTTTAACTGAAATATATTTTCTAAAAACACCCTACACCACAATAACAAATACACACTAAGCATTTTTATATTTCAATCTATTTTTAAAATTGTTTTTTACTTGTATCAAAATGATATATTTTTAAGTGCTTTTTGATATTATAATATATTAATATTAAAATTTTTTTAAAATTACTTTAATATATTTCAAATAAAAAATCTACTTTCTATTCACTATAAAAATAAAATTGATGTCTTCATCAACCAATTAATCAAAGACAAAACCCTCCATTAAAGTTATTGCCGATAAAGAGAATCTAGGGGTCCATTGCCTAGATGGTTAATAAATGTTGCAAACACTGGCCTTTCGGGAGGTTCCCTTCAGCACCAAAAGGCCCGTCTTTGCCTCGATCGGAGGGGAGGGTTCATCATCCTCTCTCTCTCTCTCTCTCTCTTCCAGTCTTTATAATCATAAGAAAGAAAAGCGACACGCCGTTTGACTTAAAATCCAATCCACACGATTCTTCAACCCATCATCTCCATCCAAAAGTCCAACTAAAGCAAAAGCTTATGACAAGCAAAAATAAAAAAAGTCATACTGAAAGCTGCCACTGCTTTTTCATTTTCTCTCAGCATAATTATACCATAATTATAGAAAAAGCTATTTCTAGCAATAAAAATCTTAAACACTACCGGTGACATCATGGGAGGGAGATACAAACTGGGATGGGAAAAAAAATAATAATAACATTAAAGTTGCGAATAATAAAATAAAAAAATGTAACAAAACCTAACCCCTTTCTTGAAACATAAACAACGGCAGTAAGTTGTTCTTGGGACTCGGACGGTCTTGTTACTTTGTTCTTGTTTTTGGTACTTGGTGGTGTAGTTGGGGTTAGCTTAAGCCAAAGTCTACGTAAATACGGCGTCGTGTCATCCATCAGACCCTTATTTTAGTAGACTTTGAAACGGAAGATGAATCCTACACGTCACACTCTCTCTCCACCCCTTTTCTCTCTTTGACTTTCCTCTCCCTCAACTCTTTTATTATTTACTCTAATAGTAAATCCCGAAAGTCAGTCAACGCCGTTAGATCACGGTTTGGAAACGGAAGCAGCGTCTTTAACAGCGCCACCATCACCTCCAACGTTCCCCATTGTAGCCGACTGGACGGTCAAAACAGACATGCTGGGTGAGGCTGGCCCTTCGCCGTTGGACTGGAGCAAAGAGTGGTGGTTGTTGTTGATCGCGGGGCTCCTGTTGTGACACGTGACGGTTGAGATAGCGGTTGCGAGTGAGATGGGCATCAAACAAAGCCCTTTCCCTTGTAAATACTGCATAGCTGTGCCCATATCCTCTTCCATCAACTTAGCCACCTGGTGCTCTGTCACCGTCAAGCTGCTGTCGTTAGTTTTCGCCGTCTGGTTGCCGTTAGAGGTACGGGAGAGGGACCCACCATCGGCACTGGCTTGGATACAGTCACCACCAGCCTACAGAGACAGGAAAAAAAAAAAACAGGAAATGTTGTTTATGATTGTCTCTCTTTTAAAGAGGAATCTGAGAAAAAAGAGAGCACGCGTGCTACTTTTGTTCTTGTCGTGTTGTAGTGATTGCGGGGGTTCTGGGGACTTTGGATTGGACTGGTGGGGCGGTGAGAGGTCTTGTGTATTTTTCACTACATGGAAAACTTGTTGATTTTCAAGGTTCCTTTAGGGCATGGCCTGTGTAGTTAAAAATTCGATTTTTTTGGTTAATCAGTATATATTCTAACTTTCTGAAAGCTTAGTAAAAAAAACTGTTATTTATAGCTTTTTTTACATATATTTTTTAATTGAATTAGGTAAATAAAACTAATTCTTTTGATTTTCTGTAAAAAAGAAGGTGAAATTATCCTCATTTTAAGTTACTGTAGCTTATGTTCAGGAGATTACCTCGGAGGACATGTCAACAACAAGGGGGGCAACGGCTGCTGCACTGCCTAATCTGCTCATGCTCAAGACCTGCTTGTACGCAGGAAAACAAGATACAATAATTAGCCAGCAAAGAATACTTTATTACTGTTAATTAATTATAAAAAGGAGACATTGAGTAAGGGAATATTAGTTTGGTAATAAGCCAGTAAGTAGATACATAACATAAAAGAAGATTTAAAAACCATATCTTTAAAAAACAATATGTCAACCAAACATGGGAATCTCTTGAATTATTATAAAATTTAAAGTAAAAAAATAAAAAAAAAGTTCAGTTAGAGAAAGATGAGAACCTTGACTTGGAGCTGCAGGAATTTAACATAGTCGATGATCTCATCAAGCATTGAAGCCTTGTCTGTCTGTCATTCCACAAAACCTCTTCAGTACAGAATTTTTAATCCTTAATTTAATTACAAGTAATAATTATTATGATTATCCCCTTAGAGCTGTTTGACACAAAACCTCTTAGGTACAGAATTCTTAATTTAATTACATATTAATTAATTACAAGTAATAATTAGCTCTTTGAGATTGCCCTTTATAAAAATGGTTTTCAAAATAGCTTTTAATTACTTGAAAGTACGTTAATATATATATATATATATATTAAAAACATATAAAAATTAAAAATATTTTTTCAGTTAAAAAACAATCTTGAAGAAAAGTAAAAACAGATGAAGGAGCGGTGTCAAACAGAAATTCCGATCCATTCGCCAGCCATCGCGGGTGCTGATTGGAGTGCAGTTCTCAGTTCTGGGACCAACTAACCCACAGTCTAAAAAGAACAGCAGAAGACACCTAATTCAGAAACAACCCACTATACTATCGACACCTGTCTATGCAAAAAATAGAACCACCCAAAATTTCAAGGAATACACCTAGAAACTGATAAAAACCTGACTGGCAGTTACCAGAAGAAGATCATGAAGAAGAAGAGGAATCAGTTCAATTTTTCTTCTGGTTTCTTGGTCAATCAAATTGAGCAGTGGCCACAAATGATTTTAAATAGATATAAATTAGTAGTTCATGTCTTATTCTAGCTTTACCTTGTTGGCATTAGGCACCAACTCTTGCAGAGCTTTCATTCTTTCTGCAATTCTCTCCCTTCGTAACTGCGCACATAAAAAATCAATCAATCTACGTTTATTTTCGTACTAATTAATGGCATAAAGTGAGAGTCAGCGACAAGGAGGGATAAGGATAGTACCCTTTCAGCTATGCTATGTGGGTCCGTCGCTTGACCTCTTCTAGCCCTAACCCTTTGTCTAGATTGAGCTGGTGCACCACCATTGGAGCCACTTGCTTGAGGTTGGTTCATCACAGCCGTGGTGGTTGGCCCTTGAGCCCCAAAATTCTGTGTCTGCATAGCCCCTCCCTGTACCATCACACAAGATCAATAAAATAAACGTGTAGAAAATATGAGTAGAAAATCTGAATACATACCCGGGGATGGTTAAAATGTTGCATGGACTGGTTCGACGCCTGACCAGCTCCGTTCATAGATCCAGCACCAAACCCATTAAACAATCCTTGCATTGAACTGTCTCCTCCCTGAAAGAGGGGGAAAAAACACAAATAATAAGCTGGAAATTTGATAGAATTTAGTCCCAGCTGCTCTGTTTCGTGAAACTAAAAATCAAAATGAAAAGGAGTTTATAACAAGGAAGATGAAAACCACCTTAAAGGAGGAGCCATCAATGACGTCGTTTTGAGGGAGGCCGCCGCGAGCAACAGCCATCAGAAGCTGCTGTTGTAGCATCATTTTAGCGGCAGCGGCACCACCACCACCACTGATCTGGTGGTGTCTTAGCTTAGAAGCCAAAATTACAGACTCATCAATGTTATTATGAAACCCAAGATTACTATTGTCGGTATTTGATGGTGCGGTTTCATCCGACAAGTCTCTAGGTTTCGCTATAGAGTTGCTGCTGTCGTTGTTATTCATGGGCATGGTGTGGTCCCAAGGAGACTTGAGGTCAGGCCATGAACAAGGAGGAATAGCAGACAGCATTTGTTCAAGAAAATCATCATTCGAGGATGAATTGGGATCAAAGTGAGAGTTTTGGATCTGTGAAGGGTTCTGTTGGTTTTGAAGGTCTTGTAGACGGATTTGTGATGATTGGTTTAAGAGCGAGTTAATCCCTTGCATTTCTCTACTACAAGGCTGCATCCTTTTGAAACAGAATGGATAGATTTCGTAAGAGCTCGAGGGTTTTGGGGTTTTGTGTGATATATATATATATATAGAGAGAGAGAGAGAGATGGGTTTTGGATTTGGTTTGCTTCAAGAGGGTGGAAAACGAGAAGGAAACAGCAGTGAAGAGGGCATTTGGGTTTCCGAATAATGTTTATTTAGGCCAAGACTGCAGAGAGACGAGATCTCTTCCACTAATTCCCTGTTTTTTTTTTTTTTTCCTCCCTTCCTCCTCCTCCTTGTATGTTAGGGATTGGAGGACAGTAAATAGCAAAAGGGTAGCTTCTTTGTTTGCGTTTTGATTAGCTATCTTTTGCTTCATCTATATATCCTTTGGGGGTTTAGCTGGAGTGTTAGCCATGATAGGGTTAACTGTGGATTTAGAGAACGTTTGTTCATATTTTTAAAATTTTCTTTTGTAACTTTGTCATAAAAAATATTATTTTAATATATTATTAATTAAAAAGCAGCATAAACATTCTTTTATTTTTTAAATTATTTTAATGTGTTAATTTAAAAAATAAAAAAACATTTTAATTCATCTTTAATTAAAAAAATACTTTTAAAAAAAACAACTTTTAACAAAATACCAAGCAGCTTTGTCCAATGGCGACTGTCGATGATAACGCGTGAGTTCCACTCTTTCTTTATTAGAGGCCAGGAGCCGAAGACCGTTTCTTTTCCTTTATTTTTTCCTTTCTGAAAAGGACCCGTTTCCCCCCTCACACATGAGCTGTTAATTGAAACTTCTTATCATAAAATTTTTATTAATTAATTATGCAGGTATTTTAATAAAAAAATTACCTGTTAATTACACCAAAAAACCCAATAATTAATCTTGTGTAGAGTTAAGTATTTACAAGTGTTGCATGTAATATTAATTATACATGATAATATGTGAATTATAAGTGTTTTATTTACATACATTTATTGATGTGATGATTTATTTATTAATGTAAATTTAAACACATACACTATAGTCCTTCCAATTTTATTTCATTTTTTTCTAATATATTCTAATAGTACGTGACGTGGAAGATTTAACTCATACGATTGATTTCTATAATTGAATAAAATCTCAATCCTTAATTCAATATTGTCCATGATCATATAAATTAGATTGCTCCATTTATTTTATTTTATTTTTACTCTGAGCTCACTTGATTCGTTTAACATACATGTCTTGGAGGATGACTCATGCTGGAATAACACCAAATTTTTACCTATTTTATGCCATAACCATCTTCCATGGAATTAGTATTTCTTCATTTATAAACAATAGTAAATTTTTTTGTTAATTTAGAAGTGTCGTAATTATTATTTTTTTAAAGTGTTTTTTATTTAAAAATATATTAAAATATTTTTTTTTAAATTTATTTTTGATATTAATACATAAAAAAAATTAAAATACTAAAAATAATTAATTTAAAATTTTAAAAAATAAAAATGTTCAAAAACACTATTAAACTACGATACTAAACACACAAGGCTTTAATCGGATTGTAAGCTTCCATTATTAGCGTGAACTATTCTTTGCACAATCACTTTTTAAAAGCTTATTTAATATTATAATAATTATTATTTTTAAAATATTTTTTATTTAGAAATATGTTGAAATAATAATTTTTTATTTTTAAAATTTTATTTTTAACATTAACATATTAAAATAATTTTAAAATATAAAAAACAAATTGAAAGTAAAAAATAAAATTTTTAATTTTTTTAAACTTTAAAAACATAAAAATAAATAAACGTGCTATGAGCCCCCCGTGGACGGCCAGTTCATCACGGTTCGCTTTCAACCGCGTTGCTCGATGCTAATTAAATTACCCTTTTTGTCATTTATGGAAAATGTGACATAACAAGCAACTAGCTACTGCTAATCAATATCCTAATGACACCTCCAAACAACCCCCCTGCATTAATTCCCATCTAAGCACAGACATATTTACATGAACCAACCTCTGCGCTGAGGAGACCCAGCTTGACTCAGATCCCATCTAATATTTTAGTTGTAAGTTAAATAAGTTTATTTGTGGATTGAGAATGAATCTAAGCTATTATTTATATAATTTTTTAAATGGTATTGTTTTATAAAAATATTTATATAAAAAACTAAAATAATATTATTTCAATAAAAAGATAATAATTCAAAATAAAAAAAATGATATATATAAGCCAAGTTTTACATCAGTAAATCTATGGGTCGTGCTCGAAGATTACAAGTGGATGTAATTTCACACTATGTTTCGAGTAGTAATCGAAGATGAGTAGTTAAATATAAATAATTTTTTTTAATTACTGAAACTAACAAATACCATAGCTCCTCTTATACAAAAAAATAAAAATAAATAAATAAATAAAGGTGAAGGAGGTGGAGACATTTTCCACCCATCAAAATCTCCATAGCCCTAGAACTTTTTGTGAAATTCTGTTGTTAATCCCTCGTCTCCGTGTTAAATTTGCTGTAAAAATATTCTGATGATAAGTTAAACTTTTATTTTATAAAATAAAATATTAGGTTACTATTAAAAAAATTAAAAGACTAAGTAACAAATTTAATTTTAAAAAAATTTGGTCCCTCTTTTAGTTCAATTTGGTTTGACAATTAGAGGGAGAAATCAGAGGCAATTTTTTTAAAAAAAATTTGGTTTCTCAAGTTTTGGTTTTTGTTATTTAATCCATCTTTTTTAGATTTTTACTATTTGATTATAATCTTTATTTTATCATGTTTTAGTCCTAAAATGTAAAGATAGAAGAGAGAAAATTGCAAAAAAAAAAAAACAAAAATAAAGAAGAGTGTTTGTTCACTTAACAATATTTCAACCATAATAAAATTGATTTTAGTACCGTTAAATTTATTTTAGAAAGGAAAGTCCAAGATAGGTGGCATAGTGATTTTGCCCTTCATACATGTCAACAAAGGTAAATCAAGAATTATGATTTATATTTTAACTTGATTTGATTTATGTTTATTAAATATTGATTAAAAAAATTTTATTTTAGAGAGAAAAATCCAAGATAGGTGGCATAGTCATACATGTCAACAAAAGTAAATCAAGAATTATGATTTATATTTTAACTCAATTTGATTTATATTTATTAAATATCGATTAAAAGATATATTTGGGGTTATGAATATTTTTATAAAGATTTTTAGGGTATTTTAAAGTTGTTATTATATAATAAAATAAAATTTAAATTTGTAAAGTTTTAAAACTCAAACCTTAACTTTTCAGCTACTTTTGAGTTGGTTGTTGAAATTTAAACTAAAAGATAACACATTACTTATCTAAATGGATAATATATTGTCCATTATACTAAAAATAAGAGAATATAACTACATGCCATTCATCCGTTTAATAATAATAAAAGAAAGCTTGACGTGCGTGCCTAGCTTTCCAATCCAACACACGTCTGAGCTTCATCTCTCAGGCCAGGCGCAAGAAAGCCTAGGCTTGTTGGTATGACATTTAACTTTAAAAGAAAAATTAAAATAAGATTCTCTTTAACAGACTTATTAATTTATGCATTGATCCAAGGTATAGTTTCCAAGAAGATTAAAGCTTTATATGGTAATAATAATAATAATAATAATATCATTATTACTAAGTATATATTAACCTAATATGTGGATTTTAAAGAAAAAATAGTAAGGATCGGTTCATCACCTTCCCTGTCCGGAAAACTGAAAAGAAAAGGATGCAAACCCGAGAACACATTATTAAAACTAAAAAAGGAATCGAAATATATATTATTTATGCATTGATCACATCCCAGTCTTGAATGCAAGAATGATTTATAGTTATTTTATGTGTTATATATATATATTCCTTACCAATGCAATTGCATGCATGCACATGCTTAAATGAAGATACGACTAAATCAAAAGAAGTAGATTGTGATATTTAGATTGTTGGAGGGTTCATGATCACAAAAGGATCCAAGTGCTGCTCCTACGATATATGTTACCATTTCCAATTTTCATGCGATCTTAGCTGTTCAGAACCCATGTTCATTGCATCTTATCTTGGATTACAAGGCAGGGAAATCTCTGAAAATAATGAACAAGCTCCAAAAGAATTCAATGCATCACAAGCAACGTCCACAAGTTCATCTCATGTCAACTAAATGGGAATTTAAAACACATATATGCTACTATACACCAGTACGTGCAAATTGCCCATGAGAAGATCTCAAGAAATTAAAATCCTTTTGAATATTCTCTCAAATTTACCAAACCCTAACAAATCTTCGCTCATTACGAAAGTACTTTTAAAGTGCAACATCTTGTGCTATCTTAATGGATTCTGTATCATGTATTGATGAGCTGAGATTGTTTAACATATGGGATATTCTTACTTTCAAGAAAAGCAGAGCATTAATGTAACTCTTCAATATCCGGTGTAAAAGGCACGATCTCTATTGCGTTTGAAACGAGTTAATTTTTCAAGTGTTCAAGCTAATCAAATTCATGACATTATAAGATGTGATCTTCTTCTTTTTTTCGGTGGCTTAATTATAATTAACACGAATTATGTTCCATAATATATTGAATTTTGAGAGGATTTTCGTAAGATATAGCGAGTGATTGTTTCTTCTATGTTGTGAGAATATGAACGTGGTCATAACTACCCTAGTGTGCAGGATCAGAGGCACTCCCAGCAGTAGACCTCTATATGAATACTGACTAATTTAGTTATATTTTTTTCCTGAAAATGAAAGGCACTTGATCTAAAAAAACAATAATGTTAGTGAATGCATGTATTTCCCACAACATTGTTTTTTAGTTTGGTACATATATAACTTTTCTACAAAGAACTGAAAAAATCTTTACAAGTAGATAGCATTTTTCTGTACAATTGTTTTTTCGAAAAGAGCATATTAAAGTAAAAAAGTTTATCTTCTTGAATCATCACTCTCATAAGAAATAAATAAACAGTAAATAAAAATGTCATGTATAAATTCTTCACGAGGTGACAATTAAGATCTTTTTTGTAGTATTTATTTTCTTGGAAGGAGCTAGCAGATTAAAGTAAAAAAAGTTTAATAGCGAATATATATGCAATTCTACTATCAGAGAAAGAGCTAACTGTAGAATATAATGGTGGATGGTACTCGACACAGGCCATATCACCTAATTCACACGGCATCGAGTAACCTCTTTCTTTGTGTTCGACCTAGTTAAAGTCAATGAAAGATTTATTGTACTCCTAGAATTTCAATCTTTTTTTTGTTTCCCTGTTCAAAGTCACTACTGGCTTCTGAGCAAGTTACAGAAGTGCATTTTTTCCTCACCATGAAAATTCCCACTACTGCCAATCAACTTCCCTAGCTGTCACCTTTGACACTACGCAGTGATTTGCTTTCTTGTATCAGCAATTGTGTGCACTATAAAGAGAACAAGATGTTTAGGATTAACTAGGTTGTTAAGCAGGATTAGCTCGCATTATTTCTGTCAAGGCACGATTATAGTCCACATCTTGAAATTAATGTGATTAAGATGGGCTACACATCATATTCTTTTCCACGAGAGAGTGAAATGATTTGATGGGATTGAATACAAAACTAACTTCAAAATGAAGTGGAAAAGGTGTTTTGTCCTGGCTAGCTAGCTAGAAATAGCTTTAGCAAAGGCACCTTGGCAAGGGCAAGAGACTAACAGTATGTATGTCTGTCTTTGTCTTGCGCCAATCTCAATCTTATACCTGTCTGTATATCTTGTTTTCTTCAGATGATCACAGCTAGGCTCTCTTTACACCTCAACACACCCATGACACTACATCCATGCATGCCTTGACAATCCATTAATCAAGGCGTAAACATGATTATCTTGTTTGTATATTTAGAGGGGTTGTAATTTATAGGTAAGCTTTTCTCCTCTGCTTTTGTGATACATATCCTATCCCTAGCAAGCTCATATGCCTAGATACTTTAGATATACTGAGATTGACATCATAATCTACATGTAAAGTCTCTTATTTAGAGAAAAACAGGCGTAGTTATCCACAAAAATGAGCTAGAAATGTTATAGGCCACTTAAATTGACACAGAATCCAGCTTTAATAATTCAAAGCAATACTAGTTGTAAATCACTAGGGATCTCCCAGGCTATTGTGCTGTCAAAATCTTTTCGACCAACTTTGACATAGAAGAGTAGACCTAGGCAAAAGATTTCCGTCACCTTTCTTTGATTTATATCATAAAGAAACTAATTAATTATTAGACGTCATTGCTTGAATCACCAATTAATTATGATTTCAACATTGTTATTTTAACCAAAATCTGTTTTCATGGAGGTTGAGATTAAATCTGGTGCTGTATTAATCGCGACTGATCAAATGATCAAGAGAAAATTTAAAAACAAACAATTGCATTATAAGCTTCTTTATCAAAGACTGAAATCTTAAATTCCAATTCCATTCTAGTCAATCAATCACATAGAAAAGCAATATTTTATGCGAATTCCAAATTCTGCAAAGGTAGAATCAGAATTGGTATCTAATTTCATCTCTAAGCAAACATATATGCTTGCTAAGTCAGACCTCTTTTTCTTGCCCCATGTTAGCTTGTATCTGTAAAGACCAACCCTTGCAGGCTAGTGATCTTACATTATCAACGACAAAATTCTCTGAAATGACCGGATGTCTGCCAGCTTTCCCAGCTATTGATCACAAAGATAAACAAAAGTTATATCCTTACATCTCATTTGTTGACGTCTCATGTGTTTGTTTGGCATTTCTTCTCCCTGAAAAGTATTTCTTGAAAGAGAATTTATGGCACCTCATGTTTCTATTTTGTTAATGAAGCTGCCTGCACGCAATCATTACCCCATTTCGGAGATCAGGGTACCCGATTAATTTCTTTCGATTGCAAAAGTCAGAAATACCAGACATTCATGGAGCCATTATTCTAGGTTTGAGTGGCAATCAGGCATCGAGAAATTCTCTCGAGGATTATTTTTAACTGTGTGCGTAATTCAAAATCCTAGATAATATTCCATTTAAATTTGAAAAATAAGAGAGTAAAACACACTCTTAATTTTCTGTCAATTAATAAGACATTTTTTTTTTACCATTAAAATAGGCAATGTAGTGATTAGAAAGAAAGGGAAGAATTTTAACAAGACCTCATAGATCGGACGAGCAGCTTATTCCATAAAAGACACAGCCTTGTAAAGTTATAATTAATTAAAGCCCCACTTAATAGTTGTTACGAGGCAAAAGATCATCCCAATCTTATATTATATTCCATATAATCATTTCCAAATCTTATATTTATATTACTATAAGAGAGAATAAAAAACTACAAAAGAAAAAGAAAAGGATGGGAATATCATCAACGGTTCAGAAATAAGCAAACATAATAGATTATATAATATAGTAAAATAACTTGTACAAAAGACTTTATTCATTGATAAAGTCAAGGATATATAAATGTTAGAAGCTGTCTTAATAATTGCAAATGATATTTTAAAATATTAACTCATCTTCTCTCTAGAAAAGAAATGGCATAGTTCTTATGATATTATACTACTTTTGTTCTTATCCTGGTTTGAGGTGAATTCTTTTAAATTAAATAGCTTTTGAAGTTGTGGATCATATAGGAAGCCGACACATGAAGCCGACTTCAAGGGGGCCTTTAAGGAAATTGGGATTCAATTGGACCGGTAATAATAATAAAATCATCGACGAACTGTGCCTTGGGCTCCACAAATTTGACCTAATGTAAACTATGAGCTTCTGGGCAACTTTCAACCAAGACAGTGAAGGAGTTACACAACGTGTTAGGAGGTTTTGTAATTAAGAAAACAAGTTGGGATCGGACAAGGTTTTGATAACTTTTATTACAAAAAGCAATTAGCCACCATTCTGAACTCTTACAATTTGTCTATGTAGTGATAATACAGCAACAACTTTTTACAAGGAGAACAGAAGAAAAGGGTTTTGGTTTAGACGAATTTGAACATATCAAGTAGAGTTGTTGGCTGGCTTGGATTAATGATATTGGGCTCTGACTAGATGTGTGAACTACAAAAGAGTGATGGAGTCGTTGGTGTTTTTTAAGTTTTTTTTATTTAAAAATATATTAAAATACTATTTTTTTTATTTTAAAAAAAATATTTTTAATATTAGTATACAAAAACCATCTAAATATATATATATAATTTTTTTTTTAAAAAACACAATTTTAAACGCTTTCCCATAAACCCTAAAGAATGCGTTCTTGTCTTGCAATTTTCAAGAGATTGTCGTAGATTTTTTCTCATATTCTCGGAAATTTGGACTTCCAACAACCACCTTTGCTTATATATCATACATTTCAAACTAGCAAATCATTGCTAAAGGATATTTAAAATCCGATCGAGTGTTTATCAAGCATGGATATTTTTTTTATATATTGTCTATTAATTTTAATTATTTGAATATTTAGTTACATACAATTTATATTAATATAAGAACTTAACTTCTATTTAAAGACACGATCCAAACAGATATTTATATATAAAAAATATTTTTTATACTTTTAAATTGTTTTAACATGATAATATTAAAAATATATTTTTAATATATTTTTGAGTAAAAAATACTTTAAAAAGTAATTGCATTATTTTAATATATTAATATAAAAAAATATTTTTTTAAAAAATTATTAGTATACTTTTAAAAATTAAAACTTTTCAAACAATCAAAGTTAAAGTGAGAATAGTTTCTCCTATTGGCTTATGTTCAACATGCTGCTCATCCACTCTCACATCTATGTGTGATCACCAAAGTTTCAAAAGAGCAATGAAAACAAAATGAGAACTTAATTAGCATACCACGGAGGCTTAGCTCCTCAGAACATTAGCTCCACTCTTGCACCGCCACCTTTGTTTGCGAAGCCACTGTTTTACTGATGAGTTATCCTCCATGCTAATCTTCAGAACTAACTCCAAAAATTATCTCAAGTAGATTGGCTCCTACCTCACTGTCAAGGAATTATTTTAATTTAATAATTTAACTTATTAAATAAAATTATAAAATATAATTTATATTATTTTTCAATATATCTTTTTAATAATAATCTTTTAAATTTAAAACTTATACAGGTCCATATTATTTTATAATCAATTTTTATTAAATAAATAAAAGGGTGAGATTTGATAAAAGAATAAGATTTAAATTAATAAACACTTGATTATTAAAATTCTGATATTATATAAATAAAATATATAAATTTAATAATTTAAGTTATAAGATAGAACTTCAAAATATAATTTATATTTTTTTCTAATAATAATACCAGTTCCATTCAACACTGCATCTCTGAGGATTGAGTTCTCATCACTTCTGCTCTCAGAATGAACCTAGTTACTTGATCTTTTGCCTTTCGAAACACTCTCTCCCTTAAATTGATTTTCCGAAAGGGCGTTAACAGGCTGTGGGGCTTCGCCGTTTTTCACATCATTGCTTAACAAGCTCTATTGGGACTAAAGGAGAACTTGGAAAACCTTGTTTAGCTTTGCTACCTTTTCTTTTTCGCCCCCGTCTCCTTGTCCTTGCATGATCACATTTTTCAGAAATTATCAGTGGAAGAGATGGTCAAAAAAGTAAAAGCCACTACAAGTTTGCTTTGAACATTTTATTCTATGGCTATAACCTAGGAAATCCTCAGCACTTACATTAATGAAGGTTCTACAAGTGTTTGTTCAACTATATAAGCTGCTAGAACATGTATCATTATGGGGAGGAGGAAAAATCAGAACTGTTCCAAGGTAAGTTTTTGGAGAAAAGCAAGTAGCAAATGAAGTAGTGTGGTAATCAACTGAATGTCTCGAAAGGGGAATCATGTGGAAGCAAGAAGCTGATAGAATTATTAACTCAAAACGCGCATAACAAAAGATCGTATAACATAATCATGCCATTTGATATCACCAGGTTCATGGCCATAGTAAAGCTTAATTCTTTTATAATTGGATTTAATCAGGAGTTTAGCTCAAACTTCCACAAAAGTTCACCGACGAAAAGACTAGCAGAATCATCTCTGACGCCATTCAGAACTGATCTCAACCCCTTTTTTTTTTTTTCAGGTCAAAAGTTGGGGTTGTACCGACGTCGTTTACCTTCCCTACTTAAAAATGACTAAGTACACATCTACCATTAATGAAGAGAATGTCAGTGACAGTGAAGTTACAAATACAAACCATAAATGCTTAGTTGCACAACAACGGAAAAATGTTTGTGCCAAATCAGAATTTATCCAATCAATTTTATTTTTTTTTGGTGCACTGGAGAAGATGAAACACGAACTGCAATCTGGTGATAGCACAGCAGATACATCTCATTTAATTTAACGCACATAACAAAATATAAAAAAGCACTATCGTTAAAAAAATTATTAATATTAATAATAAACAAGACATGTTATCTATCTCTAGTGATAAAAAGTTCCATCAAAATATTGCGTTTTGATATCATCATGAACTACAGGAGCTGTATCATCATTTCTAACTCATCTTACTTTTCTTCATCGTGACATTTTCTGCCCTTCCTTCCTTGCTCTTCACCTTGGCCTTGCAACTTTTTACTACAACTTCACATTCTTTGCATTCCTTGATCTATATATATTAACAAGAAAGAAACAATCAAAACTACGATTTTCTAGTAATGGATAAGTTGAAAAGAGAATTCAACAATTAACTATTCAACAAATAATTGAGCTGAGGGATTTAGATTTGTTAGATGTGCTAGGACTCGCAATCATATATGTAATTGTCTTATTGTTGCATATTATAACAGGTTTGTTTGACAAAGCATTATTGGTTTTGATGCCATATTACCTCATCAGGTTGCAGATTGGCCAACACCTTTTGAAATGCATCGAATGACCTACCATCCATATTATAATAGAGCACAGAGGGATTTGGATTTGTCGAGGGATCTAGGACTTGCAACTTGCTAATTCGTTCCGATGCTAGTGTCTAAAAGAAATTAAAAAAGAAAAATGTGAAATGTAAATAAAAATATCAGTAAGCAGGAATTTTAATCAATCAAGCCATTTACCTGCAACAATGGAACACATCCATTCAAGATCACATAAAATTTGTCCTGGCCAGCCAGCTTGCGTGCTGCTTTTTCCAGAGATGTGAGTAAATAGTCATATACTGCCCGTCCCCAGGCATACGAGTCGAAATCATTTAGATTTTCTAGGAACTTGAGTGGCCACCAAGATATATATTTAGAATGGGTTGGAAAGAAATAGACATTGAACATGTATACAATGGATAGGCGAAGGAAGTCCTCAGCTTCATCTTTTCCATCAACCCTCATCAGGTTTAGCTTTTGCAGAAGCAAACAGCTAGATTTTTTCATGGAACTTCTCATTTCTCTATCTTTCTTTTCCTTACTGGCACCTGTTAACTTCTTTTTGGTTCTTTCATTTCCACTCACTATTTCAAAGTACCTCTGCACAATTTGTGGAGAAATCTGTGCTCCCAAAAATTTCATGTCCACCCTTTTCCCTTCAAAGCGGAGGCCGATGCATTTCTCAATTTCTTTGCCACAGAACTTGAGTGGACGGCCTGCTACAATAAATGCATCCATTTTAGCATCATAGCATTCAATAAGAGCAGCTGCCAGATTGCGATTAATGGGGCATCTAGGAATATCAAGGTAAGCAGAGAAGATTGAATTTTCAATTATGCTTCTCTTCTTCCCTTTTAAGTTTGAAAGAAACTCATGCATTTTCCGTGCACTGCATTTAGTGTCCATGGCTTGTTTTCCCTTGTATTTAAGTTTTCGTCTCTGTTAACAAAAAACAGAAAAAGGAAAGAACAGAGCTTTATCAGCCAAGAAAATCAGCAAAAAACAACTATCCCTGTGAATCTTGAAGCAAGAGAAACTTTTCCGGTAACTAAGAAATCACATTACAAAATCAAAGTTAAACACGAAAACAAGATGGCAACGTCAATTGGAATACTAACTATTTGGTCTTCTCTTACTCTTTCTCTGGTTCCCTTCTCTTTCACAGTCTCCTCCCCTTGGAAAACTATACCTTCCTTTTGACGTTTCTTCTTGTTGAAAGCCTTCCTTCTGATCTTCTTGCCTTCCTTATTGTGGTATTCCTCTTGAAAACCCTGTTCTTTACAGCCCTCTTCTCTATCAATTTTCCCCTTTCTACCTTCCCCACTATTCTCCTCTCCAAAAACTTGCCTTTTGCTGCCTTCTTCTCCATCATTTTTCTCTTTTACAACAGGCTGTGAGGTAAATGCATTGTAAATCCAACTGAACTTTGCAACACGAATTCCTTGCTTGATACTTACCAAGTAATTTAACAGAAAAATCATGCAACCAGAAATACTTTTCCTACAACTACAAAATGGTTGTGTTACAAAATCAAGGTACACAAGAGGCAAGGAAAAAATTGTGGAACACTAACCTTGTTGTTTGGTTTGACCAGTTTTCTGCTTCTCTTCTGTTTCATAACCTCCCTTTGGAAATTTTCATCTTCCTCTTGAAGTATTTTCTCTTTAAAATCCTTCTCCTTGGTGTTTTTGTCTTCCTCTCTATTCTCCTCTTCAAAACCCTGATATCCACAGCCTTCTTTTCCATCATTTTCCTTCTTCACAACTAGCTGCAAGGTGAACATATGGTGAATCCAACTGAATAAAGAAATCCCATTTTAATGTAAAATGAGACATACAGCAAACTCAGTATGACTTCTTGAATCCTGCAGCTTGTCCCTACAACGCTTCTGGCCACAATAATTTGCCTGAGGCACGTAGGGAGCAAGCTTTGATCCACAGTTTTCAAATATTCTCTCTCCTAGCTTTTGTGCAATAGGCAAAACATCCTGGAGAAAAAGAAAAGGAAAAAAGAAAAAAATCTGATCATTTAGATAACAAAGAATTTAGAAGAGTTCGAAAGGAAAATGGTTGGTTATACATTCACCTGGTTTCTATTTCTTATAAAGTCCAAAAAGAGGTTGGCAATCTCCAATGGGATCTCTTTAATTTCATCTAAGATTATTATCATAATTAATCCCATAGATGAAAATACAATGTCAGGATGGTGTTCCCTGAAAATTGTGCACATTCAATTCAACAATTATAATCCATTCTATTAAAAAGAAATGCAACATACACTTGCGAGTTGCAATCTTTTCCATGAAAACACTCGGGTTTATAGCTGTACCATCATACTTAAAGAAAATCAAGCATAAGCAACTGTTACATTATTGTCCATAGAAGGGGGCAAAACACAATGATACTTTTAAAAATCTGCATATCTGCCCCTTTTTGGCTCCAGAAAACGTAATACAGCTGAATGACAAAACAAGAGGTTTATAGTTAAGGATACTGCTGTGCATGACAAATGACCAACCTTTGTGAAACTAATGGGAACTTTCAGTTTTGAACACCTTCCCCCTCTCAAAAATAAAAATAAAAATGGAGCACGAAATAAGACAAAAAGAGTGTGAAGAAAACAAAAGATGAGTTGGAATATTAATCCTTGCCAACAAAATGCGCATCATGGGGGAATCACTTAGTCTGTTAAACATCAAAGTCCTCATCATTTAAAACCAACTAAATGTGACTATCTAAAAGAAGATGGAAGAACACCTGAACAAAAGTTGAAACACTAACAAAAACTAATTTACTTGAGAATTAGCTGAGAGAAGTTGATTGGAAAAGAAAAAACAATTACACTCAGTCAATATCTCACCTTATATTTGTCAAAAAATGCTTAAACATCTCCATAATCAAGGAATAACATTTACGATCCACCATCAAAAGGCATGATCTGACATTCGCAAACTTTTCTAGAATCAAAACTCTTTTATGGTATGAAGGGCTTGAGGTGTCAGATATATTTTCAAATGATGCTACAATCAGCTGTAAAATTACCTGTGAAGCAATCTCATGTTAGAGAGAACATTTATGAGTAAGCCAAAATACACACGCATGAATATGAAATTGAAAACACGGGCAGGTTAAAGTATCTTGGCATATGCACAAGACTATGCAAGTACAATCATGTGCCAACTAAAATTCTTAGCTCCTCCGTAAATAAAAACATATGAGAAACTTAAAGGGGTAGGTACCTGCATTTGTTCATCATCATAAGAAAAAATTGGTGCTGTTATTCTCAAAATCTGACTGAAGCACAAAGCAACAGAAACTTTCACATCAACATCCGAATGACTCAGAAGTTCTTTGTTCATAAGTGCTTTCATTGCAAGGTCCACTGTCCTTTGCATTGAGTTGGAAGGAGATTGATCCATTCTCATTAGACAATTCTCAAGTTTCTAAGGAAAGAAAACAAAGAAAGAAAAGGAAAGGAATGAGACAATGCATTTGCATCTGCATTTAAACAGATAGAGACAAGAAAAGTTGAGCTTAACAAACAGAAAATAGAGTATAATACATTATAACACTTCAATCAACATCTTCATCTCAGAGGTTGTGACATTTAACTTGAAGTATTGACTGCCATTCCATGTCCAAATTAGATAATCAAGAAGTTCAAAAGGATCCTCACGTTAAGAAAAATCATTGACAGTCAAATGACCGATAGAAGCCCAAAAAGAATTCTAACTAGATTTCATTCAAATGGGATATTGAATAGCCACACGAGACGAACTTCAACCAATTCCATTTCAACAAATTTCTTTTACTTCAAGTTGAACATTAAAACCCAGAAGCAAAAGAGCATGCAACATCAACCTCCAGCACCCAAAAAACCCAAGTAAATTTAAAAGAAAGGCAGCACAAAATTGACCAGAATCGGAAGCATTTCAAACACTCTAAAGCTTTCAGAAGGTGCCAATCAAAGTGATTTAATTTAGTCAAACCTAAGTCCTAAACCTAAACCATTCAATTCACAAGGAAAAAAACTTGCAGCTTGAGCTTGTTCAAGATGAATTACATGGAGAGCGTGTGAGATGATAAAGAAGTACCTCAAGCAAAAGAAGGAGCTGTGAAACAGAAGATGGAGGTGAAAGAAGTGCATTTCCAGCTACCTTGATTTCATCTTCCAGCTCTTTATCCTCTCTTTCCATTTTTTTTTTTTCCAGTCTCTCAAAACTAACCCTTTTAGCAGTTGACAGGGCAACAATCAGAATCGCTGATGTCTCTTTAAGGCTAAAAACAATTCTCAGGTTTCCAAGTAAAGAGCTCTCTTATTCATTTTCAGCGGAGAAGATTTTAATGAAGACCGAAGAAAAAGTACAGATATTCCTTGAATTTCATACAGGAGTTGTACGATGACTGTATATCTCGGATTAGAAATGAAGTGATTGGTTGTCTTTTTAAGTTATTTGTTTGTTGAAAAACAATTTTTTAAAAAATATTTTTTAAAAAATATTTTTTAAAATTTATTTATTTATTTTTTATTAAAAAAATTAATTAATAAAAAATACTTTCTAATCAATAAAAAATATTTTTCGATTAATAAAAAATACTTTCTAGTAAATAAAAAATACTTTTCGATCAATGAAAAATATTTTTTGATCAATGAAAAACACTTTCTAGTCAACGAAAATATTTTTTAGTAAAAAAAATTTACTTTGGTTTTTTAAAAAAAAAAAATTTTAGCTATATTTATTTTCTGGAAAGTGGTTTCCAGAAAAATACTTTTAAAATTTTTTTATGTTTGTTTGCTGTTAGGAAAGTTGATAAACAAAAAACACTTTCTAGTCAAAAAAAAATTTGACCTGATTTTCAGGAAAGTATTTTCCTGAAAAATTTGGGAGGAAAATACTTTCTGAAAGTTGTGAAAAGTTTAAAAATGTCATTATTTGCTGATTATATTAAATTTGATTCTCAAACTTTTGATTGTTATATATATTTTGTTTTGAATATTTATTTTTTAATTTTATTTCTTAAAATTTATTTTTTATATTTACTTTGGTTCTTATTTTTATAATTGTTATTTACTTTTCTCCTATTATTTTTTTATTGAAATTTTTTTCTATCAAATTTGATCCTTATTCTTTTGATTATTATTTATTTTATTTAAAATACTTTATGAAATCTTAATTATTATTATTTTAATTTCTTCATCTTTTTTTTTAAGAATTTGATCTTTATTGTTTTGATTATTATTTATTTTATTTGAGATAATTTATAAAATTATTTTTTTCAATTTCATTATTATTCAACTTTTTAATTTGTAAGATTTATTCCTTATTATTTTAATAAACTTGAGAAAAATAAAATATTAATAAATTATTTTCCAGTTTATTTTTCATAACATAACCAAACACTGGAAAGTGTTTTTCAGTTCATTTTTTATAAAACTGTCAAATATCAAAAAATACTTTATTTTTAAAAAATTTATTTTTTTTGGAATTCACTTTCCAAAAGAAAACAACTTTCTTGCAAACAAACGATGCCTAAATGTATTTTTAAAAAAATTAAAAATATATTTTTTATTTTTTATTAATATTTTTAAATATTAATTTCAAAAATAATTTTTAAAATAAAAAATAAAAACCAGTTAAAAACATGTTTCCAAGCATGCTTATATGTTTAATATTTAATTATAAAAATAAGTAAAGAAAATTTTGAAAAATCGTAATTCAATATAATAATTAAATGAATAATACAGAAAAACTTACATAATAAAAAAAATCCAAAATTAAAAAAGCAAAACATGGCATTCCGGACCTTGATCGAAAGTCAGGGGTATTTTGCTAGGTGAGTTATTAAAAACAATTTTATATTATTTTTTTAAATATAGTTATATAACTCAACCAATAAGAGTTTGTCTAAGTGGGTCTGAGCGAGCTTACATGAGCACAGGTGGGCCTCGGTAGCATGAGTGGTGCTAATTATCTTGAGGTGTTTTTGATATTGTGTTTTTAAAAGAAATTAATTATTTTAAAATATTTTAATTATTTTGAAAAATATTTTTAAAATCAGTTGCAAATACTCTTTCAGATATTAATAAATCAGAGATTAAACTTAATAATGCTTTATTTTGATTTTTGCATCATCAAGAAGTGTACGTTAATCCTCAACGCCAAGAAAGATGGATTGTTTACGACCCATTCAAAAAACAGTTGCAATCCATATATTATCTTTGATTCATGTAATTAATATGCATAGTTATGTTTATGCAAGCTTCAACCGGACTTATTTTAGAAACCTCATTTTAATTAATACTGATAAAAAATAACATTTAAATCCATCAAACTAGAGTTAGTATAGTATGGTCTAAAACATGACTAGATGCAAGAAGGACAGCCATGTCGCCAACCCAACATAGATTGAGAATGAAACTTCAAATCAATACCCTTTTTAGTTTATACAAGGCATTTTGCGAGAAAATGTTTTGGAATTGTGTTAAATGCAAGTATCTAACTTTAATTTTTATTATCATAATTTTGCCAACTAGTTGCGTTCTTAACGTTAATTTTATCTATTTATTTATGTTTATTTAAGTCTCTTTAGAAATTAGTTGTTTTTGTATTTTAAAATATTTTTAATATTGAAATATATTAAAATAATATATATTTTTTAATTTTTAAAAAATTATTTTTAAAATCAGTATATCAAAACGATCTAAAATATATAAAAAAAATTAATTTTACAAAAACAAGTAGAACAAGGAAAAAGAATATAACATGTACAAATGCACAAATTAAATTAATCTTAATTTTTTATTAATTCAAAAGAATATACAAATATCTAACGGTCACTATGCAAAACTTGCAATGCATTAAGGTAAAACCTTATTATTATTATTATATGCGGTTCTAGTGTAAAAAAAAGGTTTTTGAAATAACCTTTCATACAGTGCTGAGAACCAGAAGAGTGACTGAAGTTTCAAGGCAAAACCCTTTTAAATCGAATAAACAAATAATATATTCTACAATGAATTTAAATCCAATTTCCCTTAAATTACCCAATTACTTAACTTTCAAGAAATGAAGCACACAAACAAGAAATAACAACAAAAAGGTAAAAAAAAATTACATCAAAGAAGTTGTGATTATTTGGTAGTGTAGAAAAAATATTTTTTAAATAATTTTTTTATGTTTAAATATATATTAATAATTTTTTATTATTTTTTTAAAAAAATTTAACATCAACAGATCTAAAATATATTAAATTTTAATAAATAAAAAAAGCAGCCGCCCTGTTTCCCCAAAACCCAAGAAAATAAAATAAAATTCTCCTCTGCTTCACTAAACTATGATCTATGACTCTCTCTTCTTTGAAGTTGATTTTGTTCTTCTAGTTCTTGAAGAAGAGAAACACGAGGAGATGGACATATTTATAAACCAGCAACAGTAGAAATTGAAACCGAAGATCTCTTTTGAGGTTAATGGCATATTTGAATTGTAATAATAGCTACGGTTTAAAATATTTTATATTTAAAAATACATTAATATTTTTTTAATTTTTTTTTAATATTAACAAATCAAAATAATATAAAAATATAAATTTTTTATTTTAAATAAATAAAAATTTTATAAATATAATTTAGACCGCATTACCAAATAAATTCAAGATTTTTTTGCTTGGGACAAGACAAATGAGACTTCGTTTAAGATCAAAGAAGGAATGTCTTGGCGTTGCATGATTAGAAAACAAGAAGAAGGAAAAATTCCAGTCAGGCTTTGATAGGGCTTGTTTGGGCTGGAAAAGCAAACCATGGGCACAATCATTTGAAGCCCACAATTCCTTTAGCCTTCTCAAATTGAAAATCATTTTCCTCAGCTCGTTGCTTGCAGGACCGTTTATGGTAATTGACAAGGTGCCTCGTCTTGACTTAGAATTCCAAGGGATTGCAGAAATTCTTAGTGGAAGAGAACCATACAAGAAATTTCTTCACAGTGAATTTGGTAAGAAGGTAATTAAGGTGGAGTTAGAATAATAAGGTAATTAAAACATGATACAAGGTGAGTTCTTAGTTGAATTAGATTGGATATTGAAAAGCTTAATCGAAACCTGGTCTAAACCGGTTTTACAGAACTAAAAATTTTGATTTCTTTAACTTGGAAGTGCACTGCTAAAAATCATGGATTCTAAGAATCCACTGATCTGTTCTCATCAGCAAATATTAGTTCTCTGGGATTCAACTTCCCGTTCGCATTGGTTCTCTTTATTTTCAAATGATTTAATGAACGAACAGTTTTGAATTACATGATGAAGCTGGGAAATGACTCTTTTTTCTTCTTATTTTTTGTTACAGGACAATGACTTGCTTTACCTGCACCATGTGATTTATTAAAAATGCCTAACAGCAGCAGTTCCTTTGACCCTCTTGGCTACTCTTCAAATTCTACTTCTAATGGAGGATCCTGAAGAGCCTGAAGAAAGAAAATTATGACTAAATTCTACGGCAAAACAAGAAGAAGACCAACTGGAGAACAGAAATGATCAACACAAGCATCTTCGTTTCATAAACCAGGTGGCTAAAGGGCTTCCCAACAAGAAACATTCTTCCTTGTCAAATTGCAATCAGCGTGTCAGGGCCAACTTAATACGCTTGTTTCGTCAAAAGATGTCAGCTTAGCAACAAGTATTTAGGTGACAACAGAGTATCTTTACTCTGATCACTTGCATAACAATGAGTTCAGAAATTAACGAGCTAATGCAAGCTAGTTCATATGCAATTGCTTACACTACGAATGCTTCAAATATATATGATAGCAACAGATACAATTCTTATTCTTCTTTTTATCGAGTAATGTTCAAACATTTTCAACCAAATCGGAAAATAGGAGCCCACTAGAGCCCAGATTTACTGCAGCAGAACACGACTAGCAATCTAGTAGCACACAATCTAGTTGTGATTATTGGTTCCCTAATAGATGATACTAACCCATGGAGTAAGAAGGGCTTGGTAAGTTGATAACAGTGGTCTTGACTTTTGTCATCATGTCAATGCTGTTGGTGATGCCTTGTGATCCAATACCACTATCCTTCAAACCCTGTCAACAACGCATTTGTTATTCCTTTAGCTAATGTCCTGGGCCTGAAGCAAAATATAAAGTAATTAAGTTTGTTAGCATTTTCAGAAATTTCTTGTTCACCTGGAAAGGGAAATGATCTGGCCCACGAGCTGGTGCCGAGTTGATCTGAACTGTCCCGGTTTCCATTGCATCACTGATCAACACTGCTTTGTTGATGTCCTTTGTAAATACGCAACCCTATGTTTCAGAAACAAGCATCGATATAAACTATGGAGAGAGTGGTGGAAGGCAATCTCCACTTGAGATGCTTCAGCTTTATTAACTAAAACAACAATGTTATAAGGGAAGATGAGCTATACTTGGAGTCCGAAATTGCTAGCATTGCAATGGTGAATTCCTTCTTCTACAGAGTTGATCCTTATCACTGGCAAAATTGGCCCAAATGGCTCTTCCCACGCAATCCTCATATCGGGCCTCACATTATCTAACAACAAGGGCCAGATGAGGTTACCCTCTCTCTTATACTGCTGGCAAAATGTTGCTCCTTTCTCTTTGGCATCCATAACCAGCCCTTCAATGAAATTGGCAGATGATTCTGTGACTACAGGAGTGATATCACAATCGTCCTCAGGAGGCCCAACTCTTAATTTTGCAACTCTTGCTTTCACCTTTTCAACTAGAGCATCAGCTACGGATTCCATCACCAAGACAACCTTAATTGCAGTGCATCTTTGACCACTGTTATAGATGAGGTAGAAGAGAAAAGAAAAAACTTACTCATTGCATAATAAGGGCCAAGGCAGAAACAGATAGATTACTATCTAGATGCATTTTTATTCGTCTTGCGTAACACGTTGACATGCACATACATTTTTAGGCTATATGGAACAATATCTATGCAAAATGCAACCTTAACGAGATTTATGGGAAATTCTCATACCTGTAAGAAAATCCTCCTTTAATTATGTTTGCTGCTACCAAATCTAGGTCAGCATCTTCAAGCACTATGCAGGCATCTTTCCCTCCTAATTCCATCTGAAGAGGGATCATGCCTGCCTTCTTTGAAATTGAAATACCAGTATCTCCACCAGTGAAGCTAAGGGAAAACAATGCAACTTATGATTCACACGTTATGCATCAATCAATTGAAAGTAAGGACCCAATGAAGTTTCAAAAGAGGATCAATGAATGATCGATTACCTTATACAGTTCACACCAGGATGCATGGTAAGGAAGTCACCAATCTCAGACCCTTTCCCAGTGACGCAGCTGATTAGGCCTTTGGGAAAACCAGCCAAGTGAAAACAGTGCACCATATGCAAGCAAGAGACAGCACCCTGTAATAAAATTTAAAGGTGAGACTAAGAGGATGAAACCTTTATCTATGATTAAAATTAGAGGCATAATTGTTTTGCTTTTCTAGAGTTTGAAAAGAATTTATGTTTTGTTTCCTTGTGTAAAACTGTATAGAGAACGAGGTCCTCCAATTGCATACAACTGAACCATTCATTTTAGTTGCAACCTCTAGCCCTTAACCAACATAAGTGATCCTTGAATTTTCAATACAATGGCTTGATGGGGAAACATTATAAAGAATCAAAGGAGAAAATTCACGTACCTGAGTTGGAGGCTTGAGCACAAGGGAGTTTCCAGCAATCAATGCAGGACCGATCTTTGAGACAGCTAAGTTGACAGGATAGTTAAAGGGTGGAATGGCTAGAACCACCCCAAGGGGAATCTGCAATTTTAGTGTTATCGAATTAGCTAACCAATATGTGAAAACTTTTGAAAACAATTATCGTAGTAGAAGTTATGGAAAGAAATCCTTCACGCATATACTCTTCATCCCAAATGTCTCGTCTTTTTTACAATAACCAAACGCTAGCTACAGTTTTGAACAATTGGCATTTAGTTCATTTCTCCCACCTATTATCTCTTTAATGTAATCGTATCAGACAAAATGACACCAATATCCGTCTAAACAAGCTCCTTACTCTGTGCCTACTCTCAAATAGGTTTGGATTGTTCTGTTAGGTTGTAATTCGGTTGAGTGAATTGCATTCATGTAGGTATTCTTACATCACATTCATACATGACACATGTGTTCTTATTTATATTCAAACTCCTCTCCAGTTTATAAAATTTTAGTTGAAAGTTTAGTTAGGTTGACATCATCAAACAAACTTTTTGTCTGCATTTTCTGTTGATCAAAAATATAAATCCCATGAAAAGATATGGGAGTAAACTTTGACCAGAACTAAATTTTGTTTCCTTATTCTCACCCTCACAACCATAAATTATACAGGTAATAAGAAATGAAGATATTCGATTAGTGAATGTGAGCTAAGAAATATACCTTAGAAGTGAGGCAGTACTTTGTCCTTTCATTCCCGGGGAAACTATCAGAGACCAAGAATTTTCCCTCTCCAAGGATTCTAACACCTTCTTCGGCAGTGTAGGAAATAAGATCCCCTGACCTCACAACCTTTATCCATTCAAATAAGAAAATCAGATAAATCACTCCCTTCTTGTGATTAATGTGCATGCTCAAGTTCAAACGTGAAAATGAAAAAAACTTGAATACCTCAGTGACCGAATCTTTAGCTGGTTTTGCAATTTCTTTTATCAGGCACTCAGCAATTGGGGCTTTGTGCTCTTTCAGGATAGCAGCTGCCTTGTGAAGGAGCTCTGCTCTCTTCCATAGTGGAGTTTTGGCCCATGTTTTCTGTGCACTTTTGGCTAGTTCCATCACTTTGTTAACCTCTTCCTGAGTACAAGCTGTTTCAAACCCATAACAAAACAAACTTCAGATGGATTGACAAGATTATACACTCTCCTCTCTCCATCATTTCAAACCAAGGCAAAAAATTCAATAGTCCCTAGATCAAATTTACTAATTCTTAATTAGACACCCTTCTCTCCCTTTATTGCATAATAAGTTTCTTACAGGTATAAAAATGATTCTGTCCTCATCCTCTCAATTCATAAATAGAGGTAATCGCTTGAATATAAAACATGCATCAACATTAAGGAGTCTCTCTTTCTCCAATGATTATTAGGCAAGACTACAATGGAGTAGTGTCGTTCATGATTCAACATGAACATCTATATATCATCAAAAATGGTGGGAGAAATTAAGGGGTGTAATTTCGTTGCTATGCATTCATGCACATTCTTTCAAAGGAACATTTATCACAAAAAAAATCCAAAAACAACAGTAGCCTCATCAAATAAGCTGAGGTTAACCTGGTGCTGATCAGGGGCCATGCATTATTGTCCAAAGAACTGCAATATGGGATTATTCAACTATACCTTGAACCTTGTATTGAATCTTTCTTGTAGTTGGGTTGACAATAGAAACAGTTTTGCCAGAAGAAGATTTCCTCCATTCTCCATCAGAGTAGTACTTGTACGCATCACCATCCAATATTTCTGAAAACACTCCAGTCCCAGCCATTTTTTGTACCCCAACAAAGAAAACAGCACAAAAATGCTACTTTCAGCTAATAACTATGCAACTTCAGCAGCAGCAGCAGTGCCCTCTTCTTTGAACTCTCTCTTCCTCTGCAGAAAAAGTGATGGAGGTAGAAGAGTGAGTGTCTAGTGTGAGTTGGGTGAATGTGTGGCTTGCTTTTGATGGTATCTATATATAAGGAGAAGAGGAGCCACAGCCACGTTTTGGCATGGCAGCTACCTGATCCAAAAGAGTTGGTTAGGTGATTCAAAGAGTGCCAAGTGAGCATTTAATTGCCACCTTTGTCAATACCAAGGGCAGTTTCTGCTTTAATTGATGAGTTATTTATTTGCGAATTACACTTGGATTTTTCTCTAACTACTTTTGTTGTGTAAAAAAAAAGGAAGAAAAGGTGGACCACGTTGATTTTCTACATGGCATATGGAATATTTTTTATATTCATTTTTTCTTTGATTTTTTTTATTCATTTTTTACCTTGTAAAACATTTTGCATAATTTTTCTATATTTTTTTCTACCCTCAATTAGTAGAAAAGAAAAGGATTGCTACTTCTTTGTTATTTCGTATAAAAAATGGCTCTTGAGATCAAGAAATTGCTTGATCTATCAAGTCCACAGGTTGTTACGTGAAAAAACTAAGAAACGCTTTCATGCTGCATAATTATAGATTCAACGATAAATTTTGCTGTAAATAAACCGATTTTGCAGAGTTTCCAACTCCTTATCATCTCTGATCCTCAATGTCTAGGAACTTCTTTCCTACGTACATATGCCTATGAATGTTATCCATCAAGACATGATCACACCGGACATCATGATTTGTATCAGATTATCAGTATGGCCACTCATCAAGAACTGGTCCAAAAATTCTTTATCATTCAATGTTGATTTTTTTTAATTACTTGACGGTTTCTCATATGTTTAAATAAATATATGAAGTACTAGCAGTTCAAAAGTACAACTCTTCGGTTAAGATTGGCCAAGTTTTTCCTGGATCACAGCATGAAAGCTTAATCGCAGTTAAGTTTTTCTGGGGAGTTGAAGCTTGAAAAATGCAGCTTCAAATCTTCTCCGGCCAGTTTTAACAGCAGATTACTCGTATATTTTGCAAGGCTGCATGCCTTGGGCACTCCCTTCAGGTATGGAAAACAGCATCAGTGCAAGCTGCTATTAATACACTCTTCTTTTATATATATATAATTTTACTTCAGCAAATAACTGCATGTTCATATCTTTTATTTTTATCTTAGAAAATAAAATCGAACACATCTTTTTAAAACAAAGACAAGTAGCTTGAATCCAAGCCAAAAAAGAGTTTGTTGAAACTCGAAGGAATGCTAGCTCAAAAGAAGATGGGGTTTGTTGGATTCATTTGTCTGGTGAAGAATGGGGAGCCATGAGTTCTTGCGGGTTCTGCAGAACCACAAATCTTGCAAGCGTGATAAACAGCCATCATCTTTTGGATTTGGACCACAACTCGTATATGGATATAAAGTAGATACATCGTTTTTATTCCGGTACGTGAAAATGATTGTTTTTTAAAATATTTTTGTAATGTATTGAAATAATATTTTTTTATTAACATATTAAAAATATTTAAAAATAAAAAAATTATTATTTTTTTTTTTTAAAAAAAAAACCAAGTTGAATCGCAAAGTAAAGAGCAGCACTTCATTGGCATTTACGGACCACATTGCATTATATGACATAACGATTGACATTACCCTCGAAATGGACTTCTCAGTGCTCGACACCAACCCCTTGCTTGAGACTTTATCAAGCCTTTAGTGGCTGCCAAGATTAAGCTCCAAATATGTTAAGAACCCGTATGGAAGTTATTATCCCAATCAGTACAAATTTTACAATGCTCAAAGTTACAATTAGTCAAGAAAAGAGAAGAAAGAATATATATATATATATATAAAAGAGAGAGAAAACATGGAAAAAGGGAGTTATGAAAAAATAATTTTTGAATATATATATTCTTATTTTCTTACCAAGGACAAATATATTTTTTATATTTTTTTATTTATATATCTCTCTTTACTATCAAGTAGGTATTTATAGCAATTATAAATGATAACTTAATTGATCTTTATTTTTTAATAATTATAAATTTAAATCTTTTCAGAGTTACTAGAAATTAACTTTAATATTTATAAAATTAATTAAAATACCCACAAATTAACCTAAATATTTATATTAATAAAAAATATATTAATAGTTATTTTATTTGTATTTACGTGTCTCTCATATATTATGTAAGTATTGATAGATTTTTTTATTTTTTTTATTTCTTTATATACTCTTGGAGAGGATATTTTGGAATTAACGTTCTTCCAATATCAATATTCAAAATTTCAAAAATGTTAGCCTTAAATTATTTATCCATAGTTATGAAACTCGGAGATTAACACAGTGATTTATTAATCTAGAGCCTATTCCATTTCATGTTAAAATAAGGTTTATATATATATATATATAAACCAAATCAATGTCGTTTTGGTTTAAGGCAAAACTTGTAATTTTCCCGTCCTTTTCTGTAGAGCATGGACAAAGAGGAGACTTGCCTATCCACGCTCTAGCTAGCTACCAGCAAGATGGAATTATATATAAATGTGGGGTCCGTATCCTCTCAAATCAAACCATGGTATAGCCAGGTAAAACAAAAAATTATTCAAATTAACAGTGGTCCGGTACAGTGATTCTTTTCTCCGATAAAAAAATAGAAAATATATTTGTTTTTTTTAAAACAAAGTTAAATGTTTTTCATAAAATATCAAAATCATAACTTATAATTCTCATCTAAATATTTTATATTTTTTATAATCTATTTTTTAGTGTTCATTTTATTTTACTTAAATTAAAATTATATATTGTTAATTAAAAAATATATAATAAAATTATATTTATGACAACAACTAAATTAAAAATAATAATTTTAATAATTTACATCTCCAAAAGGTGGCTGATGTAATGTTTTAATTTTATGTCTAGATAAATATTATATATTAATATAAATTTTCAGTTTTTTTCTTTTTTATTATATTTTTCTTATATTAGAGTATTAATTTGTGTCTAAATAAGTATTTTAACAAATTTAAATTATATTCGCTTTTGAAGGGGGGGCAAAAGCGGCTAGAAAGCCCATTAAAGACAGAACCGAATTAGTCCAGCAAAAGCTCGGGGGGGGGGGGGAACCAGGCCCGATAAACGATAGCCCATCGAATCCAGCAGTCATTCAAACGACATGTATCAGTTAACGACGACATTAAGTCGGTGTCTCTCATTCTGGTAACCAATAAAATCCCCAATTCATTACCTCTCTCTCTTCCCAGAATCTCAAAAAAATCCCCAAATCATTGAAAGAAAATTCCTAGAAAATCCCAGAAACCCTAATCGCCTCATCTACAAAATGCACACAAAAGGTCATCAAATTTTCATCCAATCTCAGAATCCCCAATTCAAAACCCAAACCCTAACTCTAGACCCAACTCAAGCCCTAACCCTCTACAATCTCAAGCTCTCTCTTATAACCGACAATCAAAATCCATCTTCTTTCTATTTCACCCTCAACGGAAAACCTTTAAAAGACTCCACCTGTTTACCAAACCCACAAATTACCCCTCTCTGCACCCTAATCTTACAAGCCCGGCTCTCCGGCGGCGGTGGCGATGGCGGTGCCACGGGGGCGGAGTCCAGGGACTGTTATCTCAACATGTATGCTGATAAAAAGCCTGATAAAGTGGATCCACATGAACTGCGCCTATCGAAATGGCTTAATTGCTCACTTTCGAATGAGCCCTTGAGGCAACCTTGCGTAATTGATCGACTAGGTAATATGTTTAATAAGGAAGCTTTAGTTGAGGCATTGATTGGTAAAAAATTGCCTAAGGAGTTTGGTTATATAAAGGGTTTGAAAGATATGATTGATATACAGTTAGAGGTGGTACTGGGTGAGGGGTCGGGTAATGCAAGGTTTCAATGTCCGGTAACGGGGTTAGAGTTTAATGGGAAGTATAAGTTTTTTGCTTTAAAGAATTGTGGGCATGTCTTGAGTGCTAAGGCGTTGAAGGAGGTAAAGTCATCGGAGTGTCTGGTTTGTTATAAGGAGTTTGAGGAGTGTGATAAGATTGTGATAAATGGGAGTGAGGAGGAGGTGGCAGTTTTAAAGGAGAGAATGGAGGAGGAGAGATCAAAAATGAAGGGGAAGAAAATGAAGAAGGTGAAGAACGGGGAAGTGGGGGCTAATGGAGAGGAGGTTTCAGGTCAGGGCACGGAGGTGTCGCAGTTGAGTGGTAAAAAGCATGGGATTGTTGATGTTAAGGGAGTGGATAACGTTGTTGGGAAAGTGAAAGGAAATGGGAAGGTTGAGAACGTGAAAGGGGTTAGTCATGGTGGTTTGGTAAAGCGGTTTAAGGCTACTGATATGGTACCAGCTAATGCCACTAAGGAGGTATATGCATCCATATTTACTTCGTCAAAGAAGCAAAGTTTCAAGGAGACGTATAGTTGTAGATCTCTTCCTCTTGGTAGGAACTAATTGTTGAAGTTGCATGAGGGCATGGTGCCTCCTCTATGACGTGATTCTTTGTTCTTCTTAGTTAATATGCATAGAGTTTCATTGTAATGAACGTAAAGTAGTCATGTACTGAGACGGGTATTCCGTGGTGTTTACCTTGATTGCTTGCTTCCAAATCAAACGTGCTGTGTACGTTGTGTTTTTCATAGTAAAGTGTTGCATAACATAAATGTTGTTGGCAGATTTCTGTTTGTGGTTTGTAGTTTATTGATGACCTGGATGGATTGAGTTCAATTGTGATGCCATTACTGGACCGAAGGTCATGGTATGACCTAGAAAAAAGGTTGGTTTGGACTCTTGATATGTTGTGACTAATATACCCATGTATGCACTTGATTGCGTGCCTCCAAATAAAATTTGCAGTATATGTCTTTTTTCTTTTTTTGATCACTATGTGTTGAATACAAGTGCTGTTTGTAGATTTCAGGTTATTTTGATTAGGCATTTGCATAAGTGGTTCTTTTTGTTGCTGAAATCAGAGAGCCAAAATTAGTTATACAGATTCCAAAAGGAGCAACGAAAAGAAAATTGGAGCCATATCAAGAAATCTTATCAGAATTTGTCTTAACTTTGTTTAACACCGGTGATTTGAAACCGTAGTTTGAAGTATTTGTCTATGTAGGGAAAAAATGTATAACATTTCAGTAAGTGTGTAGCATGCTAGGTTTTCTTCTATTTCAGCCAGGATCGTTAAATATTTTTTATTGGAATAACTTTGACAAAAAGACATTTAAAGTGCCAGTTTTTTAGAATTGGATAGCACATTCTGTCTTCATTTTTTGAACATGTATGTTAGTGTGAAATATTTATCGAATATTTCCCATATATAGACCTTTAATACTCACATTAATGTGGGGTTCATGAATTTCTTTTATAAGTGAGCTTTACTTAAGTTTGAGGATATCTTTTGTGCCTAGGTATCTTTATGTGTGTTCCTAAGCTCACGCCCTAAACTTCTCATAAAATAGCCTGCTCTTGATGGAAATTCCTTCAAATTAAGTTATAGCTTATGCCTACACCTCTGGGCTACTGGTTGTGCATCCTTTCCTGGATATCAAATATTTTTACAGCCTTCGTTTCTTTCTCTTTTAGTGTTTGGTATTGCACAAAACTTGGGAGTTGTTTTTTATCACGTTTGTGGGTTCAGTATATTCCGAAGGAGGTGAAAGTGTTGTGGAGATGTATGATTTTTTTGGCAATGATTTGGCGTGTGGTGTGAGAGGAGCTCTAGAATATTTCAGGACAGGCATCTGCCATTTCTTTCTGGCCTCTTAATGGTTCTTAAGCCACAGCTGGTCGTAGAGTACTTCTCTTGAGCAGATGTGCAAAGCAATTGAAAAGCTTTGTTGCTCAAGCTTCATAATTTCACACCTCTTAATGGTCCTCCCTTTCTCAACACAGTTCATCTTTTACCATCCCCAATCCAAATAAGTAAACGTCGAGGATCTGTTTCTTATGAGGGAGATCATGCTTCTGCATGTTTTGTATGTATCACCTGCCTAAGTAGTGGATTAAGTTTGATAGTGATAACATTAATAGGCTGAAGTCTGCTAGGGGTGGGGAAGACAGAGATGGTAGGTCGGTGCATACTTGTCCGGGGGAAAGAATAAATTAGTGGACAGTATTAATTTGTATTGCAAAATGGTAGCTGCAAAGCACCTGCTAGTAATGTGCACTAAATTTGGATAATCATGTCGAAGACTTTGCAGGAGTGGTTCGAGGCTTGTTTCTTCTTCCTCGGATTCTCAGCAGCTAACAAATGCTAAGTCATTGCATGTAGCACATTGACATTGGGCTTGCATCGAGAGCCGAAATAAAAAGATATCTAATTTATCATGTGCTTTCATTGAGAGTCGAACTCAAGACCTCCCGCTTACTAAACGGGTGCTCTAACCAACTGAGCTATGAAAGCTTATCTGTCACGCGGCCTAAATTGTTTAGTCAATAACAATAAATCTTGAACCTTCCTGAAGGAAATCATTTTGTCGCGTCAATTGGGTGAAATTTATTTTCTTATATTATAGTTATCGACCATTAGGATAATTATACTGTTAATAATCTTGAATGAATTTTTTTCTAATTATAGGATAAATCCACCCGCTATTTATTGAAAAAAAGTGTATTTTTCTCGTCTAAAATACGCAAAAACACTTATGAGGTGTTCAATATTGTTAACCATAGAAGTTTCCGAATAGGAAAGGAATAGGCTTAGAGAGTTACAACCATATGACTTGTTATTCATAGTTTGATCGCTAAGCTTGTAAAAATTAAAGGAATGTTTATTGAAATAAATATTTTGATAGTTTATAAATTATTTTTGCGAAAATAATAATGTTGATGTAAATGTTTTTGACAATCTCAATATGTCAATGTTTTTGTGGTTTTTATTCATAAATAAAGTAATATTTAATTTTTTTTGGAGAGTTAGAAAAAAAAAGGGAAAAAAACAAAAATTTCTATTTAATTGTAATATTTCACGTCTCCTTCCGAATTTATACAAAGTTCGTAAACATATATTTTTCATTGTCTTCTTTTGAATCTTTTCTTATTTTTAAATAAAAAAATTAAGTTAATAAAATATTAATAAAGTATTTTCTCATTTTTATCAATATAAAATATTTATTTTTATATTTATTCAATGTCATAAATCTATTTTTTAAGTATAAATCTAATGTTAAATATTTCTTTTTTATCGTACATTAATTAGTTCTTTTCTTGTACTTTTATTTGCACCAATGTCAACCATTTATATATTTATTATTAAAATTATTTTTATTTATCCCTTATTTAATTTTAAAAAGCAATGAACTTTTGATCATATAAAAGCAAGATAAAATTAATCTTAAAAATAAAGGATTGATACTTGTACAAATAAAAATAGATAGAGCAAACTTATACTAAATTAAGAGTGGGGGGATTAAAAAAAGCATATAGTAAAAATGATTATGAAAGGATGAATTACAATTTCTTTTTCTTTTTATTCTCTTTCAAATTTAAGCATCGCAATATATGTCCTTTTAAATTTTTTATTTATGTTGGGATTATATAATGATTTCTCGTAGCGAAGATAAAAAAAACATTTATATTTTTATTTAGGATATTTTTTTTAGATTCGAGAAAATCTCACCCCTAAAAAACATATTTTGTAAGCTCAGGTGAGCGAGTAAAAACTCTACTGTTCTAGACTTTCATAAGAAGTGCATGTCTTGACTCGAATTTAAGACCTACTATGCAGATCTCAAACCCTTTATCATCACGCTATGTTTTTTAAAAACTCATTTAAGATATTCATCAAGTGATAAATATGATCAGTTATATATTATTATATAGTTGCATTTATTAACTTTATTAAAAATGTATGCAAGTACAGTTATGTTCAGATAAATTTTCAAGTATTTGTAATTATATTTGGATATTTTAAAAAAAATTATAAATTTAATCTAAAATAATATTATGAAGATTAATCTTTTAGATGATATAGTTATGTAATTTGTACTCGCTGCACCTTACACAAGGACAACTTAAGAATTAGATATGAGAATTAAACTTGCTTGAATTTAAAATTAAAAATATATATATAAAAAGGAATTGATACAATTTAATCCAGTTAAAAATAATTGATGTTCATGAAACTAAGTCAAAAACCCAGCAATTTCTTTTATTAAAACAATTAATTAATCAAAATTAATTTGGATTAACTCTTCTAACCTTATACTTGTCCGGTCCGACTTTGAATTTAGTTTAATAGCTCGTTTATATATGATTACAGGGACATTTTTGGAGTATTTGTGGTTCCTAATTCACAGCTCATTTGTTTTTTTTTTTTTTACTTTTTTTAGAACTGAAAAACCTTTTACTAGCTTATTAGAAAGCCCCTTTGTTTTTTCTCTCAAGAACCATCTTTAATCTCTTAAGGCAACATCTTTCAGTACTTTTCTTTACTTCAATTTTAAGGTCTTTAGTTTACGGGTTTCTTTTATATATCTTTTTATATTGAGCTATATCTTTTTCTTTTTTTGTTTAATTTGTGGGTTTTTTTTTATTTTGTGTATGTATAATATGAATATTCTTATCAACTTATTTATCTTGTTACTTTTCCTTTGGGCTTGAATTTTAAAATGTCGGTTATGTATATCACAGATTCGATTTTCATAAATAAAATATGGAGCTGTACTCTAGAAAGAGAATTCAAATTGGTTCTCAATATTATTGATGGTTTCCCTTACATTGCATTGGACATTGAGTCTACTGGCATTGTTTTACGCCCAGTCAGGTTTTTAAAGACTAGTTTTGATCACAACTATCAAACCCTTAAGCAAATGTTGAACTTTTGGAATTAATTCCATCGGGTCTTCCATTATCTGATGAAAAGCGAAATTTACCAGCTTGCGGAACTGATAAATATTGTATTTGGCAATTCAGTCTTTGTGATTTCAACCTCAATGAGGATGTTTATGCCAATGATTCTATCCAACTTTTTTAGTAAAGTGACGATGATTTAGTGAAGAATACATAATTTAGTGTTGATGTTAAGAGGTTTATTGAGTTTTTAATAACATCCAAGATTGTTTTGAATGATAATGTTCATTAGGTTACATTTCATAGTGGTGTGATTTTGGATGCTAGCTTAAGATGCCTGCTAGCAAGAAATTGCCTGATACACGAGCAAGGTTTTTTAAGCTGGCCAAATTGTATTTCCCTGTGCTTTATGATATTAAGCATTTTATGAAGTTTTGTAATAGTCTTCAAGGCGGTTTGAATAAGCTGGCTGAGCAGTTGGAAGGATTAGTGTCTGTCACCAAGAAGGTTCTGATAATTTGCCCGCTTGAAGTACTTTTATGAGATTGAAGGATAATTTCTTTAGTAGCTCTCCTGAGAAATATGCTGGATTTTTGTACGGTCTTAGGGTTGAGAATGTACATGATCAGGGCTGATGACCTAAAGAGGAGAAATTGTGAAATAAACTAAAAGGGTTTTCTTAGATAATTTGCACATTTTGTTGCTTTTATTTGTTTTGCACGTCTCCTTTTTTGCTCATTTATCGTTGAATGATGGTATTAGCATTCCATATTAATTTCTGCAGCAAAAGTGTAGTTATTCTCAGCTCCACCTCTTACCAAAAGCATCTGTGCATCTCTGAATTTGTAGTGCTCTTGCATCTTCTCATGATTTCTAGCATTTTCAAGTTGAAACTTATCAGAGTGCTACTCTCTGTTTTTTTTCTTTTACTTTTAAGTTGGTTGTTTGGGTGCAGGGAAAAATAGAGGAAGGTGTGTTGAATTCAAAAGTTAGGATAAGTTTACCTGTATAAATATATGAAATCATTGATTCTCAGTTCGGGACATATTCACTTTTGCTTGATTCGGCTGTGTGTAAGTTCTGGTGCTTTACTTCGTTATTCTTGAACCTTTGTCAATCCTGTCCTGCTAGCTTATTAAAGATTTCTTGCGCAACTATGGCTTGCCATCTTTTTCTTCCCACTCTATACTCTAATTGAGTTTCTCTAGAAAAGAACATGGTGATAGCAGACATATGATATGATGGTGGGCATGTGATGAGATGAGTATCTTCTTCTTCTTCTTCTTCTTCTTCTTCTTTCATAGAATGTACGTGAGAATCGATAGATATTAATAAAAGTAAACATATTCATTAGTTTTCTTTTTCTTGATCGTATATTTCTTTTTTAATTATATCTGGTTACAGATTCTTATTTGTTGGCCCAGGACAGCTGGGTCCTGTTTTATACTATCTATGCCTGCAGGCTGTTAGACAAGATATCTTCATAGAAGCATTTCTTGAAAGCTTCCATATGAGCCACCTGCAAACATATTGCAAGAATCACTGACCCATCTTCACCAGGACTTGGCAGAAGCAATGAGTCCCCATCAAAAGCATGAGTCCCCGGTCCCATATAAATCTCCTCTCCCCACCCAAAATCAAGGCCGTAAATAGGTAGGGTTAACCAGCTAACAACCGCAATATTTGGGTTCCCACAAAAGGGCCCTTCAGCACCTCCCAGTGCGTGGATGTCTTGAAACCTGGTCAAGTCTGGTTGATTCTTCAAGAAATCAATTGCAGATATCACATACTCATTTGTCACCGTTTCAATTGCTTCCCTTATTTTACTTGCAGCATATCCCAAAGGTTTTGACAAGAGCTCGCCGGCTTGACTAACTGCAATGACATCAAGAGAAGCATTGCCAAAGTAACCATCAGGCAAAGGTGGCTGCATACGTCCACGTGAATCAACACAGACACCTAAAGCAGTTGGTTGCTCAGGTTTGTGTCGACGAGCTTTACAAGCAGACCTCCAAATATGTCCAGTCAAGGTCTCATATCTAGTATAACCTCGGCCACTGTCTATACTTCTTCCCTCGTTAGCCATATTTTTTAATTTCTCAACCTGAATTTTGGTCAGCCTCAACATGGCTGTAGTGGTCTTCTTTTTCCTCTCTTCAGCATTACTCAACTCCCCCAACAGTAGCGGTGGAAGACCGAACTCCGCATGATCAAACTGTGGCCGAGCCAAAGGGGGATCCCCAGCTCGCAAGACCTTGCGGTCAAGAAAAGGAAGCGTGCCTAATGACTCTCCACGGCTGATTCTTGCCCACTCAGACATAAATTGAAGTGCACTTTTCCCATCAACAATAACATGGGATATTCTCAAACCTAGGCTAATACTACCACATTGGAAAATGGTGAGTTGCACTAGCAATAGAGGCAGTTCATGCAATGGAACAGTGTAGTCAACATTTGGGATTAGGTGTTGGTACTCTGGAGGTGGTAAGTCGCCAAGATCTTCAAGCTTGGATTCAGACTCAGCCTCAGTGAGTGTAACACCCATGGCATTGCACTCAAGCTCGAGGCGCCCACGACCTATCCAGTGTAAACGGCCGGCTAGTAGATAAAATGGCACCAAGGCATGGCTCAACGAGTCTTTTAGGTTATTGATAACAGCATTGGATTGTGTAAGCCATTTCGGTGATGGTTTGTAGA
Organism: Populus ilicifolia; assembly: GCA_015708895.1. Classification (NCBI taxonomy): domain Eukaryota; kingdom Viridiplantae; phylum Streptophyta; class Magnoliopsida; order Malpighiales; family Salicaceae; genus Populus; species Populus ilicifolia. The sequence goes on along the minus strand of SRLM01000366.1, from coordinate 151,431 downwards.
AGTAGACAGTGGGAACATGAGTTATTGTTCCTATCTGATCCCATTCAGAAAGGGAAACGCGGCCAGTCCATGTTGGTTTGGCTGGTTTCACTATATGAGAGCTCTTGATGGTCACCACCATTTTTTGACAATATGAGATTTGACAGAAAAATAGAAGAGTGTGAGTTGCTAAAGAAACGCCATAATCAGCTGTATTTAAAGGAGTCTTAAGAATTAAAGATATGTAGAAGATAGTTTGTTGACATGATTTTTTCGTGAGTCTAGTAGTTCCCTGGAAAGGTCAGATAATAAGGAGAGTCCATTAGCACCCTTAAGAAATAAAAGGAAAAGAAAGGTTTTTTTTCCCTATCAATCCAAATAATAAATGTTTTCAGTTCCTGAAGAACACATGACATTTTGCCGAGTTCTTCAGGTTTTCAAGATCGTGGGAGGAAAGGCAGGACTTGTGCCTGAATGACTCGTGAAGGAGGGCCCGTTGGTCAAGGAAGAGGGAATGATCAACAAAGGCGAGTTATGCATGACTTCAGCTTTTACAATCGACAGAAATCTTGCAGGATTGGGTAGATGCAATTTATGTATTAATATATTATTAGACTATATAGTTTATTCAAACATTTTTAAAAATGCAACTTCCTCGCTGATCTAGCTAATTATACATGTAGAGATGTTTTTTTATGTTAATTTTAAAATTTAAATTTAAAAAGTTAGGAAATAAGAAGATCGCTTTCACACCGTAGCGACCAAAAATAATTGCATTAAAGTAGTATTTAATATGCTGAACAATATTAATTAAATTAGGTTGAATTAGACTGTATTGGACTAGATTGAACTGCATAAAATTGTTTTGTCTTGTATTTGATGTATATTGGACTAAATTGAATAATTATTGTATTTTAAATTTAATAGACAGTAAATAAGATAGAATAACATGTAATAATCACGATAATATCCATATTCTAATGTTTTGAATATAGATTATAATACATATTTTAATTCAAAACTTTACTGGGGAGAAAACCGGGCAGTGGTGGTGCGTGTAGATATGCTTCACGCGTCGGCTCTGAACCTTAGAAAAAAGTAGCAAACGACTTGGTTTTGGGGAGGAAAGAGGTGGTTTCTGGCTCGTTTCGGGGATGAACAAGTTATGGTTTCTGGCTGGGAAGTGGGGCTGTTCATTTCGGGTTTGAGAGTTGTAACAGGAAAGAAAAATAAGGTTCGGTCAGACGAGGAAGAAGGGAGATGTGCAGCGGTGATTGCCGGTAGACATGTTTGGATTGTTTCGCGTCATTAATAAGGAATGAGACCAGACTTCGAGTGCACCTTGAACTCTTCCGGAATTTATACCGCAAGGAAAAGGGAAGGCTTCGAGGGGATGAAAAGCTTGGCGGAGTTGAGGAAGTCCGATAAAAGTGTATTCATGAACCTATTCAACTCAGCTCATCCTGACCAAGATCATATGAGCTGAAAAGAAGGGAAATCTTATACTTTACATCAACTGGAGTGGCAATAATTGCTTTTACAAGATCATTAAAATTTCCATGCTCTGAAGAGCATACACAAAAATCAAACAGGGATCCAATAATGTCACAAAGTACAGCTGACAGGATTCCAGCTGAAGAGTTACTGCTCTTCACCGTGTTGCTGAAGACCGAAGGTTGGATGATGAAATATTCATACAAACATTAACCTAGTCTTGCCTCTCTTCTTAGTACCTGGGAAAAAGGGAAGAGAAATGGGAAAAAGGCCACGACAAGAATCAGGTGAAAAATATGGCAGGAATGGCTCACACTCCACACGAAGGAGCAGATTTTTTAGGCCGTGAACAACAAGCTCAACAACACGTCACCCTTGCGAAGAGCAGCAAAAAACATTATGCTAAATCACACAGATAATTAGCAAGATAATGCAGAAAAGTCATTTAATATTCAGGGCCCTTTTCAGAACAAGTGCAAAATATCTTCTGGACAAGAATATGTAATAAAATGAGTTACATTACCAGGTAACTCCTTATCAGACATGAATTTGGCAGTTGCTACAGCAGACATCTAAGTTTTGAAGGGGAAAAGGATCAAAATTTTATTTCTGGCAGGAAGCCTATAAGCATCCAACTTAGCCCAGAAAGCACATGCAGACAGATAAACCATAGTGGTCTTCACAAGGACAATAAAGATGGGCACAGGGATGTTGGCAAGCAGAAAATGCATGGGTAGAGTGACCAGTAAATGCAATGTCCCTATATCAGTACTTTTCCTTTTATAAACTGAACAAAAAGGACAATTCTACAGAACTCCTAATGCATACCCTTGCATTAGTAATATGCAAATGTCAATCCAATTTCATGACAGGTTATCTGCAATCCTCAGTCCAGTTCTGCAGAACTCCACGTATACTTGCAGTAGTAACGTGCAAATGTCAATCCAATTTCATGACAGGTTATATGTAACTGAAATGGCTTGTCGCCAGGTGAGCATTTTGAGAAGTGAGAACCAAAGTTGAAGGAATTATCATGTAACATAACAAAGATTCAAGACAGCTGGGATGACAGAGCATGCAAGAACTGGAATAGAATAGGCAGTATTTAATTGAAAAATCAATCTTCGTTAGATCCATTTGCAAAAAGTGAATGGGAAGGAAACAAAAAATCCTTACCTCCTCACCAAATTTTATCAAAATGGTTGTCCTAGGTCGATGCTGGCCCTCCATAGGCACGAAATGAGCTGTTACTACTGCTGGAAAACCTGCACCATCCAAAACACCCTACAAAGGGGGAAAGGAGGGGGGAATGTAATTAGAGATTCCGACCACTGAAAGGTCAGTTTACTGGTATGAATTAAATTTAGTACTTACCCTTACTATTCCAGCAACAAATGCCCCGCAGTTAAATGTCCCCATATCCTTTGGAATTGAAATGAATCTACAGCACAAAGACAGTTCAGCACCTAGGTCATTACTTAAAGAAACAAACCCAGCTACATTTGACGGCAATTTTCATACTAAGAAGTAAAAAAGTCCAAGGAGATAATTATGACCTATTGACAAGGAGCTCCTTCTCACTGATCATGTATTCATCTTCATGTTCAGTGCCTTTTTCAAGGGAATCAGCTACCTAACATAATAGCAGGAAAGAGGCTGGTGAGATCCAACTTTGAGTTTTACATTAACCTTTACTTGCTCCAAGCATTTCAAACATATACATAAACAGGAAAGAAAAAATGGTACACAAATAAATGTTGTTCGAGAAGACAAAATGGGCAAAACATGCTGAATTTCAGGTTCAAAATGGAAATGAAATAAAAAAGAATACACCTAGTATGACTTTCCAGTTTCACATAAAATGACTTTCCATTCTCACTGATCATGTATTGATCTTCATGTTCAGTGCATTTCTCAAGGGAATCAACTGCCTAACATATTAGCAGGAAAGTAGCTGGTAGGATCCAACTATGAGTTTTACATGAACCCTTACTTACTCCATGCATTTCAAACCAATACACAAACAGGAAAGACAAAATGTACACGAATAAATATTGTTGAGAAAACAAAATGGGTAAAACATGCTGAATTGCATGTTAGGAATGGAAATGAAATAAAAAAGAATACACCTAGCATGACTTTCCATTTTCGCATAAAATGTAGTTTAAGAAGTTACTGAACTTTCAAACACTGCAAATAAACTTACCTTTCCAAATAGCACTTTCCACACTGTGCTGTGTACAAAAGACAAAATACCCAACAATCGTGTTTCCCTTCTGTTGCCCTGTGGCATCAAAAGAAGCATTGTTATAGCAATTGTAGAACCAAAATGCAATGCAAAATAAATGTTAATGAAGCAAAACTATTGGTGTTCTTTAGAGCCAAGACAAATCATATTTGTCAAGCCATAGATGGTGCAAGTTTACTCAACATAGAAAATAATCCTCCTGGGGAAAAATAGCTAGAGTTCTAGACAACTTATATCACACCCCTTGTATGATGACAAGCTAATTGCCATAAGGGTGAGAGAGTGAAGGGAAAAGCAAAATGAAGTTCTTGGAGAAATGCAAATAAACCACAGTGATAGCCCATACCACGCATTTGACTCGATGTATGAAAGTACCTTCGTGGCATTTTACTGAATATAGACATGTATTAGATGCCTCAAAGTTTGGCAAGTCAAAGATTCCACAATCAAAAATTACAGGTTGATGACATTTGGATATCTAACAATGCAATTTCCTGGATTGATACATGATCTAGATATAACATGTTAAAAGTTGTTTCATAAGTATATCCATTCTGCATAAAAAAGGCATCAATTCTGTGAGCGGCATAAAATTATAGGTATCCAGACAGCAAAACGCACAGCAGTTAAAGGCATCAGATGTGGAATGGAGAATAAAATAATAGAAAGCTACTCTAACATCAGCTATCTAGGCACATTTTCCTGCACTGAAAAAGAGATTGGACTGATACTTCTCTGCTGGCAATTCTAGCATAGGAACATTGATTAAGTACTTCATTATTCACAACTAGCCCATAAGTTAAAACTGAAAGTCATCTCACATGCTTCACACACCTATTTCAAAAACCCAATCATATGCAATCATGCACAGAAACTTTGATCAGATATACAGATGGATAATGCCTATATTCCTGCTGCCTCTGAATGTGAACTGCCACATAACATATGGGGCGGGGGGGAAACTCAGCGTACACATGATATTAATATATAATCCCCATGCTACTTACTGCCAACGAAAGAGCTAGAAAGCTTCTGAAGAAACTTCTACTCCTGGTTCGTGAGTATGATCATTCCATAGAGCACGGCAAAAACAAAATTGCATCAATCTAGACATAACCAATAAATTTTAGAAGTGACAGGAATTCCAAGGAGAAATCTTAACAATGCATCACCTTATCCCTATGGCAAAGAAGTTCCAGAACTCGAGCCCCAACAGCATAGCCTGCATCCTCTAGTCTGCTCCATATTTCCCACAAAGATCATTATTACAAATGACAACACCCGAATACTTGATATCAAAAATTAAAAAAAAAATAGACCATGTACAGTCACATCACAAGTGTATCGCTTGAATTTCTTGATCTATCCTGCCAAGAATAACACTAACATTTATCGCTTTAAATATACAGTATAGATTCTTCCTTGCTAATGTCTCTAAAATTTATCATCAAAATGATCCAAATGAACAAATGCAAATCAAGCAATATAGCGAAAACGGCAGAGCTCACCTTCGCTCTAATTCAGCAATGTTATCAACCTGTGTTTGATTATACTGAACAAGCTCCGAAAACAAAAATGCAAACGCACTCGAACTCACCTGCAAAACCAGAACCCTGAAGATCAAAACTTCAAAGCTAAGCCAGTGGATGGGGTTAGTGAGAGATCGAACAACTACAAGGTTACCTCTTGTTTGCCCTTGCTGAGGGGTTTATCGAGGACATTAGAGTATTGCTTGATCTTGCCTACTCCGATCATGTTTTTTAAGGTTTAATTTCCTTTCTATGGATCTTCTTTTGGATCGAATCCGGGAAAATTTATTATGGTCTGTTTGGAAGGTGAGAAATCACAGGAAAATGAAGGAGCGATAGACAGGGCTACTGGGACTGGTAATGATCTATTGAAGCTCTGTGTTGCCGTTTTGGTTAACTTTTGAACCGTGCTGAACTAGAGGAGTTGACGACTGGTATTTTATGGATCTGGGCTGACACGTTTGGGCTTGTTAGACTATTTGGATGGACCGACATTGTATATATTTAAACTAGCCATTCAAGCGGCGCTTCACCGCGGATTATAAATTTTAAAAAAAAATATTTGTCATACAAGCTAGTTTAATATATTTTTTTATGTAAAAAAATAAAATATAAATTAAAAAACTTATAGAGGCATTTAATGAAATAAATGAATAATTATTTATTTAAATAAATAAATAAATTTATTGATAAAAATTAAAATGTAAATAATAAAAGGTAAATGAAGATTAAGATATTTAATTAAAAAATAAGATATTTATATGATTTTATTTACTAAACTTATTTATTTAACTTGATAAAAAATACATTTACACTCTAAAAAACTAGTGATCAAAACATAAACATAAATGAAACTAATTGAATAAACTAATAACCTAAAAAAAATATTATGCAAGGCCTAACACAATAATAATATTATTTAAAAATAAAATTTTTTATTTTAAGAAATAAAGTTTATTTGTATAAAACCCAGAAAAAATACAAATGGATTAAAATAATATCTTAAAAAATCAAATACAAACCAAAAGGTTCTCGAAAAACTTATATTAAAAAATTTCATAAAAAACTTGTAATTTAAGCCATGAAATCATAATAAACTAGTAGGAAAAAATTGAAAATGGTCACAAAACTAATATTTTTTTTAAAATGCACAATAATAAGATCACAAGAACCCAAATCCTTGACAAATCAAATATCTTTACAAATTAAATATCTAAAGATGAAATTAAAAAAAATTAGAAAAATAATTAGAGGGCAGATAAAATTTTTTAGTTGGGTTGTTGAATTAAATTGAAATGTAGCTCTAACAAAAGAAAAACAACGATGGTTAAATTGGAAAAGGTAAAACAAAAAAAAATTAACTTAAGGATGAGATTGAAATAGAAAAAAAATCAACAAAAGAGCTAAGAAAAAAATTAAAATTTTAAAAATAAAAACCAAAATAAAAAATAAAACATTTGAGAAAATATATATGAATGACTAGGTATGAAAGGAATAAGAAGAAAATAAAAAATTAAAAGAATGGAAATTGAAATTAAAAACAAAGTAAATAATAAATTGTATTTGGAAGATTAAATTGAAAAACAAAAAACTTCTTTAAACGAAACAACAATGAGATAAAAAATTTAAAGAACGAGGACTTAAACTATAAAAAGAATAAGAACGAAGTTACAAGTTAAAAAAAAATAAGGACCAAGATGAAAAATAAACACAAGAGCAGGTGTGATTGAAAGATTAAATTAAAAAAAATAAGAACAAAATAAAAAATAAAAATAATGACAACTGAAATTGATAAACATAAAACAATGATGATAATAACTTATTTTGGCTACCAGGAGCAAAAAAAAAATGAAAAAAACAAAAATAACTATTAGTGATAATACGACAACCATCCTTCTCTGCACACCACTCTGTGTAATAAAATAAGGTTTTGTATCAAGAAAAATACCAAAAGTCCAAGTTTAGCTACTAAACAGTGTCACACGCACTACCTAAATAACATAAACACTATTCATGCATTGATACGTGCTCAACATACACTCATAATTTTTCAATTTAAATATTCAAAGATCAATATAAAAATATTTTCATGATTCCATTAGTTACACAAATACCCATGTAAAAATACAAAAATATCTTTAAATATAAAGTTTTTTTTTTCTCGTTTAAGATTAAATTTGTATTTATATCAGACATAGATAATAAAAAACCTAAAAAGGCCTTCTACTCAACAAACCATTAATTTTTTTGATCTCAAGGGCAATAAGTATCTTGATTGTTATAAAAAATATAAAAGTTAAGCAAATTCTTATACAACAATTTTAAATTTTATTAAATCTATTAATAAAAAGATATTTTCACTGCGTGATACAAAAAAGATGCATACATCATCTAGTAAAGCTTCGTAAATAAAATAACAAAGAATAAAATGAAAATTGCAGTGTAATCATAAAAAAATACTATCCTTTCTTCAAACAAAGCTTTATAGAATGAAAAAAATGAAGAGAAAAGTGATAATTTTATTATATTTCAATACATATTTCATTATGTACTTGGTTACATTAAAAAAACAAGTGATTTAGTTTTTTAGTTGATTTTGTAAGTTAATTAGTAGATTGAATAAATTACTTCAAATTGCAATCTCATGTAGGTTTGAATTTGTTTTTTGATGGAGTTATCTTTGTGATTTGTCAATCTAGAAAGTGTTTAAGTTTTTACTGGAAAATATTCCACATACAGGATGTTTTATAATATATATTACAAATAATGATGTGAGAAATATGATTTTAGCAAAATAATCATAATTATTAAACTATAATTAAAGGCTGATCTAGTTAAGTGATCAAGTCTCCGTACATACAAGTTACTTTGATGAATTTAGAAAAAAAATTTAAAAAATATTTTAAATTTTAATACTTTATATGAAAAAGCTAACAAACAATTAGTGTAGATATATGCTATATATAATTATTCTTTATAAAAAAATTAATAAATAATATATTTGAATGTAGAATATATATTAATTATCTTATATAAAAAAATTAAAAAACATTTGAAGTAAATATAAATTATATATTAGCTAATTGCATGTTCGTGGATTTTCTTGAACACGTACGGTCTATACACAGCAATAATTTGACTTGTTTTACTATGAGAATTTTGAACTATGCATATTAGGTGAGTTTTAATGATTATTCTGTTCGTTTAGTGGTTTCTTTCTCTATACTTTTTTAAATCATGCATACTCTATCACTACAAGTTATGTTGATGTTTAATGAAATTTATGGTTGATTGGATAATATTGAACCATTGTGTTTTTAAAGTTAGTGGTAACTTGATATGGTTTAGAAATAAAATTAATTTGTTTAGAAATGTGATTATAGTTATTTTTTTAAAATATAATGATAATTTGATTATTTATCGATAGTGTTCACACACACGCCCAAAATAGTATAGATATATTTTATATTTTTAAATAATTTATTTTAACCATAAAAAATATTTTTGAATGATTTAATAATGACAATTGAAGTTCAATTACTTTTAATTTATTAGTTAATGATAAAATAAAAAAATAATGGATTATAATAAAAGAAGATGCCAAGAATACGTAATGTGCCAAAGATTTTAGAAAAAATATTCTTTAATCCTGTTGAAGCCATTTCTAGTCATCAAGATAGATTTTGGTTTTTCAGAACCTTAATAGTTTCTAAAAAAATAAATTTAGATATATAAAAATAAATCAAACTCAATTTAATTTTAAATTTTTAAATTTTTTTGAGTTATTCTAAGTTAATTGACAGGTTTGGAAGTGTTATGTAAATTGTAATTAAGTGTTTTTTTTAATTAAAATGACTTCAAAATTGAGTGCTTTTAGTAAAAAAATATGTTGCCCTAGTTTTCTGGCCTTTATAATGGCAACTAAAATTTAAACTTATAAATCACATGATGTTTAAATATTTTTTTTATAAAAATAAATTTAAAAAAACTAAGTTCAGGTGCTTAGATTCAAGCTTGAATACACTCGCAGATATTTGTACCTTTTCTTGTCTTTAGCTTTTTTGAGCTTTTTTTCATGTGCATGTGTGTACAAAATAAATATAAATTTTAAAGGAAAATATTATTTGATTTTTGTTTGAATTAATGATTTGGATTATAATTTTGACAATTTAAACCACAACACTTAATTTTTTTAATTTTTTTTACCAATAAATTTTTTAATATTTTTTTAATAATTATTAAATCCATGTTTCAATTAATATCACTCATGTATAAGTTTGCTATTTGCTTATTTAAATTTTTAAAGATATATATTTTTTAAATTATTTCGCATGCTTTTAATTTTTGAAGTGATTTTTTTAATTAATTAATTTTTTTCTTTCATATAAAAAATTTATTTTCATATAATATTTTTAAAATATATAACCTAGAATATTATTTTATTTTATTCAAACAATTTAATATATGTTATTTTTTATTACATCTGATTAAATAAAAACACTTAGCAATTACAGTTAATTAAATTTATGTTTCAATTAATATTATTAACATGTGAATTTGTTATTTGATTATAGAACTTTTTTTGGATATATATATATATTTTAAAAAAATATCATGTAAATGTTTAATTTTTGAAGTGATTTTTATGATTAATTTATTTTTTATTCTTTGTATAAATAAAATTTATTTTTAAAAATAAAAAAAATATTTATTTTTATATAATATTTATAATATACACAACCTTACATAATATTTTTTTTATTTTATTTAAATAATTTAATGCATATTTATTTATATTGTCGTCTGATTGAATAAAAATACTGGGCGAATACAACCGAGTAAATATTTTATTTTACAAGATTAAATATTTTAATATATATAATTTTTTATTTTTATTAATAATTTTTAATTTATTAACATATATATTTTTTGACTTATTGAATTGTGTGTATATGTATGTGTATATAATTTTTTTATTTACACGTAAAAAAACATGTTAAAAAAATTTCTACATATAATTTTTTTCATAAAAGATAAAAATATCTAATCTGCTGCGGAGCATGCATCCCATAACTAGTGTATGACTGACCATTGAGCGTTAAACCCTCCGTCCAAAACCGACCACAGCCTTACCTCAAGATAAAACCACGCCCTTCCCCTATAGGTAAATGTCAAACCCCGACCCCGACCCCACTTTCTCATACATTTCACTTCACGCATAAAACACGAACCAAACAAACACGCCACCCCTCAAAAACCTTCTTCTCTCTCTAAAAATCCAAGCAAACTCTCTTTTCCTCACTTATCCCTCGACAATGGAAGACGACGACGAGTTTGGAGATCTCTACACTGAGGTCTTACGTCCATTCTCCTCGTCTCTATCCTCAGCTCCCCAACCTCTCCCCGCTACCTCTTCTCTCCACCGTCCGATCGATCTCAACGACGCCATCAAGGACGATGACGACGAGATCCTCCACGTTGTTTCCCACCGTAACCCCTCTGCTCCCTCCAACCAAAATCCAATCGAAATCGCTGCCTTTTCAGCTTCTCAAGTTAGGGTTTTGGGAGATGCAGAATCTCCGATTAAAGGTTCGATTGCCGAGGACAGAGATTTAAATTTTGATATCGAGGATGTTAATACTGGGGTTCTTGAAGATTCGCGACCGATTATACCTGGATTGATGGAGGATGATTCTACAGAGATTGAAGCTTCTGCTGTGGTCAGTGGCGGCGGCCGAGGAGGAGGGGATTGGGAGGAGGACGAGGAGAGTGACAGCGAGGATGATTTGAAGATAGTGTTGAATGATAATAGTCATCCTGGTGGGCCCATGGGGATTGACAGAGAGATTGGTGACGACGACGATGAGGATGGGGATGGACCGAATCAAGCCATCGAGGAGAAGGATTGGGGTGGCGGCGAGGATGGGGTTGCTGCTGTAGGAGGTGGGGCGGAAGGGGAGAGGAAGGAAGGAGAGGCGACAGGGAAAGGGAATGCAGTGGTGGGACCGAAGATTGGGTATAACAATCATGGTTATCATCATCATCCGTTTCATTCTCAGTTTAAGGTCAGTGTTGTAGTTGTTGATGTTATATGTTGAGCCTTAAAAGAAAGAAAGAAGAAAAGCAAGATAGGACTTTTGTAACTCTTGTACATATGATATGAGTGGCTTTTATACTTTTTTTTTCCTTACAAATGTATGATTACTTGAAAAAGTTGAATGAGAATTCTTGAATCTGATTGATTATGCTTGTGAATTTTATGTGGTTTTTTCATGGCATTACTTCTTTCTGCTGACTAGATGTGTTATCTGTCAACAAGGTTAGGGATTTCCTAAATATTGCGAGCAGTTGAGTATTTAAATGGCTTCTTCACTCAATCCAATTGTTGATATTGCTTACCTAAGTTTTGGTGCCAGGGCAGCCTACACTTGAGAAGAATTGTGTAGTCAACTGTGAAACCTGGTTGTCCTGGGTGAAACATCTCTGGGATTTTGTATAAATAATCACTCGCTAAATTCTTAGTTTAAATGCAAATGATAAGAAATTCGACAAGTTTTTTCTGATTGTAATTACTCCTCAGATGCTTCTGCAATAGCATTATTGCCTGGGAACAGATGCAATGCATAATAACGATAGCACAAAGATTACATCCCGCAGACAATTTTGGGATGCCAACAAACTTTGGCATCGGTTCTTCCAAGATTTCATGATTTTCTTTTTACCTCTCCTATACATGTGTGAAGCGTTTGATGATGATGGGATCATTTTCTGCATCATGTCAGAATGCCCTGAAGTCAGATTATTTTTCTTCCCTGTGGATCACAATAACAATCTCCGGTCTTTGTGATTATCAGTTGGAAGAGGTGGATTCTTACAAGGATGAAAATGATCGAGATATCCTTATTGTGGATGCATGGAGAGCTCTTATAGCCAAGCATGTTTCTCAATGCTTGAACGTGTCAATTAAGCTCATAGTTGTAACTTTTATCTGGGTTGATCTATTGCATGTGTATGATAGGGGTACTGCTGTTACATGAACAGTCGAGAAGGTAAGTGATTGCTGGGGATATTCGGATAATTTTGCACCATTTGGTTATAGCCAATAAGATATGCGCATAATTTTGCAAACAAATGGCATGCAGCCTATTGTTTATGTCGTGTGATTCCCCCCTAAAAAATAAGTGATGTATCTAGCAATGACATAGAAATGCTTTTATTTCTTGTGTTAGTTGGTCATGTAGTCATGAGCCATATTGAGCTAAACTCAGTTATTCCTCTTTGGTCATTGAATCGTCTAACTTAAATTCAACAATTCCACTGACAGCTGTTACATTTTGAAATTGGAATCCACAAGTTTGGGGAGCCATTCTGTTGAACCTGCTTAGTGATTGATTTGAAAACTTGTAATAGCCCCATCAGTCAAATTAATGTGTGGTTTCTTGCTTCGTCTTTTTGAAACTATCCTTACCATCTTTGCTCTTACTGTTCACTTCCTTCTTGATTCCAAGCTGTAAAGGCGCCTCCCTTACCTTCAGTTCCCCATCTTGCCTGTTTCTTTGTGCAAATTTTTTCATATTCTTGCAAAGGAAGAGGGTAGAATATAACTTCTTTGCTGTTATGGATTCTATCTCAGGCTTGAATTTCACAACTAACTCTACAAGATGGCATGCCTAGCCTCAGAGTTTTTTTGTTTCTTGTAAGCAGGATGTGTTCTTTAATGCCATACAAATTCTAAAAAGATGAATTGGTTGACCTTTTCAAATGTTTTGATTTGGGTTAATTCTGTTATTTATTGCTAGTGTGATGGAAAGTTAAGACTTTAATTTTGACATGGTTTATAATCATGAATTGAAAGGTTGATTTTTGTGAGCCATGCTTAACTTTTGCCAGCTTGTAGTTTCCATGAAAATAACAATCACTGTTGAGAATTTAATTGTGTATGAAAAGTTTTCTTCGCCCGCAATTGTTTGATGCCTATGGTTACTTTTGTTTTTAACTTGGTGGGCTTGCCACTTTTTTCATTTCATTTCCTTGTTGACACTATGGTTTATTTTCTTTTTTCATGCAGTATGTGAGACCTGTGGCAGCTCCGATGCCTGCAGCTCCTATTGTTGGTCCTGGAGGAGCTCCAGGTCAAGTTCGTCCTCCCATGAACGTGAGTACTATAGCTGGTCGTGGTAGAGGTGACTGGCGACCAGTAGGAATAAAAGGTGGTCCTCAAAAGAACTTCCATCCAGGATTTGGAGGCCCTGCTTGGGGTGCAGGGCGGGGTTTTGGCGGTGGACTGGAATTCATGCTTCCTTCCCACAAGTAATTTTCGCTTAAATTCTGCTGCTGGTTTCTTTTTTCCACTAAGTTTCGTTACATTGTTTTGTTTTTATGAATATATTGCATTAATTTGTTTGCTAAATATTTGCTTCATTTACTGGATTTTTGTCATGTCAGTACTGATTGTATTAGTCAATGCTCTGTATGATCTCTGCAGTACCATCCTGGGCTTTCATTGCTTTCCTTACAATCTCACTTGTCAGCTTCTTTTTTCTGTCTTACCTGTATATTTGGATAACATAGGCAATGCTATGGACCTGTGGCCAAAAGAAAAGCACTGAGCGAAGATTTTTTTTTATTGGATATCAGTTGTTTCATCTTCTCATCTCTCTTTCTCTCTGTTTAACCCTCTTTCCTCTCTATTTTTTATTGTAAGAGAAGCATATCTATGAGCTGTTACTTACTTGTCTGCTACTATGTTTCATTGGTGTTCTGGCATACTATTTGCTAGAGAGGTTCAAAATTTCATGTTATAAGAGTAACAAATGACAACATTGTCGGCAATAGGTCAAAGCCTTACATCTTTACATGGTTCTGTGTTGGTAACATGTAGTGTCCATCATTTGATCTTTTTGAATAATTCTCGTGCTATAGATTCTACCTTGGGTTTGGTTTAGATATATGTGTTATTAAAGCCTTCACAAAAGAAAGACTAATCTAGATGAATGATTTTTAAAATATTTTTCATTTTCCTAAGTTCCATAAAATCAGGTGAGCTGGAGCAAGTTCTAAGGCATTCTTGTATTAAGTACTAGACAGATTTAGGGTTTTCATATGAGACCTGTCATGGATGACATCAACCATAAAATTGGATTTTTGGAGGGCTTCCCCATTTCAAAACAGCCTGTTGTTTTTCCCACATGCTCTCTATTAGATCAAGTATGATCTTGATGATGTTTCTCGAATATAGTGAAAATTGAACTTAGCATTCATCTTTGTGTAACATAATATTTTCAGACTGATTAATGCTCCGTCTTGTAAAACCTTATGAAGCACTGCTGAGGAACTATGTACCCTATAATAATATGCAGGAAATTGGATTTCAAATCAGCCCCTTTTGCATGAGATACAGAACCTTTTGAGATGGTACAAAATGCAGGTGCTGTTTACATACCTGAAAGGCTGTTGACGTTGCCTTTCTTCAAAATGAAAATTTTATAAAAAAGAAATTTTGTTTTTAGTATAGCTCCCTAAAAGGCTGTTGACATTGTCCTTCCTCAAGATAAAAATTTTATGAATAAAATAATTTATTTTTAATATCTGTTATGGCTGCTAAGATGAGCTGTTTTCCTACATTTATGTGTGTGGAATACCATTAACTGCAAAAGATTTTAATTTTAAATTTGTACTTTGGTTAATCCAGATTCACTAATTAGATAAATTAATAAATTGGATGCTGCCTGGAAATTTGGAGATGTTTGAGATTTGACACCTTCTAATTGCCATCTGTGCATGCACGTTTTTACCTCAGCAGGCTGTTTGTTTGGTCTATAATTGCATAAATTTCTCTGTGGAACGGCCGCAACAGAATCTTCACCTGATATGCTTTTAAAATCCTTGGTCTTGTCATGCTGATGTCTTTTTTAGTGAGTTGAAATCCACTATACCTGTGAGCTGATTCCCAAGATATGCTGTGTTTGCATTTCATGGCAAACCTGTTGTTTGCTCTTTAATTTGTGAATTGTCCATTCAGAATGGGACTACCATGCATTGTCCAATTGAGGTATAGTGTTTGTTCCGACTCTTTTTGAATGATTATAAAATTGAAATATTATTTTCAGGACAGTATTTGATGTTGACATTGATGGCTTTGAAGAAAAGCCATGGAAATATTCGGGTGTGGACGTATCAGACTATTTCAACTTTGATTTGAATGAAGAGAGCTGGAAAGATTATTGCAAACAGCTGGTATGTAACTTATTTTAACTATATTATGTATTAGATAATGAATATGTAAGACAATTTGATTTCAATTGTGTAGGAACAATACCGACTGGAGACTACTATGCAAAGCAAAATTCGTGTTTATGAAAGCGGGCGGGCAGAGCAGGTAATTGTATGCTTTGGCATCATGTGCTTATTGTATGCATGCTGTGGCCTGTTGATATCCATGCATGTGAAATGAATGGTATTTCAGTTTTAACTTGATGAAGAGGAAAGTTTCTGATTTTATATTGCATTCACTTTAGGAGTTCGATCCTGATTTGCCACCGGAATTAGCAGCAGCAACAGGTTTCCGTGATGCTCCAGCTGACAATTCAAATGCTGGAAAGTCAGACAATGCACAGAATGATTGGACTAAAGGATCTGCTCGTTTCCGGGCCCAAATAGTAAGCTTTGACTTCTATTCTCCTTTTCCATGTATTTAGCATAAAGATTTGACTATTTATTTTTCATAACCAGAGATGAAATTCTGTCTCTTTTTGAGAAGGCTCTCTTTTATCATTCATCTATTGTGTGCAACTTAAATGTATCTATTCTTGTTGTGTGGCCAGGAATTTATTTAACTTTTGTTCCTTTAAATGTTTGGTTCTTCCTTATTGTCCAAATGATCAAGCTTAGTTTTCTATTGTTCCCGGTGGGGCATGTTGTTAAGACATGGAATTTTCATTTGGAGAACTCAGATCAAATATTGGGAGGGGTGTCTTTGAGTGGGGACTTAGGAATTGGAGTAGGGCTATATTTATTCTGTAGTCCCAGGCCCATTGGCCCCCAAATGAACCAAAAAAACATTGCTTTCTGTAAATGTTTTAAAGATATCAGATCTGTTGTCAGTTCCATGTTGCTTTGAGGATTCACTGGCTGACTTTATTTGCTTTAGCCAACTGGCAGAGCAATACAAGTTGAAACTGGTCATGGTGAACGCATCCCTTCCATTGAAGGCCGAGCTCCTCGACTTCGTGATTCTGATGCAATTATTGAGGTAAACAAACATTTGTCTTTAATTGCTCTGATGTAACTGTGTTCCTTTGACTGATATCTGCGCACTACATATGCAGTGTAGAGTAATTGAAAGTTTCTTTGAACAGATTATCTGCCAGGACTCTGTAGATGATTCCTCCACAGGAGATGGTGTCCAGGATGCAGCAAACGATGAACCTCAAAGAGATGACTTTAGAGGAAGTGATGTAGCCGAAGATGACATGGCAGAGACAGAAAATGAATATGCTGGTGATTTTCCACAGGCTTACAATGATCAAAAGGGTGGGAGAACACCTCACATGAATTCTGCCCGCAACATGCCTGAGGGAGATGGGGTTTCACTCTTCCATCCCGAAGCATCAGCTCCATACCCCCATGCCGGTTTGAGGGGTCACCCTCCTTCGTACCCTGGTAGGGACTTTGGCACTCCTCGTGAGGAAAGGTATGAATAAGGCTATATCATATTCGATAATTCCATTATGGCGGTGTAGGATACGTCCAAGGAATGTGTATTTGTTTGTTTTGTGATGGGCTGGGGTTTGTTAAATTGGGAAATTTAGGGTTTTAGATTGATGTGGAATGTATAATTGTTTAGGATTATGCAAATGGTTGGAGAACAATGGAGCTTGGTGGTGGCAAAATGGAAAAAATAAGCTGCAGGTGTTTTGGTATGGTGGTGAAATGTTAATAGATTTAGGGTTTCTTTTGAGTGGTTTAATGGGTACGGAGTTGAGAAAGAGTTGCGGCAAAGGTGGGTATTAGGGTGAAAATTAGGGTTGCACTGGTGTAATGATTGGTAGGGTGGCAACCAGAGGAAAGTTGGGGGCTGTACAATAATTATGGTAGTCGCAGAATTCAGAGAAGAATAAGTGTTCAAAACCAAAGGAGAGAAATCTCATAGGAATGCCTTCCACTAAACCAGATACTCTTGATCTATCTTGTGCTGTATGTATTAAGCATCTGCTCATTCTCTCTATTTGTTTTAGTCTTTATATTTCAGATAACAAGAGATTGGCGTTTGGACATTTGAAAGCATCTTAAAGAGATTATAATCTTGCTTCTAGAAAATGCATTTAGGATACCATAAGTGATGAGTAATGGTGCTAGCAGTAGCAGCTTGGCCAACTTTATATGCTTTAGTGAACATTGGTTGGAGGATCCAAAAAGATCACAAAAAATATTGAATGTGAATTAGATGTAGGCTGAGTCATGAATGGATGTAAACTGAGTTAATGATTTCTTATTAGAAAAACCAGGAACATGCACATCTATGGTCATAATGACACTGCTGTGTGATGCTGCTAGTTATAATCATTTATTTGGACATTTCCATGATCACAATGACACTGTTGCTTGATGCTGCTAGTACTTGTCAATTACTAGTCAATATGAAAACTCACATTTGTGTGCCCCATAAATTGGATTGCTTAATGGACCATGGATATTTTTGTCTTTAACCTATTTGGTTATAAATTGTTTTTTGTGATGGTTTTTTTTTTTTGTTTTTGGAGAATTTCTTTTAAGTTGTAAATGTCTAACAAGCCACAGACTGGCCGTTGTGAATGTTTTATGGGTCAAGAAATTATAAGTCGAAGTTTTCTATTAGTTTTGATGTTGGTTTAGCTTTCACTTGTTAAAGCTGAACCTGCACTGCTGAAAAAATTCTAATTCTTTCCTCATCTTCACAGGCAAATGCAGGGAAGATCCTGTGACAGATCACCTCAGTTAACTCCTGCTCAAAGCTCACGTGACAAGAAATTTATTGATAACGTGGAGGAAGAATCAACTGAAAGTATGGTTGGTAAACACGGTCTGCGGGTATCATCTCCCATCACAGTTCAGGATGCAAGAGAGTTGAGTTCTGAGAAAAAAGATGATGCTGAGCCTTTGCAAGCTGAAGGAAGCTCTAGATTGGGAAGGGATGAAATGAGTGAGAATGAAGAAACCACTAATGATACTCCCAAGGATGGAAATGTGCTCCATTCTACTAGGAAACAAAAAGTAATTTCTCATGTAGAACAGCCTGCATTGCAACAGCTTGATGATGAGGAAGACTCAAAGGCTGCAAGAAGTAGTGAAAATAGCAAAGCAAGATCAAGCAGTAGCAAAGACTATCAAAAATGGAAGGATGGTGTTGAGGAGGAGGAGGTTGTTCAGGGTGGACGTTCCACACGCTCAGGTAGCATCAGAAGGCACCTTGATGAAAATGAACAGAATTTTCGGAGAAAGGATCGTGATGGGAGACACGAGATGGAAAGAAGTCATGTCATAATAAGAGGGAGGGAGGATTCTTATCCTCGCAGAGACTTGGATCCTAGCTTGCACCATCATTTGCATATGAAACATGAGGGCTATGATAGGAGAAAGGAGCGAGAAAATTCAGACATCTCTTGGCAACAAAGAGAAGAAGATCCACACAGTAGCAAACATAGAACTGAAGACAGGAAGAGGGAACTTGGAGATGAAATGGGATCTAGGCACCGGAGTAGGATTCTGGAGACTGAGAGAAGTGACAAAGATGAACATCTTCATCCAAGAAAACAGTTAGAGAATGGCAGCTACAGGATTCACCATGAGAAGGATGGTAGTTCACAACACAGGGAAAGAGATGACAGTTTGAAGAGTAGGTTTGAAACGGTAGATGACTACCACAGCAAACGGAGGAAAGACGAGGAATATATGAAGAGAGAATATGCTGATAAGGAGGAGATCCTGCATGTCCACAGAGAAAATACCAGTCGCCGCCGGCGTGAAAGAGATGATCAGCAATGGATTAGAGACAATCTCGATGACTATCGCTCTGTTAGGCATAAAGATGAGGTCTGGTTCCAAAGAGAGAGGGGTGATAGGCTGAGGGAAAGGGAGGATTTGTATAGGCTAAAACAATCCAATGAAGAAAACTTACCAAGACGGGAGAGAGAAGAAGGACGAGCTTCTGCGAGGAGTGGGCGTGGTGTGGATGACAAAGCATGGGCTGGCCATGCTAGGGGGAAAGATGAATATAAAGTTTCTGATAAAGACTACCATCTTAAAGATGCTGTTCGAAACAGTGAACACCAGAAAAGAAGGGACCGGATGGAGGATGAAAGTCTTTCATATCATAGGGTGCGGGATGCTGTTTATGCACGAGGAAATCATTTTAGTGGCGATGAGAGAAGATCCAGGCAGGAAAGGTCAAGCACTCGCATCGATCGCACTCTGGATACTTCTGATAACCAGAGGGTGCATGAGAAGAAGCATAAAGAAAACACAAGGAAGAACAAAGAATCTGATGGCAGAGATCATGGCACCTCGGGCCCTTCCAGAAGAAACCAAGAAGACCAGAGTGGTCACAGTGATGAAATGGTATTTTTCATGCTTAGCTCTAGAAAAAATAATGAAATGGAGGAGTAGCAGATAGGGAAATCCTCCTTAAGATGTCAGGTCACTGATAAATGAAGTAATATAAAAAAACATCTTAGAAGAAAATTGTATTACTGAAGGTAAAAACATAAATACATGGACATGGTGTCCTTCTAATGACAAAACTGAGCTAACAGGAACCAACTAGGAACTATCCAAACAGGAGCTTCTCCCTCCCAAGAGCCCTTAAATAAAATGCACAACAACTGCTTAGTAGATACCAATTCTCTAGACTGCTAAATCTCCAACTGCCAAACAATCCCACAGATGCCACATGTCCACAACGTTTTCTCATCCTTTCATGTCCTGAACCCTTCAGGCGGACCAGAGCGATCCCCACCCTCCACAAAATAAACCTAATTCTCTCTAATCAAGTAAAGCCTGTTCCACATATTCCATTCCATAACCATGCAAAAAAAAATAAAAAAATAGTCTGCCTGTTACTGAAGCACATACTAAGGAGAGAGAAGCCTCGTGAGGCCATTTCACTCGAAGCAACTCTGATGATATATGAACTGATATCCAGCATATGCAAAAATACTCTTAAGATTATGTATGTGTTATCAGGTTATAGTCTTACACATGCTTCAGTATCTTATCTTACCAATGCAGGTATAGGGGAGATCAAGGTACATGGGCAGGTAGTGCTGCAAATTCTTAGGGTCATGCTTAGGCATGTCGAGCTGTTTTGACTGTTAAGATTTCTTGAAATTAGTTCACAATGGTGTGCTAGATTCAGATTTGATTTTCTTTATGGAAACTTATTTATTTTTAGATTCTTGAAATTAGTCTGCAATGAGAGCTTGGAAACTATTTTTGTTTACTCTCAGATTTCCTTTAGTATATGTTCTCTGTCCCTTAGCAACTCATTCGGTTGTCGACTAGTTGGCCTCTTGCTGATTGATTTAGATAGTGCCTTGAGCTGAGCTGGTGCTGTTCATCTTTTACTTTTGCTAGATTTTAAAACGCTCTCGTGCGCCAGGAAATGGAGATGCTGAGATCTTGATCCAACAGAACTCTTCCAAAAGGCACAAGGAAGAAGCTTCCTCAGATGATGAACAACAAGATTTAAGGAAAGGACGCTCAAAATTGGAACGTTGGACAAGCCATAAAGAGAGGGATTATAACATCAGCAAGTCATCAGCTTCCTTAAAGTTTAAAGAGATTCATAGGAATAGCAATGACGGATCCTTACAAGGCAGTAAACTTCCCGATGACCTTCCTAGGAAAGTTGAGAAGCGTACCAAAGTCGAGACTGTTGAGAAGCATCCTGTGAGCGAAGAGAAAGATGTTGCTGAAGTGGTAAATAAGGATACTGATATGAAACCATCGGAGGACCGGCACCTGGACACGGTTGAGAAGTTGAAGAAGCGGAGCGAGAGGTTCAAGCTTCCGATGCCAGGTGAGAAAGATGCCCTTGCAATAAAAAAGACAGAGAATGAGGCACTGCCTTCTGTCAAACCCGAGACTCCTGCAGATTCAGAGATTAAACCAGAGCGGCCTCCTCGAAAACGAAGGTGGATCAGCAATTGAAAGTGAAGTTTAAGAATACATGTTCAAGTGCATTGCCTTATTAATTTTGAGGGCCTTGTTGACTCACCTTGAAGATCCTGTCATCTGCCAGTGATTTAAGATGGCTTCCAGGGATGGCCATGTGCCTCTGCGACTGTGCTAAAATCTCTGTAACCATGTTTTGGTTCCATACTTCTTTGACATTTATGTGTACATACTGATAGATGTAACCTTAAACTGGTCACTCACTGATACTGGCCCACGAATTACTTTATAGTATCAATTTGAACTGCATTACTCAGATTTAACCTGCAGCGGGTTGAGGGTCAAATACCAGATCCACAAATGCTGTTTACACGATGGCCGTTGAGGAAGCCATTACCCTTGAGACGAGGCGCTAGTTCAATGTTGGGAATCTTCTGGATATGGCTATGGGTTTGAAAGAAATTTGTATGGAGAACTGGGGCAGCACTTTTGTATGCTGGTAGGGATTTTCACGAACTGGTGATATTACTATTATCTGCATCTTGTATGTTGATTCATCGTTCCCAGCCTTTTTATTTGGGGGCAGGAACTGGGAATGCGATCAGAGAGCCGTTTTTGTATTATAGGAATTGAGTTATAGGAGATGATCAAAGGAGAAGAGAAATAAAATATGAGTGGATGTCCTTCGCCTTTAACCTTTGATGACTTATTGTTTTCCTGTTTATTTTTCAGTTTTTATATTTTAAATTAATATTTTTTTTGTATTTATTAATTATTTTAATATAACTATGTTAAAAATAATTTTTGAAAAATAATTTTTAAATAGGCATATAATCTTGCTTGTACGTGCTTCTCGCTGGAATCCCTGTAGCCGAAAGCGGCATGCATAGCTGCTGCGTTTAAGGGTGCTCTAGTATGTTTGGTTTTGATATGGTGAAATATTTTAAGATAATATTTTTTATTTTTAAAATTTTATTTTTAATATTAATATATTAAAAGCATTTAAAAAATAAATTTATAGTAAAAAAATTTAAAATGTTTTTAAAATATAAAAACAAAAAACAATTAGCAAGTAGTGGGTGTTTGAGGTTGAGATTACCACTGTATGATTCGATCTGTGTTTATAAGATTCCACAAGTCTTTGATCTATCTTTAAAAATATTTCTAATTATGTCTATTTGTAGCAAGTTAGATCTTAATGGAGCCAATGTTAACATCATGCTTGTGCTAAAAATTAATTTTTAAAGTAATATTTTTAAAAATATATTAAAATATTATTTTTTATTTTTAATATTAATATAATTCAAAATAATAATAAAAAGACTAAACTTCTCTTAAAATCTAAAAATATTAATATGAAGTAATAAAAATAAAAAAAAAATGTTTTTTTTTAAGATACTTTTAAAATAAAAAATAAAAAATTCAAAGTAAACAGTAACCTCCCAAGCGGTAAGAATCCGCTTCTCTGCTAATATCTTAGATTTTCTTTCTATACTCTTATAAATTACATTAGAAAAAAAATTATAAAAAGGATTAAATGACCAAAATGGCCTCGCAAACGATCACCCTCTCTTCCTCCCTCCATCATCGCGCAGCACTCTCTCCCCGTTTTCTACTTTCTCTGACTACAACGAAGAACTGGAGTCGAGATCAACAAATAATCTGCTTTCTCTGATTTCCTCTCGTGTTGATTCCATTTTGTGTCTGGAACTCAACAATCTTGGTTTCTCTCTCTCCCTCCTTCCTGGAACTCAAGAACACAGGTAAGAGTTTTCTTTTCGATCGAGACTTTGAATAATGGGTTCAGGAAATGTTTTTATTATTATATAACCTAACTAGGCATGTTTATATGGAAATTGATCAAAACTCTCAATTTAATTTCTAGGATTCCTGCCTTTGGTGTCCTTCATGGATGGTTTCTGAATATGAAACTTGAAGTTGAATAGCTTCGAAATTGCATCTGCGTTTGTCTGGTTAATGGATGCTCATGAACTGCGTGAAGGCTTTGTCTGTTCGTATTTTTTAGAATCCAAAATAGAGGTTTGAATTTTAAGGTGTGTATGAATCTTAAGGTTTGAATTTCAAGACAGCACATGCATCGCATATTATCAATGTGTGCTTTCCTGTTGAACTAGGATGTGATATAGGCACTGACGTTACATTTATCTTTAGTTTCTCAATGAATCTATGTTTATGGTAGCATTTAACTTTTGTTCTCTTCTGAGCGTGGTTGAATCTTGCTTGCATATAAATATGGGTAGAAAAGCATCCTTGTTTTCGTTTTGATTTGTTCATTTATTTCGTGGAGTATAGCTTCCTCTGTGCTTGTAGTTAGTAACAATGGGGAAAACACACACACCCCCCCCCACCAACCCAGGAAAAAAATAAAATAGAAACAGTTTGGTCTTTTAAATGTTCAAGTTAGTTCATTTAGTTAATAAACGTGCAATTACTAAACAGCGGTTTTTGAAATTGCAGAGTGGTGCTGGCATTTTCTCTTCTCGACAATCTACCCAAACTACCATGCATTGAATATTATGGATCAGTGACTGTGATGTGAAATCATGTGTGTTTGTTTTAACTTTTTGAAGCAACAAGAACTAGGATTATTTAAATATTCAGATTTTTTTGACTTTTTTTGTCGAGGATGTAAAATGTTATTGAAGATGTAAACCTTAGGATGTAAAGTGTAATTTATGAAAGCATGGATGGAAAGTGAAATTTAGAGCAAACTATAAGTGTTTTTTTTTGTAATTATCCCTAACTTTTATCCAACATTTCGTAAATGTTTATGTAAAAACAAAGTTCACGCAAATAGTATACAAGGTGTTTGATCATTTGCCTCAATGTAGTTGTGGATATTGATTTTGTTTTTTTATGGAAGAAGTCAAGTGATTTTTGTTCTTTTTTCTTTTGGATATCTTGATTAAATTTTGAATCTTAGTTTTGAGTGATACAATAGTTCTAGTGAATACTGGCCAGTTTTTATGTTGCTTCCATGATGGGATGGGATGGTAAAAGATTTCATACGATTGGAAGTGGTCTTAACATTATTTTTTAAAAAACTATTTGGGATGGTTTTTGGTGATAATTTGGGTTTTATTTGTACTGGATGATGCTGTGGTCTTCAGGTGTCATTATTGACTGTGTTAAGGCCAAACTCAACTTGCATAATTTCGTGCTTCTTAGATGACTTAAATAAAAATTTCTTATTAACATATGCAGTTGTGTGCTTCTGTGGCTTTGGTTAATCCTTAATTACATTTTCCTTTTGTTTGTTGACTTCTTTCTCTATCCATCTTGATGTTATCTTGCACTTTGATGATAAATGGGATAAAATTTCAAATTTTCTTTTTTGTTAACTTCTTGTTGAGCACTGGTCGTCTAGATTCTAAAGTTTCTTTTGGATTTCAAACAGGTGAAAGTTTGTGTGCAAAATCTTGAACGACAGCACACTTTCAATTTTTTAAGCCTCAATGTCGCTTCGGAAAGCACCCCTCCCTCGGATCCTTCTCGACAATGTATCGTGCATGAGAAATGCCCAGCAAATCTTGCGGCATGTAAATGTCTCTGTTCATGATGGTGGAGCGCTTGTACTGACAGGCAGCAACGGTTCGGGAAAGAGCACTTTTTTGCGAATGTTAGCTGGTTTTTCTAAGCCTTCTGCGGGTCAGATACTTTGGAATGGTCATGATGTGACTGAATCTGGAGTGTTCCATCAGTACAAGCTTCAGCTCAACTGGCTCTCCCTGAAAGATGCCATCAAGGAAAAGTTTACTGTACTTGACAATGTTCAGTGGTTTGAGCTTCTTGAAGGCAAGCAAGGGAATTCTCTGCCTGCTCTTGAGTTGATGGGGCTTGGAAGATTAGCAAAGGATAAGGCAAGAATGTTGTCCATGGGGCAGCGAAAAAGGCTGCAGCTTGCAAGGCTACTGGCGATTGACAGGCCAATTTGGTTGTTGGATGAGCCTTCTGTTGCATTAGATGATGACGGGGTGAGGTTGCTTGAGTACATTATCGCAGAGCATAGAAAGAAGGGAGGGATTGTGTTTGTTGCGACTCATCTACCAATTAACATCGAGGATGCCATGTACCTGAGGTTGCCACCAAGGTTCCCCAGAAGGATGACCTTGGTAGATATGCTTGATCGTGCAGAAATCTCATAAAACAGGAGATGTATATTTCTGCTCTGCTGCGCATTGATTTTTTCATTGCATCCGAACTAGTTGTCTTCATTTAACTAGTCGAGCTTCTGGTGAGTTATTCCGAAATAGTACATGCCAGTAGATGCAAGGCAGATGAGTCCAGTCTTCCGTCTTTTCTAAGTGCCTGAAATTAGAGTTGTGATTCTTACTTGGATTTCATCAGTGACACAAGTAGCATCTATTTTTCTTTTATTTTCCCTTCGTAATTCGGATCCTTGACGAGAAATAAGGAATGAGAAGTCACACAAGGTAAAAATATTGGACACAAGGGCTCGAGTCCAAAATATATATGGCAATTAGTCTTAATAATTGTGTGATTCTAACATATACATAGATATACATACATACATATATATCTATGTATGTTAGAATCACACAATTATTAAGACTAATTGCCTTGCTGTGTGCTTGTACAATTAATTAAGGGAAAACTAATTGTGTAAAATAAACATCCTTCTCTGTGCTGCTGCTTTGAATTCTCATGATGCAGCGTACAAATTTAAATTAATTAAAAAGAAATGCATAGCATTTCACTTTTACATTTATTGCGGCCCTTGTCATTATTTTATGGTGGATTACTACATTGTATGCATTGATTTTTCAGAGGTTTTAAAAAAACGAATCAACCAACAAAATTAGAAAAAGAATAACAAAAAAAAAGAACTAAACCAAGAGAAAAAACTTACAAATCAATTTAAAAATTAGAAAAATCACTGGCTCTAATTTGATTTTGATTTTGATTTTAAAAAACTGAAATTAATTATACCAGATTAATGAGATCATGGTACAGATAATTTACTTAAATGTATTTTTAAGTGGGATTGTGGTTGTTTTTAAAATACTTTTATTTTAAAATAGATTAAAATTATTTTTAATATCAATATATTAAAATAATTTTAAAAAATAATTTAAAATTAATATATATATATATTTTTAAAAAAAAAACAATGAAACGAACATTACTTAACCTCGCCTGAATCATATTTCCCCCCTTCCTTTTGATAGCGACCGTACCGCTTCTATCTCACTGTCGTTCCTTCTTGTTGATTAAGCTTCAGTCTCTAGACTATCTACCATTTCGTCAATACTTCCTCCATAATCCCACAAAGTTACTCTCTATTTCTTCTCTCTTGTAACTCTTACTAACGCTACTCTACACTGCTTCATTTCAAGCCTTGCGTCTAAAGTTCGGTGCTTTCCTCTTTCTCCTTCATTATTTCTGTCTCTAAAGATTATTGGAAAATGACGTAACTTGGTCAGATTGGCATCTTTCGTTCATGGACATGGAAGATGAGAATGGGCTTGAGCTTAGCTTGGGTCTAGGTTATGGTGGATCATCTGCCAGATCCAAAGGTTAAAGTGGCAGCTCTTCAGATGCCAGGACAGAAGAAGGTGATAGAGACAACCGAGTGGTGGATGATTTTAAAATTTTTCTTCATCGTAATACCCAAAAGCAGGATTCAAGTACTGGATCTCAAAGAAGTGATTCAGTGAAACCTCGAGAAAAGTTCTTTAATGACCTTTCCAAGAACAATGCAGATGCAGATGCGTCTATTAATTTGAACAACAGGGAGCTGTGGGTTTCAAGCGCTAATATATCTGCTGAAACTGGTGAAGAAAAAAGATCAGACCTGGGTAACAAGCATAGACTGTTATTTGATGATTTAAATAATCAAAGGAAGCGTGAGAGAGTTGTTCATCATTCTGATTTACATGACAAGAACCCACATATCTCCATAACGACAGAAGATGGATCAACTACTGGAAAGAAAGATGTGGCAAAGTCACCACGGCTCCGGTTTCCTGGTTTTTAACGTAAAGAAACCGACCTTAACGAATCGATCCGGTTCAATTTGAACCGGTTTTGCGTTTCCATTCGAATCTCTCAGTTCGGTTGGATACTGGCTGAGAACACCGGTGTTTTTTAACTATTTAAAAGGCCCAAAAAAGTATAGCTCTCTAAAGGTTTTTATTTTTTTTAATGTTCATATTACGGATTATTTTATAAATAATTATATATGAAACTAATATGTATAATTTTTAAAAATATATATTTATCATGAATATTTAATTAAAAAATACTTCTTTGGTTAAATTATGATAGGTCTTTATTAAGAAAACATGTTATTAATAAAGAAGTATATATTAAAAAAAATGTGTTATTAATATAATATAGGTATTTTAAATAAAGAAGTATATAATATGTTATTAAACAAAGAAGTAATTATAGGTAGGGAAACTTTTCAAGTGATTCGTAGAAAAAAAAAAAAAGCATTCATGATGCAATTATATCTCGGTATTTTCTAGAAAAAAATAGTTTTCATGCCAGGGACTCCTTATGAAAATTATTTATTATTTATGTATAATTATCAACTTTTAATGTAGATTTAATAAACCAATTAATGCCTGTGCATCTGGATTTTGTTTTTTAATTGAAGATTTTAAAATTAAATAAATGGACTTGCGTTTTGGATCCTGGAAAGTCATTAATTTATTTCATCGTCTAGTAACAAGACTAGGAGAGAATGAGGTGATGGACATGACATGGCATGGCATGAAAGATGTGACATGATTTTCGGGGCTCAGATTGAAAGCTTGTAGCAGCAGCACTGTCGATTGCCTTCCTTCTATGGCTGACATGACACTTGACGATGATTACGATTACGAACCTGACATTACATCTCAAAATTATTATTCAGATGTTTGGATGGATGTAATTATTTTTTATTTTTTAAAAATATTTTTAATAATAGTATGTATGAATAAAATATAAAATAATATATTCATTTAAAATAAAAAATATATTTAAAATATAAAAACAAACTAACACTAAAAAAATACAGTTCTTTTGGTAAATATTTGTTGCTTTTGCACAACAATGTTTTTGAAAAAAATTATAAAATTAAATTTTTAATTAGTTTAATATTAAAAAATAAAATCAATAAATATAATTATAAAAAATAAAAAATTATATAAAAAATACAGTAAAAATCCACAGTATTTTAAAAAAACATTATAATGCAAAATTTTTAATTAGTTTAATATTAAAAAAGTAAAATTAATAGAAAAAATTTAATAAACAAAAAAATATAAAAAAATAATTTTATAAAAATATAAAAACTAAAAAAAAAATGCACCATTGAAGGAATCACTGTGCAATGGATATGGACGAAGAATGAATTCCTCGCACTTTTTAGCTTGTTATATAACAAATAATATCGCTAATTTTGTTCTCTAAATTTAAAAATTATATTTAGAAAAAAAAATTGATAGTATTATTAAATTCAATTAAATAATTTGATTTTAAAATATATTTACTTGATTTTTTATATAACTTGAATTTACAATTAAACTATATGGAAACTCATCTAAAATAAATAATTAACTTAATAAGTTTAAAGACAACTTGGACAATTGATAAAAATATAACATGGACTTTTAAAAAAATAACATGAATTTTTTGATATATCGAGACAATGCAAAATTAGATCAGTCTTGATTACTCTACAACTTGGATCATGAACTTCAATGGATTTAATAACTTTATTATTTTTATTTAATTTTATAATAATATTATATGCTTTCAAAATCAAACATCAATATTTATTTGAGATCATAATAATTATATATGAAAATTTTTAAAAATAAATCGTGAATTTTATTTATCCATCAATCAAATATTCAATAAGAATGAAATAAAATAAAAATAAAAATAATATTAGGTTTAATAGATAAACCCACTAAATCTATAAATTAAATAACTCAGATTAATATGTTAAACTTGTAAACCAGGTGATAAATTCTACTAGAATCAATAACCTTTTTTTATAAACTATTGTTGATTTGATTACAAGACAACCAAAATAAACAAACATAAAATCCAGGGTCAAACTAATACTTAGATTTTGTTAGGATTATGATAAATTCATGAAAAATAAAAATAAAATAAATTACAAAACTTAATTTTTAATTAATTTAATATCAAAATAAAAAATAAAAAAAACAATGAATCTATAAAAAAAATAAAGAAGTTAAGCTCGTTATAAATATCAACAAACTCATTGACCTTCTAAAACTTAATAACATTTTTTTTTCCAAAATTATTCTATTAACTATATGATAAAACAAATATACAATCACCCAATCAAGTTATTTTTTTTATAAAAAAAATACTTTACTAAACTCCCAAATAAAAATAATTAAAATTATTTTATCAAACTCACAATTCATATTATTAACTCCACGGAGTTCAACAATAAAATATTTTTTTAAAAAATATTTTTTTATTCCACTAATGTCTTTTTAAAACAAACCAATTACTAAAATATTTTTTAATATTAAGTTAATATTAGGATATTTTTTTAATATTGCAATAATCATATAAAAATAAAATAAAACAAATTATTTATTTTAATTTTTTATAAATATATCGTACAAGAAATAAAATTAAAAAATAAATACCACACACAGATGTGCGTGTGTGTGTATATATATATATATATAAAGCCAAAATGCTAAAAAAAAAAAAAACCAACACTTAGAATTACCGTCATCAACAGTGCTAATGGATCTGGTTATCCCACACCTTTTAGCTTTATTATTATTATTATTATTATTATAATAGATAGAATTCTTTAGCTTTTCCTTATCACAGGCTACAAGCTTTCGAATAGAAGTGGGATTTTACTGAGGAAATTGATGTTAGAATGGAAAGGAAAAGGCGATCTTGGGCGTGTACTTTTGTTTTGCAAGTCTCTCTCTTGATTGCCTTTTACCTTGCTCTGAACTTGGGTCAGCCTCAGAAGTCCATTTTTCAAAACAGAAATGGCACTAGCAGTAGCAGAAGACCTCATGATGTTTACTTTCTCAGTGTTAGAGGAGGATATAGACCCCTTAAACAGCAAAATCTTCTTCTCAAACAGGTGGTCAATTTCCACTCTTTTCTTCATTGAAGATTGAAGCATGCTTCTTTATATCCAAGATTTGATCATAATTATTAATTCCTAATGTTACTAACTGAGGCTGGAAATCCACCCACCTCATTTATCTGTTATATTTCCTTGATCTATAAGTTAATGATCTGGTTTCATGTTCGTGGCTTCATTTTCCAAATCTTTTGAAATCGAATTTATAGTTTCAACCAATCAATTTAATTTCTGCAAATGGTTTCTTTGCATTTTTCTCAGTTGTCTCATTTGTGTTCGCATTGCTGATTTGGTTCTGTTTGTGGTAAAGAGATTCGGTGCGTATCCATATTTGTTGTGATAGGAAGTACTCGGTGTTAATGCTTTTGAGTTTACATCTCATTAACTTTACCCAGGATTAGTCAAATCATCAGTGTATTTCCATTTGATGTTTCATTTGCTGTTCCTAATTTTGATTGGAGATACTGTTATTGATGAAGATGGAGAAAGTGGCTAGCTTTTACAGAGCTAGGTTTGTTGTGAACGTAAGTGAGCTGGGAGAAGATGATCCACTCACACAGAATGTAAGATCTCTTTCTTTGGTACACCTTTTCTATTCTTGTCAAATGGATTTCTTGTGATCCAATCCTAAGCTCTTGTTAATTTGAAAATCAAAAAGTTTTGCAAAAAGTTTACTGTGGACTCTTTGTGATAGAATCAAGCGTAAATACATTTCAACTTTGAAATGGTTTCTCGCAAGTTTAATACATTTCATTGACATAAAGCGCTAGCAACAATCCTGCAAATATCTTTTGCAGGCAAGCAGGCTCTTCCCACCACAGAAAGTTCCCTGGTATACCATACTCTTGAAATTGGTACCTGTCTTCAATTGTCAATACATTTGCGTTGCATGCAATCTGGTTTTTTTCTGGTCCTTATCTTGAATTGCGGTTGATGATAAACATTTTTAAACTACTTCTTCAAATAACTGGTAAGCGGGGATGATAAAAATAGTGCTTGTAGGTACTCTACTAAAGTCTCAAATGATGGGAAAGTTGGATGCTTCCTGGAGCATTTCAACATTACTAGTGGAAAAATGCTAACAGTTGTTGGTTTGGACACTGGGTCGTTTCAGGTATAAACTTGCTTGTAAAAGTGCACTCTAGTTGAATTTTCTATGACACAAATATGTGTTACTCTGCATAAGTCTTATATATATATATATATATATATATATATATCTTCACAACAATGAAGTTGCAGTGTCAATTGTTTATGCCCTCAGAATCTGCATCTATGCGATGTTGTTTGGTTAATATTTTGATAGTTAGGTTTTGTTTGTTGGCATATCCTCTTCGATCTCCCATCCCCTTCTTTAGATTGATTAACAATTGTGGTACAAGTTTCTAACTTAAGTCCAACAAAACCGAGTTGGGATGTTTGCATGGAATTGGAAGTGGACCAATTTGCCCAATCTACACTTATTGGCTCACTGCAAAATATTTGCAGCTACAAGTTGGGGCTGTTTAAATCTGAGCAGCCTTACAAAGAGGACATGCGATTTGGATTGAATAAATTTGTACACCTGCTTGAGCTCTTTATGAGATATGCTAGAAGCATAAAACATGCTGGAATGTTAGTTTCCCATCTTATTTCCCATACGAGGACGATGGAAACTAGATGTCTGTATAAACTGACAGCATTAGGTGATTTTATTAGAGTAGAAAGCAGTTCATCATGATTACGTGTTCTGTTCTTCAGATATTTGTAGCTTTATTAAGGGCCTGCTTGGTGAATGTTGTAACTAAAGATTGGTTCAACAGAGGACTTGGAAAACTACATTTGATGTACCATGCATTTTTATTTTTTAAGGAAAAAAAACAGATAAAATGTTATTTGCAAATAGAGGATTCTATTAGTCTTGTCTAATGTATCACATTTTACCTTCAGCAATGAGGTTCATGGCAAGGCTGAGAGTGAAAATACCCAGTTCTCTTGGGTCCTGATGCAGAACCCAATAGATCATATCAGGTTACGGATCATGTAGATATCTTTTTGAAGTTGGATTTAAAGTAGAAGTAGAGACATGGTTAATGATTTTACAGACTTAACACGAAATCTGTCAGGGAAACTTTCAAAGGTTTTTTATTAAGTCATCAGGGCTCTGCATTTCAACTGCTTTATTTACTTCTTTTACTGCATGCCTTTTGTTTGAACAGTCACTTGGCTAATTTCTCTACAACGAAAGTGCAGATGTACTTTTGATGTTTTTGGAAGAGTACCTTCGTAGTTTCCTAGTTCTTATTTTTCTTTTAGTGTTTCCTCATCTCTTCCTGATGGAGGCCTATTTTGAACTTCAAGGATTCGATGCTCATGGGATCAACGAGTGACTTCAAGAAGAGGCAGTTAAATTGGCTGACTCAATCACTAGAAGCAACCACTGACAGCTGGTAAAATCAGTCCATGCCATATTGTTTATTAATAATTTATCTAGCCTTTTCAGCTCAAGCACCAGCAGGCTCTAAAGTGGAACAGAATTTGAAGATTCTGATGCTTTTTGTCGTTGGGTCATTTTAACATTCATGTTAAAGCCTTTAGCTGCAAAAACTTGAATTATGACTTCAGAAAGGAATGGAACCCTGATCCTTTTTAGTGAATCTTTCACATTCATGCAGGATCATAGTTTCTGGATTTCACCCTGTGGTTAGTTGTGACAAGGAGCAACTGGAAACAAAGCAAGTTAATGGCCCTCTGCATAATATCTTTATGAAACATGGAGTGGTAAGAAGTGAACGCCTACAAACTTTGACATCTATGAGGAAATCTCCTATTTTTATGGTTTTAAATACTGGATCACATCAATAGAAAATGCTACTAACACAAACTGAAATTGCTCCATATATCTTTGCTTTTGTATATATTTTTCTGAAGAATGAACTTGCCCCAAACTAGATTAAATCAAATATAGTAAAAATCAATAACTTGCTTGTGTCCTATTTATGAAAGTAATTTGTATTTCTTTCTTTTGCTCTCTAGAACGTGTACATGAGCGGCCAGGGATGCACTAGTCGCACCGTTCAAGGTGGAGTGGCACACATAGGCATAGCGGACCCAACTGGTAGTGAACCTTTGGTTTATTTAAATGGAAGATTGGCAATTCAAAAGTGAGTACCTTGCTCTTGGTACAATATGTTCTTCTACATTTATCTCACCCATGCTAGTTGAGCTGACATTTCCTCTTTTTTTTTTTGGACTTCCACAGGGAGATGATTGATGATGGGTTTCTTCTCTATAGAGTTAGCTCCCTCGATATTGTATGTATTCCAGCATTTTTGCAGTGGATTAGAGTTCATTTGGAAAAACTTGCTGGTCCTGGACAAATCCTGATGATTTGAACTAGTCATAATTTATAAATTGAATTATAACGCACATCTACAGTCCCTTGAGATGCACTTTGTGTTTCATGATTGACTAATTTATTATCTATCATGTAGAATTATGCCCTTCTTCTCTTTAGGAAGCCTGAGCTTGTTCATTTTTCCATGGCAGACAACCTATTTTGTGAGCTTAGCAGGGGAGATCGTGAACGAAGCTGTCATCACACAGCACGGTAAGGAGGTCATGTAAATTAAAATTTTTGAAGACCAACTTCGTCCATTGTTGAAGTCTGGTGTATTTGCTTCATCAACCATTCCATTTGCTAGAACTATTCTTTTTGGGTGTAAACGCCATTGTGTTTAAACTAGCCGCCAACATTTTGGCCATCTTGGTTAGGTGATTGCTCGCCTCTTGTTCCATCTAAATTTTTATTCATTGAAACGGAAAAGATAAAATTGTAGTGGTGCTGGACTTATTTTTAAAAAAATATATTAAAATGATATATATTTTTTTTATTTTAAAAAAATTATTTTAGACATTAACATATCAAAACATAAAATATAAAAAAATATTTTTTAAAAAAAAACAAACAGGCTGTATAAGTTGTTAAGATTAAATGTGTGTTTGAAAGTGTTATGATATTTATTTTTTGTAGTGTTTTTTTTATAACATATTAAAATAATATTTTTTATTTAGAAGAATTGTTTTTTATATTAATTCATTAAAATAATATAAAAATATTAATTTAAATTAAAAAAATAAAAAAATAAATTTTTAAAAATATAATATCCAACATGAAAAAAGAAATCAGTAATATTTTATATTTTCTCCATTGGCTTCCAAGTCACAGAACAAGGGCATTAGTGAATGAACCGAACCGATCCCATATTTGTATATGACCAAGACACCCTACAGAGTAGATCTCCACTCGCCCAATATCACCCCCAGAATCAAGGCCAAAACGGGAAGATTTGCAAAACCAGGCCACTATAAAACCCTAGCTCATCCTGCCAGTTAGGTTTTGACACTCCCTGGAAAAGAAGGAAAGAATGAGGCCCTCTTTTCTTGCTTCCCCTCGCTTGCATTATAGAGCCGATGATTTCTTACCTTTTAGATAAAATCAACCGGGCTTCATTTCTTTTTCTTTATTTATTTCTTTTTTTTTCCCGTCATTTCTTCTCTGCTCTTCTTCTCTCAATAAAATGAGGTTGTGATGATATAAAAAAAAAAACTTTCTTTTCCGGGAATGTCTGATCAGGCAAACAGGGAAGGTGGGCGCCCGTTTATCTTGGCGGGGTGACCCGGATGGTATGTGAAATCGATCTTTTATGGGTTCTTTTTTTAACGAGCAACCGGTTGTTGCAGCCATGGTGGCGTCTCCTTTCTCAATGTCTGATTATCATATGCTGATCTGAGCCTCACTTTTCTCTCTATCTGTCTTTTACTTCGTCCCTTTTTTGTGTTTTTTTTTCCCAATTACAATGTTTGGATGCAGCTGGATTAAGAAGGAAAAAAGAATTGGGAATAAGATTACGACATGAGGATAAATACATTGCTTTATTTGACACTGGAACATTAGGGTTTAAAGGAGGGCTGGAGGAGTCTGTTTTACTGTACTATTTGGCACTCTTGAGATGGGAAGCTGAGTTTTGGGATTAATTAGCTTTGGCTTGGTTGCTTAGTGATAAATTTTCATACCTTGCTTCAGTAGAATTTTATCTTTTCAATTCATTAGTCAAGTTAATTGGAAATGAATTCGATGTTGTTTGGTAATGTAGTTTTTTAAAAAAGTTTTTTTTATATAATTATTTTATTAATCTGATGTAATGATATTCAAAGTATTTTAATATATTTCTAGAAAAAAAAAAGATTTCAAATTTACAAATCTGAAGAGTAAATTCTTTTTGTGGCATTAACTGGATGTGGATCTGTGTTGTTGGAACATTAATTATAGGTTAGTTCCTAATCCAACTTCTAAGAGCATAAATTTAAATAACCTTTATTAACGGTGATTTTTTATTACGTTGATGGCATTCCAGTTAAAATATTATTTGTTAAAAAATTCATTTTAAAAAATAAAAATATTATTTTAATATATTTATATAAAAAAATATTTAAAATTGACAATACTACTTAGTTTAGCTCTTTTAAAAATGTTTTTAAATTTATTTAATTGTTTATTTTAAGTTAATATTTTTATTGTATTTAAGATTATTTAAATTTATTAATTTTAAAAATATTTTTTAAATAAAAAATATTTTAAAAAATAATCACAACTAAAAAATAAAAAGCTTTAGCTGATTATTTATCACAGAGATTTGAGTTTTTTATTTTATTTGTTTTATTAATTAGTGTTGATATTTTCAAAATAATCAATAAATTTTGCAAAGATTTTTAAAAAAATCAATGAAATTTTTTAATTTAGAAACTAGCATCATTAAATTTAAAATTTTATAGCATGGAAGAAATCTAGCAAGACATTTAAAATTTTATAGCATGAAAGAAATCTAGCAAGACACAAGCAATTGTAATTTTTTTTTATCTGAACAGATACAGTAAGGTTGATGATCATCATTAATTTATTACCTGAATCTCTTAAAATTATGGTTGAATTTAAGAAAAGAAAAAAATGATGTCACAGGATTAGAAAAAGAGATTTGTTTTTTTTTTCACTGCACCTGAGTTCGAGTCCTGGCGTGCATATCTGTCACCCTCGCGGTGTCTTACATGCCTACTGGGTTTGCAGGGTATTCAGTGGGCCGTGAGGATTAGTCATTGTACGTGCAAGCTGGCCCGAACACTCCACGTAAATAAAAAAAAAATAAAGTTTGGCTGGGTGGTGTGTGTGTATTATTTTTTTTTGTTTTTTTATTTATGTGAGGTGTTCAGACCAGCTTGCGTGCATCATAACTAATCCCAACAGCCCACTGAATACCCTGCAAATCCAGTAGATAAGTAAGGCACTATAGAGATGATGGGTGTGCACACCAGAGTTCGAACTCAGGTGCAGTGGAAGGAGATAAACACTTTTCACCACTAGGCCAAACCCTTTAGTGCATATATATATATATATATTATTTTGATATAGTGATTAAAAATTATTTTTAAAAAAAATATTAATGTGTTTTGTTTTTGAAAAATGTTTGTAACTGTGAGGGAAGGTATTTCAAATATTTAGTTTTACTCGTAATAATATATTTTTGTAATTATAATTGTAATGCCAGCATCTATCTACAAAGGGACAAACTGATCATCAACTAGAATCCAAACAATCCCTAGTCAATTCTCGGGCACCAAACACGATGAATTCCGGCATCTACAATGCTGGAAACTGGGCTTAAGCCCATAAGTTGTTTTAATTCATCTGGGCCTTGTCGCATGAAGCTGGAAAGAATACAGGAGGGTAAACATGGAAGAAAACCTAAACAAAGGCAACATCAAAGGACTGGCAAGGCTGGAGTTCTGGACTCTCATCATTAGTTTAAGTATGAGGCTGTGCTCTCGGAGAGAAGGTCGGTTTCAGAGGGCGGTTGCCTCCTCTCTTCGATTGTTTAGCGTAGCCGATGATTACTTCTATACTTAATCAACAGCCCTCCATACACACATTCATACATATATATGAACTCACACTTCCCTCCCTCCCTCTCTCTCTATCTGCTTCTCTCTCTCTGAAACTGTATGCAAAGGGGCGGTGATGATATCTTCGCTGTGCAGAAATCAGGCAGGAAGAGGAACACCCTTCCGTTGGCGTGGTGACTCTGAATGGTTGCTGTGAAATTTGAGGGATATTCCTGTCATCTTGCAGCTCATTCATTGCTGCAGCCAAGAAGGGGTCTTCTTTTCTTGTCTGGTTGAGAAACACTTCTGATCTGAGCCTCGTAGCCTACCTCGCAGATTCTTTTTTGTTTTATTTTCTGGGTAAATATGGGATTTATCTTTAATTTTAATTCTTTTCTCTGCTAGATCTGGATGACTTTTTTTCTAATTATTAATGGGAGTGCGCGCGCGCCTGCAATCTACCTTGTAGATCTAAATCTGTCTTCTGAATTAAAGCCCATGAGGAGGAAGTTTGGAGGAAAATTCGTAAAACGATTGAACTGCCTAATCCACAAACTGTGTAATGAAGGAAGTTTTGTAAGTTATTTTTTATTTAATTATATAATTAAAAAAATAGTTTCTAGTAAAAGTCGGCCAAATATTAATGGTCACCGAGAAAAATCAATAAAGATTTAATTGGAAATGATAAAATTAAGGGAAAATAAATTTAAAAATAAAATAAAATAAAATAAAGAAGCTCAGGCATGGGGCAGCTCGAGCCTCTGGACCTGGTTAATTTTATCTCTCTTTCATTAAAAAGACAACCTGTGAAATTTCGCTTGTTGTTCCTGAATTCAGCCATCACAGGTTGCCGGAAAATTGGACAGCGACTCCATGGATAATAACCTATTTTTTCATTTTAGAAATCTAAAACCCGCCTCAAATCCAACTTTGAGTTACCAATCTTCCGAGCTAGCTCATCACAGTAAATTTTAATTATTAACATAAACTAATTTGCTTGGATTTGCTTGTTACATGTTATTCTAGTTACATCACCTGTGTTGCATGCTAGACACTTTAACGTGGGCTCCTTGTTTGGTAGTTTTTTTTAAAATAATTTTTTTAATTTTATTTTTTAATATTAAATTATTTTAAATTTAAATTTTATAATTTATTTTACATTAAGTTATTATAATGTAATAATTTAAATTGTGAATTTGAGTGATTCATTTAGGATATCTAATAAATACTATAATGAAAAGGGTTTTAGTTAAAAAAAGGTTTTTATTGGTTATTTTTTTTTGAATTTATTAAGTTAATTAAATTATATTATATTAATTTTTATATAATTTAATTTTTTTATTAAAAATATGTTAGCAATACCTGAATTTTTTTAATATTAAAAAAAACCTTATTCATATGATAGCGCAATCCAAATCTTCTATTTATATTTATATTTATAAAATGTTATGAAATATTTAAAAAATATTAAGAATATTTATAAATATAATAATAGTTATTTTTTAAAGTATTTTTTATTTTAAAATATTATTATTTTTTTAAATTAAACTCCCTCCTAGACACTCCTACAGGTGTTTCAAGATCACGCCTGAGTGCACGTGGATGCCTAAACAGAGCTCATCAAACCATGGTTAATATTTATTTTACCTTCGTGCTTTCCAAAACACATCCCGAACTTACAATGACCATAATACCCTCCACACACTCAACCTCTACTCATCAATCTTCCTGTCACCCGAAGGGCAAGCGTGGAAAGAAGGCGAAAAGGCAAATCCTCCATCATCATAGCTGACAGGAATTACAGATGGGTAGAAGAATGAGGCTTTGCTCTCAGAGAGGCTGGAATGGTTTTTTGGCAGGGTTGTTGCCTCCCTCTCTGAATGTCTGCGAAGCCAATGACTTCATCATCTTGTAAAATATCAACAGCTCTGTCTGTGCACGCACTGTATCTCTCGGTGTACTGCTAAAAATCACTGTTTGTTATTGGGTTTGGCCTGCTAAATATGATCCCTGTCATCTTCATCATCGTCATCGATCTCAGTTCGTTTCCTGCTTCTGTTCTTCTTCTTCTTCTTCTTCTTCTTCTTCTCTTCTCTGGGGCTGTGATGATATTTTCAGGTGAAAAGAATCAGTTATTTTAAGGAACCTTGCAATTACATGGCGGGGTGATTCAGGGCTTCTGTGATGAAATGACTGCGGTGCTCGTTTCTCACAGTGAGCTTTTTTATTGCAGCCATGGATGGTTGTTGCTATGTGCTCCTTTTAATAACTAACAAATGACGAATCTGAGCCTCACTAATTAAGGATTCTTTGCTTTTAATTAAGATTTGGAACTGATTTTCTCAATAGTTTGAAAACATCCTTGCATGTTTGGCAAATGATATCTTTGAATTTGCTAAAATTCTTTTCACAGATGAATCAAAAGGAATGATCTTGAGGTTTGTATGGAAAATGTGATTCTTTGATGATTTTCTTAATTGAAACTGACTCTAGGGTCAAATTGATAATCAAATTATATATTAGGGATTTAATCAAGATGCAAAATAGCTCAGGGGTTTAATGAGTTTTATACCAGAAACGATTGGAGTTTTTGGTGATGATGGCTGAGTTTTTATACGAGAATTTAGATAGATGATGTTTGTTTTTATATTTTAAAATCGTTTGTCAAAAAGTTTGGAAAACTTTTATTTTAAATTGATAATTTTTTAGTATTTTTATATTATATAATAATATTAAAAATAATTTTTAAAAAATAAAAAATTACTTTTAAAAAACAATTACAACTACCTTCCGCCAAACATCGATTCTCGGATGACGTGTTAGAGGGATAATCCATGTAGAAAAACTTAAAAAGAAAAAACAGAGTAGCCCCCACTCGCGCAAAGATGCGGGGCTAGTTTATATATGTATATATAATGCGTTTTAAAGAAGTAAGTTAAACCTGTTATTCAAATTATAGATAAATAAATTGATTTTGTTTTGATTATGTAATAAATAAATAATAATAGTAGATTGCTCAATTTTAAAAAAACATATCACTATAAACAGAGAAACGTATTTAAAATAAAAAGTTAAATGATGGAGCTTAATCCTGAGTTTATTGAATGTAAAATAATAAATTTAAATAAAAAAATTCTTTTAAGTGAATTTAAGTTAGTATATTAATCCTGTAACTTTGATAATAAAAATTAAATTAACTC
>SRLM01000366.1:74969-110272 GCA_015708895.1 Populus ilicifolia | reverse complement strand
ATATATATATATATATTAATGATTTTAAATTTAAATACTGTAGAATTAATTACTCCCGTTATACTATAAAATAAATAATATTTTATATAAAATATTTTTTACTATTCTATTAAACAATTTATAATTCCACTAAATATAAAATTCATTAAAAAAGAACTACAGTTTTTATAATTTTTTGAACATGTAATAAAATTAAATAAAATATTATCAATTATAAAAATAATATTACAGTACGAGTGAATTTAATTCACTCTATACTAGTTTTTTTTGAAAAATATTATTTATATTACGTTGCGAATGAATTTAATTCACTTTATACCTATTTTTTAAAAAAATATTATTCGTGTTACAGTAAAAGTAAATTTAATTCACTATAAAACTAATTTTTTTTAAAAAATATTAATAAAATTAACAAAAAAAATTATATGCACAGTATAAATAAATTACACTATTCATTGTTCTATAAACGAACAATATAATTTGCATGTACAGTTGTGGAGAGCAGAAATTCCTTACTTTTCATTACCTTCATTTCGGATGCAAACATCACGTAGAATCCATGAACAATAAAATATTTTTTTTAATTACTAGATGACTGTAAACTACATCACAGTTAAAACACAACCATAACTAAGTAAATAACATCCACTTGAAAACCCAGTTAGCTTATGCTGATGAAAATAAACAATATAATTATTATTATTTTATTTTATTCTAAATAATAACAGCAAGGGATTAGGGTTTTATTGTATATACAATCTCACGTTATGATGTGTTTTAACAATGGAATTATTATTTCACCCTCTCCAATTACCTTGGTCTCGCGGATAGAAAGGTGTTTTTATAAGAGTTCATTTATTACTTTTATTACTGTAAAATTAATGTTATAATAATAAAAATAATTTAATTATTTTCAAGAGTAAAAAATATTAAACTTGTGTCATTGGATGTTTTCATCCTTTTTTTTGTTTCAAGCATTGTAAAATGTCCTCAATATCCTTGAAAACAATTACTCAATTTGCTTTAAGAGTTTTTTCTAAGGTTTTTTCATTCACTGCTTATTAATTTGAAAATATAATAGTGACGATGTTTTAAAATATTTTCCATTTAAAAATATGTTAGAATAATATTTTTTATTTTTTAAAATTTATTATGGCATCAGCATATTAAAAAGACCTAAAAATATAAAAGAATTAAAAATCGACTAAATCCCTGTTTAAACCAGAGCATAAGAGAAGGGGCATAAGTGGAATAAATAAAATGGAGTAAAAGAAGACAATACCGAGTGAGATAGTCATCCAGCACATCCTAATTCAACTTATATCTAGCTTGGAATCAGGACATTTTAAACTTTAAATGGCATGAGATGCGGTTTAAATTATATTTTTAAAAAAGTTAAATTATTTTATTAAAAATTAATT
Organism: Populus ilicifolia; assembly: GCA_015708895.1. Taxonomy (NCBI): domain Eukaryota; kingdom Viridiplantae; phylum Streptophyta; class Magnoliopsida; order Malpighiales; family Salicaceae; genus Populus; species Populus ilicifolia. The sequence goes on along the minus strand of SRLM01000366.1, from coordinate 108,851 downwards.
TTTTATATTTTAAATTATTTCAATATTCCAATATTAAAGATAACTTTTTTAAAACAAAAAAAATATTATTTTAATACATTCTAACATGAAAAATATTTTTTAAAACACCTATAACTCCATTCCTGAAAATAATTTCTAACCATGGCATGGTTGCCAATAGCCTCATCTAACTTCAGTGCAGAAATCTCTAGCTTTGCTGAGCTCCTCGCCTCATTGATTTGGTAAAAAACAACTAAATGCTAAATTGAACTCGAGGCAACTCAATCAGCTAAGATGCAAAAAAGGGTATGGGATAGTAGTTCTTACTAGTTTGCTCTATGCCCGGTCACTGGTGGAATAAAAAAAAAATCCAATATGAGCCTTTAAAATACACTGATAATATATTAGATATATAATGTTTTACCTTGTTTATTTTAAAGCTCGATTATTGTTTTGTTTTAAAATTTTCTTGAAAAAAATATTATTTTTTAATGTTTTTATATTTTTAAAATAAAAATATTACTTAAATATATATTTTAAATTAAAAATACTTTAAAAAGGAATTGTTGATTCCAAGTATCGACAATGCTAGCAACTGGGCTTAAGCCCATATGTTGTTTCAATTCGTCCGGGCCTTTTAATGAAGTTACAAGGTATGATACAGAGGAGGGTAAAAATGGAAGAAAAACCTAAACAATGACAGAATAAATGGACTCGCCAAGCAAACTTTTTGAGCACTCCTTGTCAGGGAGTGTTTCTTCGGTACTCAGGTAGCTTTGGTTTCAAAGTACGAGGCTGTGCTCTCAAAGAGAGAAGGAAGGTTTCAGAGGGCGGTTGCCCACTCTCTTTGGTTGTTTAGCGTAGCCGATGATTACTTCTATACATAACCAACAGCCCTTCACACATACATGTATGTATATATATATATATATTCACATCTCTCTCTCTCTCTCTCTCTCTCTCCGAAACTGTATGCAAAGGGGCGGTGATGATATCTTCGCTGTGCAAAGATCAGGCACGAAGAGGAACACCCTTCCGTTGGCATGGTGATTCTGAATGGTTGCTGTGAAATTTGAGGGATATTTCTGTCATTTTGCAGCTCATTCATTGTTGCAGCCAAGAAGGGGTTTTCTTTTTTTGTCTGGTTGAGAAACACTTCTGATCTGAGCCTCGTCGCTTACCTCCCTGATTCATTTTTGTTTTGTTTTCTGGGTCAACATGGGATTCATCTTTAATTTTATTTATTTCCCCTGCTAGATCTGGATAACTTTTTTTCTAATTATCAATGGGTGCGCGCGCGCGTGTTCTACCTCGTAGATCTAAATTTGTCTTCTGAATTAGCGCCTACGCTTCTGTTTGATAATTATGAAGAGGAAGTTTGGGGGGAAATTCCGATCATTCGACTGATAATGGGTCGTGCATAAATTTGCACTTGAAGACTTGTAAGGAGATTTGTTTATTGAAATGAAGCGATTGCGCCGTGGCCTTCCATTGCTGCGCTCTAGAGAGTGGAAGACGGAGGTCAGTATGTGGGAGGCAAATGATGAGAGACATGGGAAGCCCAGTGAATTCAAAGCATTGTAAATTTGTAATTGCTCATTTACTAGATTGTGGTCGGATTACAAAATTTTTAAACATGAAAAATATTCAAGAGTTTATAACATTTTTCTATTAGAAAAAAAAAAACTTTGCGAGTCATAATTTAATTAAAAAATTGAAGATAATATTTTTTAAAATTACATATTCAAATCAAAGTGGTTTTTTATTAATTGTGTATTTAAGTCATAAAATTTTATTAAATTTATATTTAAGTTACAAGTTAATAATAATTTTATATAAAAAATAAAAAAATAAGATTATGATAATTTTTCATAAAATAAAAATTAAATATAAAATCTAATATTTAATTAATTCAATTAAAATAAAATTAAAAAAATCAATTTAATTTAATCATAACAATTTTATAAAAAATAAGTTAAAATAAAATAAAATATTTAATTTTTAATTAATTCAATATTAAATAATAAAAAAATATAAAAAAACCTTTTAAATATTTTTTGTTTTTCATCTAATAGTTAAGAAATAGTAATTTTTCTGTGGAGTCAACAAGTTAAATAAATTAATAAATAAAATTTAAATTAATTAAAACAAGATTAAAATTAAATTTTATAATTTTTGGTATAATCAAAATTTAACTTCAAATAAATAGTTCTTTATCATTTTGATGAAATAAAACACTTATCATATATTCATAAATATATATGAATATTTATTATGAATATTTATTATGTAGATTATAAAGTTAAATTTTACTTTTCTATACAATTAGAATTACATCAAAACTTATTATGTAAATTAAATTGTGGGAAAAAAGAAGAAGAAGCTAGATGTCAAGAGTCTGAAGACTGGCATATTTAAATTTTTCTATAATGTCTAGGTTTTTTAAAACTTGAATAAAATTAATTAAAGTGTATTCTTTATTGTTTGATATTTTCTAGAATTACATCTTAACCTATATATTTCTAAGAAGTTTATTAAATGTCTCTTTAAATTTCTTTACTCTGAGTATCCTAACTAAATTCAATAAAATCTCTAATAGATATCTTGATAATAAAGCTAACATAGCATCAAACATTCATTGTATTTGAGTTTATTATTAATTATTTTTCTAGAAAACATGCTGACAATTTTTAAGTTTTTTTTTTTTTTTTTTTTTTNATTTTTTTTTTTTTTTTTTTTTTTTTTTAACAGCAAGCGAAATCCAATACAGGCCAACATCTAGTCGAATGCTACTTAACGCGAGCATGAACCTCACAGAGTGCTAAATTAATTACAATTTATTTCCTCTCTCTAAAGGCGATGATGATGTTTCGAAAATGAAAAATAAGATGGAAAGAAGCATGCAATTTTTGGCAGGGTGACTTTGAGGAGTCTCTGAAACGACGAAATGAGAGTGTTGAAGACATCCTCTGTTTTTCATGGACGGATCATTGTTGCAGCCATGCTTGCAGCTGCGTTTCATTTCATGTCCGAGAAAGAAAGGCGAATCTGAGCCTCCAATCCCTCCCCCTCCCGTTTTTCTATCTAAACCATCCTTGGGTGTCGGTTTAATTTTTGTTCAAATGTTTCATCTGGAAAAAAACCTTTTCAAAAGTTCGGTTGATTCTGGGTCTAAGAAACTAGCCAGATTTCTCAAGCTCTTGATGTTAGGAGACTTGGTGCACGCATATCACGATGACCTTCAGCAAAGTGGAGCCAGTCTTCATCTTCTTAAGCGTTCGACTTTGATAGACAACGAGAAACATTACATTTTTCTGTTTTAAAAGATTTTTTTAAATTAATTTTATTTTGTTTTTAGATCATTTTACTGATATAAAAAATAATTTTTTAAAATTATTAATAATATTATTATTTTAATATATTTTTAAATAAAAAATACTTTATTATTTAAATTGTTAAAAAATGAGTTTTGTGCGGTTGTAACATGATGTTCAAATTATTTTTAACGTAATTATATATATTAAAAAAATTAAAAATTATTAAAAAAAATACTTTAAGAACATACAGCTATCATTGTCTGGAATCTCCGGATTACAGCCCCTGGAACAGTGAAAAACCACTTGTGTGGAAAGACAAACCATGTTGATAACTACGTTCTGGAAACATAAAGCGCCCTGGTTACCTCATTTGTCAGCCAGGTGGATGTAAACGTTCAAAAAACGAGAAACAAAAAACAAAAGTGAATTTACAAGAGGGCAGAACTTTCAGACAAGAAAGGTAAGAAGATTTATGGTGTTGCCGTGGGATTGAAAAATGCTAAATGGATTAAAAATATCACTTTGGGAGAGGATTGAATCGCAAATATTATATATTCCTCTTCTTCTTTTTTTTTTCATTTATTCTAAACATTGAATTAGAGTTTACCCTATTAAATATTTATTTTAATTTAAAATAAAAAATTACTCAACAAAATATTCTGTATTATAGTACTAAATGCATGCGAGAAAGAATTTATTTTTTTTAAAGAGAGAGGAGGAGGTAATCATTTTTTATTCGGTGGTTTGTGGGGTTGAAGGAGCTGTACAAGAAATGAGGCATCCGCTGCTCTTTCTCCTGCGATTAAACACGTTGTTTAGTATAGTGATCTCCTTGTTACCCACCAAAGTTGTATTACCAGACGACAATAACCGCTGAAACAATTCAGTTATTATAGCTTGTTTTTAAAAAAATTTATAATTTAATTTTTTTTATTAATTTTAAATTAAATATTTTTAGTGTTTTTAAATTATTTAAACAATAACTATAACCATATTTTCAATCAAAACTCTTAAACATAGATGATAAACTGGTTTCGAATCGAGTATTTTTTAACCTTGATTTATTCTTAAACAAGGAAGGTGCGAAAGCAAGCCCTCGTGGAGGTTGAGTAATTAATGCGTGTTTAGATTTTCACGGCAAATACGAACAGACCATTGAAAGTTAATGGGGTTGCTTTTTATGATCACGAGGGCAGTGCACCTGGAAAACCGGGCTAACCATATTTAACCATGGTTAATCTTGATTCGTGACCGGTAAAAAAATGTAACTAATAATTCCTCGATTCCATTCATCCAATTACCCTCCTCCTATTTATCTTCTTATTTCACCCGAAATCCCAATGACCAAAACAGCCTCCACCGCGTTCAATCAGCTAATCACTCATCAATACGCAACACGAGGGTAGTTACGGGAATGAAAAACAACAACCATCTACCGTAAAGAAAAGAAGGGAGAAAATTGCAGGCAGTCAAAGAGCAATCATAGAATGAGGTTTTGCTCTCAGAGGGGTGGACTGGTTGCGCTACGGTGGTGGCCTACCTCTCCCTCTGAAAGACTGCGAAGCCGATGATTTCACCATCGCCCTTTTCACATGTGTGTGTGTGTATGTATTATAATCCTTTTGTTCCCCATGTTAATATTTCCTTCTTGTTCTTGTTCTTCTTCTTCTTCTTCTTCTGCTTCTGCTTCGAGGCTGTGATGTATTTACCAGTTTTAAATCAGTCAATTTTAAAGAAACCCGTCAATCATTTGACATGGCAAGTTAGGGTTTCTCTGTGAAATTGACTGTTTTGTCCATTTTCACTGAGAAAACTCTCCTCATTGCAGCCGTGGTTTTTGTGTTTCTTTTTTATGTGTTTAGCATTGTGGTAGCTTTTGCGGGTTGAGGTTTGAATTGATTTTCAGACTACAAATAGCGAATCTGAGCCTCCTGAAAAGCCGGTGTATTCTGCTCTCGTAACACTCCAAAACAAAAGAAAGGGAAAAAAAAATGCGATCTCTCTCTCTCTCAACCTCTCTATCTCTCTATCTATCTACGAGGCGGTGATGATCTTCGAAATGAAGAATCAGATAGAAAGGGACATGCAATTTTTGGCAGGGCGACATTGTTAGGTCTGTGAAATGAAATGAGTGTTTTATAAGCCAGTAGGAAGACGAAACATCATTCTTTCACAGGCACTGTTGCAGCCATGGTTGCGTTCCGCTTCTTGTCTGACAAACTGCGAATCTGAGCCTCCGGTCCCCTTCCCTCCAATTTTTTCTTAAAACACCCATCTGGGTTTCATTTAATTATATCCTTGTGTTATTCTTGTTTACCAAATTTGTGTTTTTTCTACAAGTTGCTTGTCTTTTTAATTGTTCTCTCAATTTCGGATAGAGATCAATTATTGCTGGATTTTTTGTGCTCTTACAAATTTTATTAAATAATGTGTGATAACGGATCATTGGATTCTTCTTTTTGAAAGAGCTTAAATTTATGAAGAGACCATCTACGGGAAATCAATTAATTAACGTATCCAGTAAATGCCGTCTTCCCTATAGAGGCTGTGGGCAAAATTCAAGAACCGCCGAAATTAATCTCTAATGGCTATAACTTGTAGATTATTTTCTTAAACTAAACTTGGTTGAAAGATCAGACATTGGACTCTCTCAAGTAAATCAGGTGGCAAGTGAAAAATAGATGGTTGAATCGAAGGGTCTATATCCCAAGAACATCAGGTTCGATTCTGAACAATTTTTGAGAGATGTGTGCTCACTGTTTCTGCAGAGCAAGGAGGATGCAATGTTCCAGCCCAGCTCAAAAACGAAAATAAGCTGAAGGGTAACCAGTCCAGAGAGAACACCACCATCCTGGCTCAACCTTGATCAAATAAATTTAACGTTTCAAAATTTTGTTAAAGTACATGTAAATAAAATCATAATATTCATTAATTTTTTTTTAAAGAACATCTAAAAATTTAATAAAATCCTGAGAACTTATTTCTCATAACCACTTAATGTTTTAAGAAGCTAATGTTTTCAGAAGATTTAATAAATTAAGGGATTTTAGAAATTAATCGCAAGCTAAGTTAATCTGGATATTTATTTTAATAATAAAAATAAAAATAAAAATTTAATACTATGATTGAATCCTTAAGATTTTCTCATTTTGTTTTCAACAAGTCATAAAAATATATAAAAAAACAAGGAATTACAAATTTTCTTTTCTTTTTTTTTTTAACAAGGAAGAATTATTTCTTAATAACAATTTTATTATATTGTAAACAATGCTTTTATAATAATATTAACGGGTTCAATTTTCTGACTAAATGTTTTCTTAATGATATTTAAAAAAAAAATAGAAAAATGAATGGGATGGATGTGAATGTTTGTCGATCAAAATCTTTTTGAAAGAATAATTTAGGGATTGTCATCCTCAAAAGCCTACAGTTCAAGGCCGCATATATGGATTAGCCCAACTCTCTATGGGCCAGAAATCCAATTACTAAAACGCCCGCCACCTCATCACTCCTTAAGACCACAAGAAGAAGGGCAGCAAAGGAATTAACGGAAAATAGAACCAGTCCCCTTAAAACGTTGAGAAACCTACCCTACAGCCAGAAATCAGTGAAGAATGAGGTTTTGCCCTTGGAGTGGGACATGGGAATGGATTTTCTCAGGGTGGTTGCCTCTCCCTCTCTCTCTCTGTGAATGTCTGCGAAGCCTATGATTTCACCATCTGATAATCAATCAACCGCCCTGAGGTTGTGTGTATGTGTGTGTGTGTGTGTGTGTATGTATGTATGTCTGTGTGAGTGTATGCTCTGGCGGTTCTCTTGCTGATGAGCATGCCTTTGCTTATGCTCCTTCTCTTCTCCTGGTAGAGGCTGTGATGATATTTTCCAGCGAAAACATCAGTCATTTTAAAGAAACCCTTCAATCATTTGGCAAGGCAAGTTAGGATTTCGCTCAGAAAATGACTCTTTTGTCCTGAGATTCTTCTCTTGCAACCATGGTGTTTTTGTGTTTCTTTTTTATTGTCTGGTGATTAGTATGGATTTGAGCCTTTCCCTCTCTCTCTCTCTCAAATAAAAATAAATAAATAAAAAACAATTCAATCTCTCTCTCTCTCTCTCAATCGGCTGTGATGATTTTTTTCTAAATAGAAAATCAGATAGAAAGGAAGATGTGATCTTTGGCAGGGTAACTTTGAGGAGATCAGTGTTGCAGCCATTGATTGTCAGTGTTCCTTTTCGTGTCTGACCAAAGGCGAATCTGAGCCTCCCTCCCTCTTCTTCGTAATCACTCTCTACAGATTGGTCTAAACTTTTTAAACATATGTTTTTTTTTTCCTGAAAAATTTCAAATGGGCTCATTTCAAATCAATTTTTAGCATCTTCATTGTTTTTCTTAGAAACAGCCAGAACTCTTTCTGTGATAAGACCCTGTACCAAGTTTCGTGTCTTTAATGCCCTGAATTATTCAAATGGGCTGTTGAATTGCATGTCAAGCTAAAAATTTGGGTAAAGAAAGTGTCTTCTTTTGAAAAAAAATTAAGTGATAGTGAGCTATGATCTCATTCTATGAGGTTTGAAACTTAGACATGAAAGATGATAATTTATTTTGCGCAGTTAGTGTTTCTATATAGGTAAAAACCTGACACTAATGGGCCATTCAGCTCGTGTTTAACGAGTTATAAATAAAAACTCGTCCAGAGACGTGATTAAGTTGGTAGTAGACAGGTTAAAAAAATAAATCAGCCACATATACTTGCCATGTTAACTAATTACACATCAAAGATAGCAAGGTAAACGCCATGATGGCTACTAGAGAAAGGCCCACGTTAGCAATGTTTTGTAAGGCTTTTGAATGAGGTGAAGTTGCAGGAGGGGGGGATGCAGGAGGGGGGGCTGCAGGTTTGGTTACGGCAGGGAGTGGTGGGTCCACAACATCTGCAACATCCAAGGCTGGTGTTGGGGAACTTGCTGGTGCCTGTGTTTCTTCAGGAACTGTCTTCAGTAGACTACCAGCTTCAGCTGGAATGATGCTGTATGAGCTATCGGGCATGGAATTGGAAGAACATGGATTTCCTGAAGGGGATCAATGTTAGTATGTTAATGTACAAACTAGAGAAGTAAAGTCTAGGCGTCTTTTGTTAAGCATGAGCTTTTGTATAAGAATTTATGGTTTTGGTGACGCTGGTACTTACTCAAATATCTGCTTGCGGTTGCTGGATACTCGGTTATGATTCCATCAACGCCAATTCCAGAAGTGTAAGTTGCAATCTCTATTGTAGGATCCGAAAAGTAATCAAATGGAAGGGTAATAAATTCATTCCTTAAGACTGAGACATATACTGAGATGTTCGCTGCTTGCATTTCGTTTACGACTTTGGTGGTTCCTGTAGTGAAGCCATTAACGGTGGGCACGATGGAGAATCTTGGCAGAGTTACTGCATCAGCATATTTTTTGATCTCCTCCACTGGTGTCCTGGGCGCATCACTGATTTCATCTTTAAGATATAGTACTCTACTGTATGCTGGGACGTTCATAAACTTGGACAACACTGAGGTGTCGTCTGACTGGATTAGGACTTTTTGTGTGGATTGCTTGCCAAATGTGGCATTGCCAAAGGCAGTGTTAACCGCAGATACTATATCAAGACCCTTTTGTGATGCCAGGTAAGCGGCATTCTGAAGACCAAGGACGTGCCTTAGAAATTTGTATCGTGGGTAGACGTTTATAGCAAATACAAACTATGATAGCGTGGAGAATTTTCAATGAAGTGAATGATTTTGACTATGAAGCTGACACATTCTAGAACACAGTTAAAATTTGTGAAAGAGAAATGCTCACCTCAATGTTGATTAAAATCCCAGTAACCGCCTTTACTTTAGCCAATTCCAGAAATTCAGCAAGAGTAAGAAACTTACCCTTGCTCTTGTTTGCAGGGTTTCTTGGCAAGCCACCCTTATTCTCGAAAGGGCTTGTCAATTGAGCTGGAATAAGAAAATTTTACAGTCAGGGATTTCAAAAGATTGCTTGAGCGAAATTGTAAGCAGGAAAGTAGCAACAAAGTTTACCTTGCAGTGTTTGAATATCGCTCCATGAAAGGTCAAAGGAAAAAATTCCAGCCGAGTCCTGAATTTCAGGGATAGTGGTGGATAGAGACATGAAGGAAGCTGCGGCAGTTGTATCTCTAGTAACATCCACAGAATCCAAGCAGAAAGCCACTCCGTCCTTTGACATTTGAACTGAGCAATCTATTATGTTAGCTCCATCCTCTACAGCTTGCTGATAAGCAAGATCGGTGCTCCCAGCATAAACGCCACTTGCTCCATTGTGACTTATGATCAAAGCTTGTTCTGCATATAGAAATGCATTGTTAATCGGTTGCTCTTGTGGAATGTACGTCGAATATAAGAAAAGCGTATATACCTTTCGTAGGTTTGATATCGGTGTACTGAGCAAAACATGCTGCATAAGAAAGATAAAATTGTTGGGTTATATTTTGCACATTCATTTTCATAGTACAATTAAGATGCTTTCTGAAAAGAAAACACACTTTGATGACAAAATCCTTTCTTTCAATGCTGTTTCTATCACATGTTGGCCGAAAATGAACACAGAGAAAGGCATGAGAATGTATTGACTTACCAACAGCCTCTGATGCTGTGGGAGGAAAATCTGTTATCAACCCATCAACAGAGAACTGGGAATTATCAATGAATTGCAGGTACTCAGCTGATGGATCATAACTATAATTATAACTTGTAGTGAAGTCATTTGCAAACCCAGAAGCATATACTTCAAGACCAAGTTTATGAGCATCGTTTACAAGGCTAGTGGGAGCTTCTAAATAGTTAGCTGCATTAACAGGCCATATGTAATCTTTCGGGACAACAATCCCAGATGCGAATGTCTTGATTGTGGCAAGATTTCCCAAAATTGAACCATAAGTTTGCTTGGTTGTGGGTTCAGTTGCTTTTTTGTCTAGGAACACAAAGACGAGCTTGGTCTTAGCCTTGTTCACCAATCCCTTGATTTTCTTTAAAAAACCAATCTCAGGAGAAGAAATGTAATTCACACCCTGAAGTCTCGTTGCCTTTTGAATGTAATTTGTCACACTTTGTTTGTTTTCTGTATAGAATGCATCATACTGCAAACCACGAAAATATAGAAAGCAAAGGCATTAGTACTGCACACACTTATATGTTAATTAGTAAGTAAATTCATATAGATTTCTGGGCATGGAGCCTGTCGACACCGTAAACCTTGAAAGGAATATTCAAACAAAGTTGTTATCAGAAAGAGAAAGAGAGGAGAGGGACACCTGAACATTCAACCAGAATGCAGGGGGATTGGAACTTCTGACATCATCAACTGTTGATATGGGCAGCATAGCGTCGAATGCACTTGGCCGGGAAAAAATATTTTGCACCACTGCATACGAGCAACATGACAACGCCGAAGAGGAATTTTAGTCATTTCAAGGCACAAGATAATTTGCTGAAGCTTATTACCCTTCCTATCTATGCCATGAATAATAAGATCTTGCAACCATGAAACTGCTATTTTCGTTCAAGACCATCTGATTTCCTTTAGATTATGGTAACACAAGAAGATTCTCTCTATAAAACCAAAATGCAGTTTCTGAGACTTACAGGACACATCGGCAAGGAGTTGATCAGCTGTAAAATCTATGGCGAACCACCCGGTTAGATCCTGCCCGTTTACCTTGTAGGTTCTTGATCCCTTTTCAAATACCATTGCTATATTTGTTGTGTTGTCAAGCCTGACATCTCCCTGGCAAATCCCAACACCGTCTTTCGTTAGTTGTAAATGGCAGAGCACAACCACATCACTCAAGCTTGTCGCAAGCGCCATCTGATTTGCGAAGTCACTGGATTCAGGGAAGAGCCCCGAAAACCCTCCTCGGGCTATCACACAAGGTCTCCGACCTGCATGCACGATGCACAATCATGTTGTCTTCCATCAGACGAGGTTTCCAGATGGATTCTACAATATAAGCAAATGTAAAATGCTGCTACCATTTAGAGTCAGCCATTTCTTTGAAGCAGATTCTGAATTCGCCAACGTCGCATGGATTACCAAGAAAACTAAAAGCAAATTCTTGATCATTTTCTTCTAATCCTGTTAATCTGTTAAACAACGGTTGTCATCCAAATTCAAAGAACCATAACGAATCAAATTCGAAAAGACAAAAACCCATTGGTGAACTTACATGAATTTTTAAGGATTAGGCTTAGAACATGGGAAACATTAATTAGTTCCCTTGCAAGTTTCAATTGGGAATGAATGAAACTCTTCAAGGAAATGGGATAAAAATTCAAGAAAAAAAGGAGAGAGGAATTGGTCTGACAATTAAAGCAATGCCCAAGAATCAATTTTTTCTTTTCTTTTTTTGCGATGCTAAATTAACTCCCACTCGTTTTTGTCGCATTAATGGCTGGTCGAGAAACCAGTAAGCAGTTTGCTGCTTTGATTTTATGGTTTTATTTATGAACTTGAGAATTATTTTCTATTTTTGATTCCTAATATTTAGAAGCCTTTTTGTTGTTGAATGTTTTTTTTGTCCGTTTGTCGCGGAATGATTTCCCAGCTAAAAGAACGACTTTAACTGTTTTATGAAACCCCTGCCAGCTAGTTTTAAATTTTGATGTGTCCATCTTTAAGGGTTTTTTTTTTTTTTTAGGGCTCGTTTAGTCTTCCATTCAAATTGAAATTAAGAAAAAAAAAATTAAATCCCATCTTGATTTCTTTGTTCACCCACTCACAAGTTAAGTTCACGTGGATTCACATGGTAATTTTGTTTTTGCTATTTTTTTCTAATTTAGTTTTTTTATATTATGAATACTAAAAATTAAAATTTATAATTTATTTATATTTATTTTTTATAAAATTATAATGGTCTAAAAAAATATTTCAGCAATGAATTGGTGCTTCATTTTGCATTAAATAATATGATTTTATGGTTTAGAAAAAATTGAAAAATAGAGAATTAAAATTAAAAAATTATCAAAATGAAAAACTTTTATAAAACAAATTAAAATAGTCCTCACACTTTTTCTGAATATGACAAAGTTACTATTTGGTCCCTTAGATTTTCTATTGAACAGTTTGGCCCAAAACTTCATTGTTCTAGTTTGTAGTTCTTGGTTTGAGATGGAAAAGAGAAAATCATCCTAATATTACGAGGAAAGGAAAGGATATTTATTGGTCATGTTTTGACCACTAAAAATTTAGTGTAGTGTCAACGATTTATATTTAATTAAAGGAGTTCTACTAAGAGATTTTTTTGTATTTCATACTCTTTAAGAAAGTAAATCAGGGTTAGAGAAGTTTTTTAAATTCAAGTTATTTTTTTGTTTTTGAACTAATTAAATAACAATTTAAGACTACAAGTGGGTTATTTTTGTATGTATATTTTTTAAATTTTATTCTTCAACACTGATTTATTATCTTTTATTAAGTCTTTCAAATTTATTTTAATTTTTTTATGAGATTATTATAGTTTAAAACAATTATCTTTGTATTTATTTACATTTAGTTTTTACGGTTTTTTATTTTTATTATTATGCCATTAAATAAAAATTTATATAAAAAAGAAAGCTAAACACCATGGAGTCTATGACCTAAGTCATGGGTTTTGTGAATTAAACCACAAAGCTGAAATCAATCAAATATATCGTTATCTTGATATTTTTTTAATTTTTCAAACTTATCTCATTCTTCAATATTTATTGATTTTAAATTGGTTGTCACAATTTGTTTCAAATTTATATTTATAAAATTATTATAATTTCAAATAAATATTCTAATATTTGATTGATACTTAGTTTTTACAAGCATTTATTTTTATTCTCGTGTTATTAAATGAAAAAATAGTTGAATTTTTTTAAACATAATGGAGTCTATAATTCAGGTTGTAGATTTTGTGAGTTAAATCATAAATTCGAGTCAATCCAATATGTTATCATCTTAATATTAATAAAAAATATCTTTTTTATTTTTTAAAATCAAACCCTGCTTTTAACAATTATCTGAATTGTTTTATAACTCTCAAAGAAAACTGAGACATGTAAAGTCAATTTTCATGTGAGTTAATTTTAAACTTAAATTGAACAGAAAGTTAGTTAGAAAGGTTTTAAGGTTAAACCACTAGATCCGGTTTAATAACAATACCAAATATTTTTTTTTAAATTCCAACCTCTATTTTTTTTTATTAATTGAATCTTCTTTGGTCTTTTTTAAATAATTGCATTTTTTAATATTTAATTATTTTTAAATTTGTATTCATATTTTTAAAATTAATCATTGTAACAATTATTTGATACTCAATTAGTATTTTTTATTGTATCATTAAGTAAAAAATAATATTAAAAATAAAATTGTTAAATTTAATGGAATCCATAATCTAAATAATAAATATGTGGGGTAAAACCGTGAAGCTTAAGTGAATCTGATATGTAACCATTTTAATAGTAAAAGATATTTTTTATTTTTATTTTTTTAAAAAAACAAATCATATTTTTTATAGGCAATCCAAATTATTTTTAGATTTATTAAATTAACTAAGCCCTATCATGAAAATTTTTATTAGATTAATTTAAAACTAGGATGGAAATTTAAAATTAACAGTAAAGTGGAGTTTAATAAAACCACTAAATAATTTTTTAATACACTAAAAATTATTAGATTTAATAAATTTTTTATTCAATGCGCAGCAGACCAAAAAATTAGTTTTATCTTAAAGCTGCACTGGATCAGATAAAAGGAGAAGCTGTAATAGCGCATCTAATTTCTTTCAGCATAACTTTTTATCAAGACAACGAGTTAAAAAATAATATTTATCTTAAAAATAAAAAAAATCAAGATAAACATTAACTATTAAAATGTAATATCTCCATTGCTTCGGTAGAAGTAAAATTAAGATAAAAAATTAATAATTTTATATTTTTATTGATAGTGTTTTATTCCCTTTTCTCTCTTTATAAACAAAAGAACAGTTATTATTTAATAAACATTTAATATTATGTTGTAGTGTTTTTTTAAAATATTTTAAAATTCTTTTAATATCACCTTATTAAAATCATCTAAAAATATTTTAAAAAATAATTTAATCTTTTCATTTAAAAAATTACTTGAAAATTCTGTTGTAAGGGAAAAATAAATGCTATATAAAGAAAACATTAAAAAATAATATACTAATTAAAATAAAATAAAAATAAATCATTATCATCCCGTATAAATTATAAAAGCATGGTAAGGCCCAAAAAAATAAATTCCTCCACTTTCTTTGGCGGAGGAACTGTGAGAATAAGTTCCGTGGACCCCGCCACATTGACACATCACCGGCCAACAACACAACCTTCCTTTTATCTAAACTGCAGAAACGGTCCAGATCCATTCCTCTGCGTCGGCGAAGCAAACACTTTATCCCCAGTGGGGAACTCCAATACCTGAACATAATCTCACCCGCACCCAACCAAAATCCCACTCCTCTTTGACGATTCCATTAGAGAGAAATCTAAAATTGAGAAAAAAGGTAGAAAGAACAGAACAGTTTCATAACACGAACCGAGCACAGTTTTAAGGAGAGAGAATTAGTTTTGAAAAAGATTCCTAAATAGAAATGAAGATTACGGCGTTATTGGTATTGAAGGTCAACCCGGAAGGATCGGATCCGGTTATTTTAGCTAACGCTTGCGATGTGAGTCATTTCGGGTATTTCCAGCGGTCTAGTGTTAGGGAATTCATCGTTTTCGTTGGTCGAACCGTCGCTAAACGCACCCCACCTGGCCAACGCCAATCCGTCCAGCACGAAGGTCCGTTTCAATTAATTCTGAGTTTTTGTTAGAGATCTCGTTTTACCGTTCCGTCGAATTGGATTCTTGTAATTTTAGATTTGATGAATTGGTCAAGTCAGGGAATTTTTTATAATTAATTTGATGTCTAATTCCTTGTAATTTCGCTAGTTTATGTGGTGATTTTTGGGATGCTGGATTAGGATAACTGAATTTCGTGTTTTTGGATTGGAATTGAATTATGCAGAGTACAAAGTGCATGCTTATAACCGAAATGGACTTTGTGCGTTGGGGTTTATGGACGATCATTATCCGGTTCGCAGCTCATTTTCCCTTCTCGATAAGGTGATACTTGTTTCCGCGCTTGTTACGGTGTAGTTTGGGTTTCATTTGGTGTTTATGTTGTTAGTTTGTGATTGAATGGGCAATAATATTACATAAATAAATTGATGCATAACTATTGTGAAAAGAGATAAGTAAGAGCTTTGGAATGCAGCTGTAATTACGATTTTGTATGATGTTTGATAGCTTTTGTTAAGGGTGTCGGATATTCCCTCTCGTTTCGGAATGAAGTTTTGTATTTTTGTGTCTCATCAAGATTTTAGAATTTTTCAATATGAAATCATGTAAAGGAAATAGATTTCATAGTTAGGTTTGCTTGAAGTTTCTTTGTGTTCCTATGATGCAATGCAATGCAATGTTTGCTTGAGTGACCTCCTGATGTGATACTATAACTAGATGGGACTTTTTTTTGGTTGAAAGCTGAAATCATATAATTTATGTGAAGGATAACATTGATTCTGCCCAAAATTTAAAATATAGGTTGTTTTTTAAGTAGTATATTTGGTGGAGTAAACTTAATTGTACCTGCTATCTCATGGGTTTTATTTTAAGATGTTATATTGTAATCTTTCAGGTGATTGAAGAGTATCAAAAGAATTTCAGCGAATCTTGGAGGACTGCACAAGCAGATAGTAGTCAACCTTGGCCATATTTGAATGAAGCTTTGACCAAGTTCCAAGTAACTTAGACTTTTTTTTCTTAGTCTCATTCCTGGACGTGATGCTTATTTATTTTTTTAATTTAATGAAAAGTATTTTGTAGTTTTCTATTCACAAATCTCATGAATTTAAAAGCCCCATTGTTTTTCTTTTTACCTTACTTTTTAATTTTTAAATTTTCAGGATCCTGCAGAGGCAGACAAATTGTTGAAAATCCAGAGGGAGTTGGACGAGACAAAAATTATCCTTGTGAGTAGCTGTTGATTAGATACATTTAGGTTTGCAATTCTGTATTCTTTCCTATCCTCTTCCAGTTAAAATGCCTGGTCAAATCTGCTATTCTTTCCTTTCCTGTTTCCATCCTTAGCTTTTGGTTGGAGGTATTTTTGTCTCGTGGTTCTAACATATTGGAATTGCTATTTTGGAACCTATCAATTAGAGAATGAAATACTACTGTAATCAACTTAAGCAAAAAGCAGATTCATTCTGCATCTACGTGATCTGTGTTTTTTTTCCTTGGGCCCATATGGAAATTGGTTGAACAAACTGTAATGGCATGTTCTTTGGATAGACCCGGGTGTGAGAAACTATCTCCTGCAAAAATTAAAGTTTAAAAGCTTACAAACAGAAAAAGGGGTGACTAAGTTGCTGTAAAACTAGGAGTAACTTGAACTCCATCCCTGGAAAATGATCCACATGCTGGTTCTTTTTGAGTCTGGATTGTTATCTCATTCGTATACAGTAACCTATATTTGTGGTATATCTTAATTCAGTATTAACATATCACGGAGCCAAATGGCATCTTTAATCCCATTTGGACCTACATAACTTTAATCCCTTTTGCAGAATGTGTCAGTGCAATGCACCAGATGCTCACTTTGTTTAGAAGCTGAAATCTTCATCTCAGTGCAGCACTTGTCATTAGATTTGCTTGCTCAATACATCACTTATTAAATGATTTTGACCTTACAGGGTTGTGATGTTCAATTTTAAGTCTCGATAGCTAGCCTTCTGATTTGCCTTTGTTTCCTGAGTTTTGTGCTGTGCATGAATTTTCTTTTTGGTTTTTTAACTATCCGTTGAAAGAAATCTCATGCCAAAGTAATTAAAAGCTGAAATTTTAGACATAGGTTACCTTCTGGTGATTCGTAACTAATCTACTGAACATGATCCTTATAACTCGGTTTCCTAAATTACTCGCCCTGTGTCATGTTTGTGTGTTTTTCTTTGGTACAGCATAAGACCATTGACAGTGTGCTTGCACGAGGTGAGAAACTTGACAGCTTAGTCGAGAAGAGTTCTGATCTGAGTGCTGCATCACAGGTAAATGCGCACAAATTTGTTGTGTTTTTTCTCTCTCTAGTGCACAGGTATCTGAATAATAACATGTGCAACTCTTGTATGTGTGTTTATTGTTTTTTCCTACCTTAATTGTGCAAGAGTCATCTAATTGTGTTTTTGTTGCTTCATTACACCATCATTCCATGTATGTGTATGTTTCACGGTTGGAGAAGTTGACGTTAGAGTCTCTGTAGAAGTTTATTCACAAAAGTGTACAACTTTACCACATGATTGTTTATGTTGGGATTTTGATAACATCTCAAGAACGCATTAGTTAAAACCATTTTGTATTGCAAAAGGGGCATGGAACCTTTTGGGGGACAATCAGATACTATGAATTCTTTCATTTCTAAATTCCAAGGGACACTCGAAAGTTTTCAAGTGCAGTTATTTTTTTAGTTTAGTGAAGTGCTAGCAATGGCACTATCCACATGCTGATTAAACTTGTGTTTTGTCATACTTGTCACTATTGTTGTTGTGGTCTGTGTTCAGCTGTAGTTAATTGTCTCTTAAAAGAAATTTTATGTTGATTTATGAATACACTATCTATTTGTGCTTGCTTTTAAATTTTTTGATAAAATGTTCTGCTGTTTCCATTTCCCACCAATTGGGTTGCGGTATTTTGAACTTCTATATTATTGGCTCGTTTTCACTATACAAAAATTTTCAGTATTAGAAAAACGATTTTAGGATTAAGATCCTTTATAAACCTTCCCTTTTCCATCCACTCCCTTCAGTAACAAACCTCTGGTAATTAAAAGCAGGAAAACTTGCCCATCTGAGTCTAAAATTATCACACAATTTGACAAGGGTTTTACCATGAAGGCACTACGCATTCAAGGTTGATGTTGTACTTGTATTAGAAACCTTTGAACTATGTTTTACTTTGTTTTTAAAAAACAAAACAGAACTGTTTTTCTATTGTTTTCCTTTGATCTTATTTATTGCTTGCCAAATGAATTCGCCTTCTATCTATAATTTCTAAATGGCTGATCTACGCTGTACAGCTTCAGAAACTGCAAGGAAAAATATGGGAGCTATGATTTCAAAATGGAACTTTAGCTCTGTTAATTTCTAGAAGTCTTAAGCTCAGCTATGCTTTTTCTAATTGCAATTTGTGGAGATTATTAACGCATAAACTTTGGTTGATTTTTGAAACAGATGTTCTACAAGCAGGCGAAGAAAACCAATCAATGTTGTACCTTACTGTAGCTGCAATGGCCCCTCATTTGTCATACTGTTGAAGCTGGTGGATGGTAAATTGTGATTGTAATATGTCCATATCATTTATCAAATTTGTGTGGCTGAGTGGAAATTTCTCCTTTCTGGATATTTGTGTTGGATCGAAAAGAAAGGAAACCAGATATTGATCATCAAGTTTCTTATCATTGCTTTATACACCTCGTGTTAACTAGCAATATCATAGTTCGCATGCACCAGTGTTGTAGGC
Organism: Populus ilicifolia; assembly: GCA_015708895.1. Taxonomy (NCBI): domain Eukaryota; kingdom Viridiplantae; phylum Streptophyta; class Magnoliopsida; order Malpighiales; family Salicaceae; genus Populus; species Populus ilicifolia. The sequence continues at coordinate 89,955 of SRLM01000366.1, read as the reverse complement.
AATTCTCTTACGTTTTAATCTTAAAACTAATATATAATTTGTTCAATCGTTTCCTACTGTCCATTCTCGCAGGGCAAACCCCTAATTATCTCACTGAGCTTTACCATTCTAGGGATGATGCACGCAACATTCCTCGTGAAACGTTGTTCTTTGCTTTTCGCTTGCTATTTTATAATATGATATTCGGATCTAGGATTGGAAGGCTACCGAGTTGTACTTGACTATTGGCGGGTCTCTTTGCATGACATATGTGATGTCCGGAAAGAGGAGGATTGAATGATTTTTCGGAACTAGAAGTAAAATTTTTGGTAAATAGGGATTCCGTCAAAACTTCTTTCAAGGTATCATCTAGGACTAGAACTTCTTGTTTCATAAAGCAGGGGAATCTATAAACCTCGATCAATTGTCAACAAGTAATTCTAATTTGGGTGGATTAAGAGCAATTATTAACAAGTAATTCTAATGTGGGTGGATTTAGTCAGGGAAATATAGAAATAGTATTTCAAGATCCATTATGGGTTCAAGGTTTTTTGTTTTTCTTGGCATCTATTATTATGACACAAATCTTTTTGGTTCTTAAAAAGTAGTTTGAGAAGGTTCAATTGTTTGAAATGGATTTTTAGATAGCAAATTTATTAGCATCAAGTTCTGATTTTTTTTTAATTTCTTAGAAAAAACAAAATTTTTGTTGGAAATTTTGTACAATAAAAAAAATTATGAAAAGACTTTTGTTTTGCTTCTGTTTATTTTTTTTATATTGAATTAGAGGAATTACTTGTACTACATTTCTATATTTAGTATGTATATTGGTAAAAAAGAATTTATAATTATCCAGTAAGGATCAATCTAAACCAGCCTATTACGTATATGTTTCAACATGCCAACTGTTAAACAATTTATTAAACACAAGACAACTAATCAGAAATGTCACCAAAACCCCCTCTTTTAGGGGATGCCCTTGACGTCAAGGGACATGTACTATAGTGTATGTGCGACTTGTTTAGATTTTAGATTGTGGGTGGGGATAAAATAAAGAATTTTTTCACTATCCATGATCAATATCGATGAACAAGATAGAATCATAACTTTAAGACTCGACCTGATCCAAGGCCTTTGTTCCTGGTTTTGACTGGGTCGGTCGGGTTAAATTTTATTTTTTTAAATCAAAACATGTTTTAACAAAAATATAAAAAAAAATTCAACAAATTTGCAATAGGGTCTTGTTGAGCCAATCGGGTTGCCGGGTCAACTGGGTATATCAGGTTTTTTCTTCCCCTATTTTTTCTTCAACCCGGCCTAGTTCTAGCCCCGGGGTGACTGTGTGGCAGGTCAACCCGTCGGACCAAGCTGAGTTTTAAAATTATGAATAGAATGGAAGACTCTTCTTTATTTAAAATGAAAGAAAAGATCTAGAATATACTTTTATGGTGTATCAAATTTATGGTTTCTATCTGTGCAAATTCAATTACCTTAATTTTCAATTGAAAATGCAAAAGAATTCCCCTATTAAGCAAGAAAAATTTTATTTAAATTTAAAAGGCCAAAAATAAATGCCTTTATTCTTGCAAGAACAAACTAACAAGGTCAGCTAATGTCATGACCCGATTCTTGGATCTGTGATCTATACATAAATAAGGTTTTCCTTTAAGGTTTTATACCTATACGAACCCAAATTTACATACAATTTTATCTTTTAAACAACTCAATTAGAGTTTAACGCCACATCAATAACAAACTAACTTTATAATATAATATAATTTTTTTAATACAAGAGTTAATATAATTTTATAGTTTTCGAATACTAACTAGACATAACAGAAAAGGTACAAATTACAAAAAAAAGAAGACAGGTTCTGAAGATCCAACAAAAGTGACCTGCTATCAAATTATAAGCCTGAAAAGGATAAATAATGAGAGGGTGAGTTTAACAACTTAATAAGTAGATAATATTCAATACACACATATGAGGTAATACAATAATAAGAAATATATATATATATATATTTATATATAATTGGTTTTAAATTCTTATAGAAAGATTCCTCAAATAGGCCATAACAAGAATATTATAAGATAAAACTTGTCAGCAAATTAAAATGCAATGAACATGAGGCTTTGTACTGTGGGATGATCAGTTCACACAGGTTGAGAATTCCTCGACCAACTAGAGTTAAGATACGATGTGTACAAAGACTAACACCATCCTATTAGTATGACTACTCTGATTGGTATATCTTATGTTCATAATCATAATCAAACAGACGTATTCATTCTCAAGGCTCAACTCATGACATCAATCAAATGAGGAGCTATCAATTCAGAAGTCAATTTAAAATATACACTAGCTTATATCAAAAATTTAGATTAAATAATTGATTATGCTTTATCATAATAAGAATAATAATCATCATATATATTATCAAGAAACATGATCCAATTCATGTTAATAAATTAAATATTTATAATATTTTTCATGTATGTTAAAAATTATCCACCCGTCGGACTCGAAAACAAATAGAACTCAAAGCTGATATCAAAGAAAATTCTACTAACGTCTTGCTGATAAAATATCAGGATTATCTGAATACAAAGAAGACATATTCAATAATAACTTGAAAGAACATACAACCTATTTAATACATTTATCTAAGGATATGTTTCATAACCATATATATATATATTTAGACTAAATTAGATATTTTTCTAAAAACTTAATGTCAAACAGTTTTTTCAAAATTCAATCTACAATAAAGTAAATAATAAAATTGATAATAATTCATTAACTAACTCTCAATTATTCATCAAACCAATCTGCAAAAGCTAATATTACAGCTAGTGACTAATCTGAAATGTATCATATTTTTAAGGGTCAAATTGTAATTTTTATCAAATTAAAGGATCAATTAAAAATATTATAAATGCATGACTATACTAAAATTCTGAACATATTTAATCCTCAATTCTATCCAGAATATCTCATTATACTCTAGGGACTATTCTGGAATTTTTTTCAAAATTTTTAGGTCAAATTATAACTTTTATCAAATTAGAGGACCAAATTAAAAAAGTCAAAATTTCATAACTATACAGGAATTCTGTCCATAATTCATACTTTATTCTGTTTAAAATCTTGGAATATGCCTCAGGAACTAATCTGTAATTTTTCAAAGTTTGGAGACTAAACTATAATTTTTACAAATTGAGGGACCAAACTAAAATTTTATCATTATCAACTTTTAACCCAGAACTTTAACAGAAAACCTATTATTCTTTCTAAATTTCTAACTCAAAATTTACCATTTACACAAAAGTATAACTAAAAATCATCATTTTTAACTACAATCTCTTAAAATCAATTACCAATCCATTACACAAAGCAATCAATCCTATATTATTCAAATTAATTAATCAATCAACCCAAAATAAAATCTTCAAAACCCTAATATTTATCAAAAAAAATTAAAAAATTAAATAACATGCATTTATACATTTAATAACCTAAATCTTCTTTTTAAACTTATTTACTCTAACTCATTTTTATTTTCCTTCTAATTTTTTTCTTTTCTCTTCTTTTTTTTTCTCCCTTCTCTCCTGCCGGTTCTCTCTTTTAATTTTCAGATCCCTCTTTTTTTTTTCCTATTTATATTATCAAGTTTTGTTAAATTACCAGAATACCCCTCAATTAATTATACTTCCTTTTCCTTTTTCTATATTTTCTAATTCAAAACATCACAGCTAATCCTGTAATTAAATACCGTTAAGTCAAAGTCAAAGTTGTGACACTGGAAAATCTCTTTGGGCATTGTTGCCAGACGTTTCAGAGATGGTGTCGGAAACTCACATCGATTTGCTCAAATCCATGTGAATCTTTGTTTATGAATCCTGATTCCTAATAGAGAACCAGGAACGTTTATAGTATATTACTGCCAGGGTTCATGGAGAAAAAGAATCTGCTTGATGCATTGCTGAACAAAACGGCAGCTCAATGCTTCCAAAATGAAAATAATTTCACTTCAGCGTTCCATTCTGAGTATTATTAGCACGGAACCTTGAATGCAGAGGCCATCGTTATTCTCAAATTTCAAGCATTCCGAGTATATTACCATTTGAATCGCTTCATGAAATGCCTGTGAGCCCTGAGAAAACAACGTGCTCTCGAGGGGGGAAAAGAACACAGGATTGCAAGATAAGCAAGAATCTGCCATCGCTATCACGACAGACAATTTGACCCCACCTCGAGCTGGTTTCAAGATGCAAATCCATACGACACTCATTAAAGATAAGGTCAATTCTTCCTAGGATTCTAGTTTGGCATTGTGATTCCTTTTGCGAACTGTGGGCGTGATATTAGCACCCAAAACACAAATCGCACCCCACAAGACAAACAACAACCCAAGCCTTATCAATCAAATTCAAAAGCCTCCATCAAAATTATTTAGAAAAAGTTCTGCACCTTCTATATAATTTAGGAACCGACTATTTAAAAACAAGAACATTCTTTACAGAAACAAAGGCACGAAGGGGTATTAAAACACAACAGTCCTGCTCTATGTAGTGCCTGTGCTTAACCCTCTGCTTGGTAATCTTTCTTATTTAAGTTATTTTCTACTTTACTTTCCTAGAATGGAATTGATCCACCAGATGCCTTTGGTGTCCTTGGGCCCTTCTTCTTCCGGTGGTGGATCAGTCTGTGGAGTCTTGTGGAGCTTCTCCACATCATATCCCTCTTCTTTCGCCTTTTCCACTAGCTGATTATAGATCTCATCCTCCATATGGGTCTTCCTGCATAGTATCTGAAAGCAGCACAGAACATATAATGTTGAGACCAAAAGCTAAGCACGCTGCATCAACTATACACGCACCATCATCCTGTTTGCGGATTTAAAGAGCAGAAAGCCGTAAAAGCTTCAAACTTTAACATTATGTTTGTTTAGGAGGTTTTTGAGGGGTAGGGCAGAGAAGAACGGGAATGAAACCCTCCATTCTTGCCTGGTTTTCACTGCTAATGGAAGGAAAGACGGTGTAAGGGGAAATCTGCGGAGAAAATAACAATTTTCAAAGAGGACAACGAAACAAGAAAGGGCCTGCAATCGAGAGGACAACTTGCATACCTTCCCCAAGATTTTATCCACCAAACAATTATCTTCTCACCAATTTGCAGTTTTTAATTTTAATTATCAATCGTAACATAATCAAATCAACCAACGTCACAAAGTATTGATTTGGAGCAAATCATTAATCAATAAACTGATTCAAGAAATTAGTCCAGAAAGAAGGAGCATAATCAAGACAAATAAACAAAGCAAAGAAAAAGAAATTGCATTCATACGTACCCAGAGATATTTCCTGCTAGGCTGGCCAATCAAAGCATACTGATAATCATCATCAAGAGACAGAACCCAGTAATCTCCAACAACAGGAATGATGGGCAAGAATGGCGGGACATAAAACTTGACCTTGAGTTTAGCCTCATCACTGTTAGGATCAGCCTTATAAGCAGAACCCTCTATGTACCCTCTCTTGCCATCACTCCACGTCTCATTAAGCACATGGACAGTACCATCCTCATTCAGCGTATAAGTGGCCCTTGTGTTCACTCCATTCTTGGGTTGGAATCTTGATGGAAATGAAGCAATTTCATACCATCTTCCCATGTACCTCTTCAAGTCTACTCCTTTCACCACTTCCATATCTTTTTTGCTAGCCATTGATTCAAAGCGTTGATGAAGAGGGTTTTATCGCCTTGCTTTTTTCGCTTTACAAGTTACGTGTCTTGAACTTTGAATACTTCTTTATAAGGCAAATAGAGGAAGGGTTTGGTGGGCTGAGATATTTGTGGTGTAGATGTGGAGGGCTAATGACCTTGCATGTAGTGGGTGTGAAATCTGCTGGATGACCTTGGGAGCTTCTAGGATCTTTTTGGCAAATGTCTTGATGTGGGAGCATGTTGTGAATTTGACTTGGAAGTGTGGCAAACTTGGTGAGGAAGCAATGATAAAGATTAACATGATGTTTGAGAATGTGTTATTTTTGTAGTTTAAAGTGTTTTTTTATTTAAAAATATATTAAAATAATATTTTTTATTTTTTAAAAAATTATTTTTAATATCAACATATTTTAATCTGAAAATATAAAAAATTTAAAATTTAAAAGAATGTGATTTATACCTATTTCTAAACAAGTTTTAAGATGATATTATTATCTAATTGGATGAAAATTGGGTTAATATTTTATAAGATTTGAGTTAAAACTAAGGACATGAATATTTTAATCTCAGGATAATTAGTGTAGTTGATTAAAGTATTTAAGGCTACTTGATTAGTAGCTTAATTGACATGTTTTCTTAGTTTTTGTTGCTGAGAATACGTTCTTTTCTGATTTTTAATGCAATATCTCTTTTTCTTTCCTTTCCTTTTGGATTGTTAATGATTTCTTTTCAAGAAAAGATATTATTTATTGAAAAATATTTTTTTGGATTTTTTTATATCTGACTACATGATAAAAAACAGTCCACCAAAAATATTTTTTCATAAAAAATAAAATTTAGGTGGAGAAAATTATTTTTCAATTTAAAAGATTGGTAGGATAAGAAAATTATAATAGTAAAATACTTCATTAATTATATATATATATATAATACTTTTAAAAAAATATTATTACCAATATATTTATATAGGAGATAACGTACAATATAAAAGCATATAATACTTTAATTTAGATAACATTGCTAGAAAATACATTTGAATACAAAACATATTATATTAAAAAAAACTAACACATTAATAAGTGATTTTCTAGATTATTCTTCTCACTATAGTCTTGAAAAATATTTTTCTAGATACTATTAAATATTTTAAAATAATTTATTCTTTATAAAAATTAAATTTTTTTGAATAAATAAATAAATATATACATATGTTGCTCTTTTTTTTTTTCTTTTTTTCGCTAAGGCAAATGCAATTGTGAGGTGGAATGTCTGATTGGTCATATGATAAAAGATGTTCCAAGTCGTAAACGAACTCATTACTGTCGGCATTAATTATCAACATTTATCATATCACAGCACATGCGAAGAGCCTTGTCAGGCTGGGGCCTTGATGTGTGGCCAGGTAACCGAGCCTCGAGATGTGAAGATTTGAGCTGTTTCCATCAAAGCCCGAATCAGTCCATCCAAGAACATATCATAATACACACACACACACACACACACACACGCAAGTTCGAAACGAAGAAATTGACAGCAATTTATTAGAATTATACTGATAAAAACTTGTAATCAACAATCAATTATTGATTGATTTTTTGGAATAGTCTTATCTCATCTTATCCACACAACGCAGAATTCTTATCAACACAAAGCAGAAAGCAGAATTCACCACAAAAATGGACATTAATCAGTACATGATGTTTAAAGATATTGTCTGAAATCTTAAAAGAATCAAAGCCCCAGAGACGTAGAAATGTGGGATAAGAGGTTAAAACTTCGGTAGTTTATCCCTTGTACTAATGGAAGAGCAAACGGCTCTGCACAGCCTTGGCCCATCACTAATGTCACGCTTGTGGCAGCAAAGCAATGGATCTCTCACACTGACCTTGTCAACACTGTTTTTACGGTGACCCCATCTGCTTTTAACTGCCATGAAACAGCCTTTGCTCTTTGGCTCACAGTTTGGGATTTGGATCTAACTTCTTGCATGTCATGTGTACACACTGCAGCAACACTACATGCATCAGCAAAGATGCTTGAGGCATGAAGGTAGCACTCTAGAATTTGCTTTGAACAGTTCAAATTAAGCTTAAGTGAGTGAGACTGTTAGAAACAGATGTTTTGTTTTGCCAGGATACATGTTTTTACTTCTCAGGTCTGATTCCTTCAACAATGAGTAGGACCACTTCTGCAAGCATGACAGTAGAGGCTTTCTTGGTAAAGTTAATGTAAGCCATGAAAGTGAAGCAACATAGCATGAAATGCCAACGTATTCGTAATAACTGCTGTAAATGGCAAAACGCTACCGCCCAAACTTGAAGAGGACCCTCTAATACCATGGAGAACCTTCCCTCTCCCCAAAGGAAAACTTAACAATTGTCATAATAATAGTGCTACGTATACATGTGTAAATGAGACTTCACCTCTTAAGAGTAAGAAGTAGAAAGAGAAGGAGAAATTGACCTGATAGTCTGATACTACTTTATGCCTGTTTTGTTGCAGTGATGCTAATTTTGACAATCTCTCATGCCACCTGCTGTTATTCTCAGTTGGCATACTTTGCAGCTAGCTGACAACAAGAATTGTACAATGCTACAGCTCAAGTAAAAAAGATTCACACTCAATAATGGACTGTAAATTGAAATCCTTATCCTCTGCCTTCAACAAGACTCCAAAATAACGAAAGGTAAATCACGAGAAAAGGTGGACGCCTGGTATAAAAAATCATCCAGGACTAGCCCCATCTCTTCCTCAGTGAGAATGGCTCCCTGTGCATCTCTTCTGCTTCCAGTCTTTGCCATTCTTGCAACACTACCAATAATACAATCAGTGCCCACATTTTTTCCAAGACCAAGTTATGGTCAATCTTTAGCCAAACAACCAAAGGCCTCAAAACCAAAGATCCCATACAAGACTCACTACTTCCCGCAAGTCCTAGACCACTTCACATTTCAGCCCAAAAGCTCAAAAATTTTCTACCAAAAGTACCTTGTCAACAGTCATTACTGGCACAGAGGAGCTCCTATCTTCGTCTACACTGGAAATGAAGGTGACATTGAGTGGTTTGCTGCCAATACTGGCTTCTTGCTTGACATTGCTCCCAAGTTCAGAGCTCTTCTAGTTTTCATTGAAGTACTGTTTCTAAAAAAACTCCACAGCATTAGCTATTGATTAAAATCCAGCTGTGAACTTGACTGTTATTCAGCATTAACATTTATGATTGATTTGTTTTAGTGTTATTTTTCAGCATAGATTTTATGGGGAGTCAATGCCATTTGGAAACAAATCATACCAGTCTGCAGAGACGTTGGGATACTTGAATTCACAACAAGCATTGGCTGATTTTGCACTTCTGATAAGGAGTTTGAAGCATAATCTTTCCTCTGAAGCATCTCCTGTGGTGGTTTTCGGTGGCTCTTATGGAGGAAGTAGGCTCAAAATCCCCTCTCAGCTTTTGATGCTTAATGGCTGTAGTGAATGGCTAAGATAAATTCATTTAACATCAAACTAGATGACTTTGCCTAGGAAATTAAGATCAATGGGATAGTAACTAAATGTAGTAATTGAAAAAATAGTCATCAATGATGTAGTAGGATGGTAGATGCTAGTGCCTCTCTATAGTGGGGGGCTGCTAGTTGTTTCAGTTGACTCGTAGAAAAATGGTCTGGATGCTGGGACTGCTGTTTTAATTTTCTTTTCACGGGTGAAATTAGTCTCTTTATTTCTTGTTTGTAATGAAAAGGTTTCCTCCTCTCTCTCTCAGTGCTGGCAGCCTGGTTCAGACTGAAATACCCACACATAGCCATTGGTGCATTGGCATCTTCAGCCCCTATTTTGCAGTTTGATGACATCACTCCATGGTCAAGCTTTTATGATGCTGTCTCCCAGGATTTCAAGGTCTACATTTCTTTCTCCCTCTTCTTCTGTGTGTTGGAGAGGGTGTCATTTCGGTTCAATTTTTTCTCAGACTCCTTTTTTCTTGTATTGAAAGATGTTTTTATTAACACGGGCAGGAAGCAAGCTCGAGTTGCTATGAAGTGATAGAAGGGAGCTGGGCAGAGCTGGAGGCACTATCAGCGCAGAAGGAAGGTTTGGCTCAACTGAGCAGAACTTTCAGATCTTGCCAGTAAGCCTCACTTTTATTCATACAGTCCACAGAGAATTAAAAAAAGAAAGTATAATTCTGTTTTATGAAATTGTGTTTCATGTAATGACCCTGCCTTTGATTACATCAATGGTGAGACAGAACCTTGACCTTTCATTTGGGAGGGAAGACAATCCTACTGACTACCTCTTCAATTTAATTTATCAATACAATGATCAACTAGTTACAAGGTTGGGATAAAAAAGAAAAGAATAGACACGATACCTGCCTAAATGCATGAGAGGATTTGGCAGAAACTAATGCTCTGACTTTCGAAATTGCAAAATGCATGACAGAGTATGGGGATAGATAGTCATGTACAGTCAAAAGAATTTCTTGACATTTTTCCATGACCAGGAGATTTTGTGCTATTGGGACACAATAGTTATTGAGAATACTGTTAATCCTTTTAATGATAAAATCTATCTTTTGGTTGAAAACATATATGAGTAATGCCCTTAGCAACTTCACCACACACACACGTTTACAAGACTCATAAGGCCATTTTCACTTTCATGTCAACCCCACTTTGGTTATGGAAGATCAGCAAATTGTGGAAGATAAGTTAGTTTCCACCAAAGAAATTGTTTAATGCACATTTGTGAGTGGATTTTCGAACCTCAAGTTCCAAGGTTAATTTATTGGTTCCCTTGTACAGAGATCTTCATTCACTAGATTCAGTGTGGGAATGGTTATGGTCAGCATTTGTTTACACAGCCATGGTGAATTACCCAACTGAAGCTAATTTTATGATGCCATTACCTGCCTACCCTGTGCAAGCGGTAAGATTTGCTTTCTAATGCAGGTAGAAACGCACAAGAATTCATATAAAAAAAAAACTATTTTGAATATCTCCGACTGATTATATACTCTGGAAAATTGCTGTCTCTGATGAAGATGTGCAAGATTATCGATGGATTTCCATCGGGGGCTTCGAAGATCACCAGGGTGTTCGCAGCTGCAAGCTTATATTACAACTATTCTCGGGCAGAAAAATGCTTTAAGTTGGAACATGGACCTGATGCTCATGGTCTACATGGTTGGAATTGGCAGGTACATGTTTATGAGCATAATTCTTCCAATTCCTTATTTTTTATTTGCTGATTTAATTTAAGTAAGAAAAAAAAATCAAGTAAATTATTTAAGGCTTTACTTGGCTAATCGGAAGGTATATTTGAAAAGTTTAGGCCTGTACAAGACATTACTTCAGAAGAAATTATGTAAGCATAAATTATGAAAATGGTCCGTTCTTTACGACATGGCCTTAAATTTGAAGCACACCAATAGAAAGCCAATAACCCAAATTTGTGAGTTGCTTGATTACAAGACAAAACCTTTCGTCCAAAAATCATGCAGGCATGCACAGAGATGGTCATGCCAATGACATGCTCTGAAGAGAGCATGTTTCCCACATCCAGCTTTAGTTACAAAGAGTTTGCAGAAGATTGTATGAAAACGTTTGGGGTTAAACCTCGATCACATTGGATCACTACTGAATTCGGTGGCAAAGTGAGTTTTCTTCATTTTCCCTTCTTTTATGTATGAAATTCCTTTCATGATTTCTTAAGCCAAAAGATAAAGGGAGTAGACATGTTTATTATTTTAGAAAATGTCTGTCTTCTTTGTAGAGAATTGATCTTGTTCTGAAGAGATCAGGTGGCAACATCATATTTTCAAATGGAATGCAAGACCCCTGGAGCAGAGGAGGGTTAGTTCTTCTATTTCTCTTTGGCATCCTGTTTAGTTTTCAGCTAACCATTAATGGTATATATTGTGGATTTCTTCGTCACAACAACAGCTAGGGTTCTCGCTCCATTGTTGGCACACAAGGCATCCTCTAAAGATTATCTCTGGACGACTTTTTTGCTTATTTATAACTCTTATTGCTGATGCTGCTGCAAAGGTCTAACTTAATATCTTTGGATCTTCAGTGTGCTGAAAAATATAACTTCCAGCGTCATTGCCCTTGTCACAGAAAAGGGTATGTGATAATGTGAATCCCTCTTCTTCTTCTTCCTTCTTACAGCGTGCTTTTATGTGCTTCAACTTAAAACTTGTGTCATTGTTTTTTAAAGGAGCTCATCATGTTGATTTTCGATCCGCAACGAAAGATGACCCAGAATGGCTTAAAGAGCTGAGGAGACAGGAAGTTGAAATCATTCAGGGATGGATAGACCAGTATTATCCAGATTTAAAGCGGACAAATAAAGAATGAAAAGGAAGCATGATTAGTCAACTAGGGAACTGCCAATAGCGTTACAAAATGTGTGCTTCAATTTACAAGTGTATGTAGCAACATGATGCGGTCTCGTGATATGCCTATAATTAAGAAAAAAGGAAATCACACAATTGTTTGCATCTCTGCGAATCTATGCATTGAAACTTCAATAATGGCAAGCTGGGCGAGTCTAGGATCCAACCAGCAACTAACAATCTCTTGCTCTCAATAGCGATAACAGGCAGGCCATGCCCCATTATATTGAAGAGTTTTGGAAGGAGATGACCTCAATATGAGGGCTATCTCTGTGTATATATTATCATTATACAACCATACAACCAATATATAATCTTACCTTAATTACAATATATTGTATGGCATAAAATACAAGACTACCATATACAGCTAACATGAAATTAAGGATAACAAATTGCTGTTGTCCATTACAACCCCTTTGGCAATTTGGGCATGAGATGCTAGAATGCTCATATTGGCTCATAATCAGGCAAATGGTGCAGAAGAGAGCCCTTTGCTGAAAATATCAGCCACTTGATCACTGCTGGAAACAAAATTGACTTTGATATCTCCCCAAACAACCCGTTCGCGAACAAAATGCAAATCAACCTCTAAATGCTTAGTCTGAGCATGATTAACAGGAATGACAACAAGATAGGGGGTAGAGATATTATCACAAAATACATCAATGGGTAGACAAGGTGAAACATACAAGTCACTAAGCAAAGAACGAAGCCAACATAATTCGACAACAACAACAACAAGAAGGGCATGATACTAGGATTCTGTACTACTTGTAACCATATGTTGTTTTTCGGCTGCCCAGGAGACTAGATTGAGACCAAGAAAAACACAAAACCCAGCAGTAGATCATCAAGTATCAGGACATCCAGCCCAATATGCATCACTATAAGCAAGTAATGAAGAAGGATCATAATGGTGTAATTGTAAGCCATAATTTGTTTGATATAACGTAAAATCCTTTTAACGGTATGCCAATGAACATCATGAGGAGCATGCATGAACTAACAAATTGTATTAACAACAGAAGCAATATCAGGACGTGTGAAGGTAAGGTAATAAAGACCACCAACAATGCTTCGAAAGAGTGTTGGGTCTTTAAATGGAGAGCCATTCAAAAAGAGACAAATAACATATGGATTCTGGAAGTAGTTATAATATAAATAGATTTGGCATTTCCCGTGGAAGCATGAGAGTGCAAGTCAGTGGCATACTTTAGATTGAGATAAAAACAGGTCACCAATATTCTTATAGACTTACAATGTCCAAGAAATATGGAGCCCCTCAAATCATTCATGGCAAATTCAAACTTCAGAAGAGTGAAGAGGAAGCTGTAATTAAGAATAATGTTATCCATATAAAGAAACAAGATTGTCATATCAATGATCATGCGATAAACAAACATGGAATAATCAGCACGGCTACAAGTAAAACCATGAGCGTACGTATAAGAACACAGTAAAACGAGTGAACATGCTCTCGGTGCCTATTTGAGACCGTAGATGACATGATTAAGGTGAAAAAGATAAATGGGATGACCCAGATGGTTACCGTATGAAGATAGTTTGAATAAGATGACCATGAAGAAAGGTATATATACCTTTAACATTCAACCGGTGGATTGCCTAGCCATGATAGAGTGTAAGACTAAGAATAGTACGAATGGTAACAGGCTTAATGACAGGACTAAAAGTTTCATCAAGATCGACCCCAGCTTGCTGATTATATCCTCGGACAACTAACCGAGCCTTGTATCTCTCAAGAGAGCCATCTGTCTTTAATTTCTGCTTATAAACCCATCGACAACCAAGTATATTGTAATTGAGGAGGGAGAAGGAACAAGTCTGATTGGAAAGCAGAGCTTCATATCCAGTTATCATACAGCATCGCACCGGCGTTGATGCTTGCCAACTTCCTTGAATGAAGATGGTTTAAAAAATGATGAGTAAAAAACAATAATAAATGGGGGTAGATGAACATGGGAAGGCGGCGAAGAAGAGGATGTGACTAAATCAACCTTAAGATGTGAAAAATCTTTTGCCTCGTATGAACTGGAAACAAATTATTCCATGAGAGAATTATATGGAAAATGATCTTCCTTAAAAGTGACATACAGAGAAATAATAACTTTTCTGGACAAAGGATCATAACAACAATATCATTTCTGGGAATTCACACAACCCAAAAACAAATATTCCCATACGGTACGAATAACACGAACAACCGCAGATTTACAAATAAGAAACTGGAGGAATGGACCCATGAAGCACTCGAGAAGGAATTCGAAAGCTAATAGAAGCATGAACCTAAAAATGAAGGAGGCAAACTTGCTTGAATAAACATGGTATGAACTACATTGGGAAGAGTGTGATGGATGCTTTTATCCATAATGTTTTGCAGAGGACATGGTAATAGATAAAAAATTGGTAACTATTATATTGATATATTTTCACCACCACCGCTACCACATTGAAAGACTTGAATTTTCAGAGAAAATTGGTTCTCAGCCAAATCTTTAAATTCAACGAAGTGATTATATACTTCATGTTTATGTCGAAGCGGATCAGCCAATGAAAATCGTTTAGAAAAACCACATAATATTGTTATGAGGCTATTCCATTAATAGTACTATTTGAAGTTTATCTGCAAAGCTTCTTCATAAATAAATAGTATTATACTGAGGTCCATCATTTAACTGCCCCCTGTCATGTGGTTTTGGAAGGACACCATTGTCAAGCGTGTTTGGACCCTTTTATTGTCATTCCCAACTGGAATTGGGGCACCGACAGTCCGTGTGCCCTCAAGCCATGATTTGGTGGGTTTTTTTTTTTTACTTACCTCTGCTCCAGAAGAAAGCCATGTAAAGTTGATTAGCCCGTGT
>SRLM01000366.1:34142-74078 GCA_015708895.1 Populus ilicifolia | reverse complement strand
ATCGTTATTTTTTTATATTTTATTTGTTATTAATATTTTTTAATTATATTATTAAATTAACTGAGTTTATTAAATTTATTTGAGTTAATAACTAGAATTTTATTTTATTTTTTAAAATATTTGTATTATTTTAATATTTTTATTATAAAAAAATAAATTAAATTGGCCTCGCTGTGTAGTCTCGATCTATTTCTGCTTAAATATTAGCATGAACATCATGAAATTTCTCCCAGAGCTGTCGTCTGATGCAAAATAAGATAATATAAAATATATTATATTTTTTAAATCACATTTTGATTACATTAACAGCTCATAAACAAAAAAAAAAATGTAATGTAATGGCAAAAATTTCCTCAGATAATAAAAAAGAAAAGAAAAAACCCACTGACAAAACAGTAAGGATCAATAGATTGTTTATTTGATTCAACCTCAGCTCTCAATCATTGTATCCACATTAGATAGATCATCATTAGATCTCACTTGCTTTTTCTCAAGACACAGAAGCTCACACACACACACACACACACAGAGTCATCTTGATAGGAGAAAGAGAAATGTCAAGGAGATCAGGGGCTTGCTTGAGGTGGTGCTTGGTCATATTTGCAGTGATTTCTGCTTTAGGTGTGTGTGGTCCTGCTTTGTATTGGAGATTCGAGAAGACTTTTGGATTCCCTGATTCCAAAGCCTCTTCTTGCCCTCCTTGCATCTGTGATTGTCCTCCTCCTATGACTCTACTCAAGATTGCTCCTGGTATCCATCAAACACTCGTCTCTTCCTGCTTTTGTTGTTTCATGTTGTCTTATTGGCATTCTATTGTGTTTCTGCATCTGGGTTGTCGTCAATTTTTAGTTTTGATGGAGTTTTTGTGAATTTGAGTGGAATTAAGGGTGCCCATTTCATCAATTTGTGGTCTTGATCTATCGCTGTTCCTAATTTTGGATCTTGAATTCTCTTAAGTGCTTTATTGGTGGACTGTTTGTGTTTGGTGGAGAGAAATTTAGGGGGTTCCACGTTCATCAATTTCTCTGGTTTTTATCTGTGTTAGTTTCTGATTTTGGATTTCTATTTCTACTTCCAATCTGGTACAACCTTTATCCGAGAAGAGAAAACGATGTTAAAGTTGTTAATGTTGCCTATTGAATGAAGAAAGCTTGGTTTATGGTTGAGAGAAATTGCAGGGAATTGTCTTTGAACTTGCTTTCCTTGCTCTGTATTTGTATAAAATTATTGTTTTTATTTCACTGCTGCTTCATTTTAAATGAACATCTTGCATGCTTCCCCCGTTGATTCCTATTGAATCTGATTTCTTTTTTAACTCAATCATCCATTTCACTTCTTTTTTGATGTCCTGATCCGTTTGCAACCGAATGCTTGAATAACCTTGTGGTAGGCACCAGCCCTTCCATGTTGAGAAGATGCTTGAATATGCAATTAAATCTGCTATGGAAATAGTTGAATAGAATAGCTTTTTAGGTAGCAAAATATTTGAAAATATTTTTACTAGAACAATGCTACCAGCCACAGCATTAATTATAGCCTCTATTAGAAAAAAATATTTAAGCTTGTTTGCAAGTCAAGTTTTACTTTTGAAGAAAACAGACTCTTATGTACTAATTTCTTGTGGCTCTTGTTTTGTTTTCTTCTTTCAGGTTTGGCCAACCTTTCAGTCACAGGTTAGAGCTCATTCTACAAACCCAGTTTGTTGGATCATTTTTATTTGTTATTCTGAGAACATTGCAGTTTTTGTTGTCCTTCAGTTTCTGAAATTCTCTAATGAAGTGAGACCAGTAACTTTATCAATCTTGAGCATAAATTCTTGTATGTGAACCTTGTTTGTATGTTATATCGGACATCCAACTGCTCAGAACCTTGCATTTTGTTTGATAAAAATGTGAACATGCCCCAAGAATTGTGTTGTCTTTCTTCAGTTTGCAGAACGGGAATTTTAGTTCTTTTCCAGTTATTGGGTTTCTTCCATTTATGATTTCAGCTCATAAATGGTTTTTAATTGATTCATAAATGGTTTTTAATTGATCTTATTTGAATTATCATATTCCTTTACATTTAAAGCAAGTAACTTTAATTAATAACTCTGATGCTGTCACTGGCTTCCAAGAGTTAGGGCCCATCCAACCACTGGCAATTTGATGAGTGAAAAAAGCGCAATAGCTTGTTAGTCAAATGTCCTCTAAGGTTTGAGCTTTGATTCAGTTGCTTCTTTTTATCTTTGCTATTCCGTACTATTTCACTATCTGAAAAAAATTAGGTTGTGAAACAAGATCAAAATTCAAAAGAACTGCTTTAACACTCTTGATGCTTGAACTTATTCCAACCATTCATTCGTGCTCTAAACATGTTGTTTTACTATGAGTAGACTCAAGCTTACGGCAACTTATCTTTCTCATTTATATGCTTCCTTTAATTATGATTTGAGGAATTGTGGTCTCACTGACATGACATTATCTTGGTTTTTATCATAGATTGCGGGGCCAATGACCCAGATCTCAAATTGGAGATGGAGAAGCAATTTGTTGACCTTCTAACAGAGGAGTTGAAATTGCAAGAGGCTGTTGCTCAAGAGCATGCTCATCACATGAACATCACGCTTGCTGAAGCAAAAAGGGTGGCATCCCAATACCAGAGGGAGGCAGAAAAATGCAATGCTGCAACTGAAACATGTGAAGAGGCAAGAGAGCGGTCTGAAGCATTGCTGATCAGAGAGAGGAAGATTACTTCCTTGTGGGAGCAACGGGCCCGTCAACTGGGTTACGAAGGAAAGTAATTGTTATATAATTGATATTAGATATTTCTTACACTTGAACTAGCAAATTGTTCTATCGTTAGCTTTTATACTAGCAGGCACTCGCAAATTCCTTGAAATCCTCTCTTACACTGTCACTAGCAAATTGCATCAGTTTTCCTGCAAAGGCAAGCAAAAAATGGCATGTATGTATCAATTTTCACCGGTAATTCGATCTGTTCTGGATCCACAGCTCAGCCATTATTTCAAGTGTACTCTTAATGAATTACTTGATACAGTGCTGTACTGTCATGCATACTGTAATAGTCATGATTTTACAAGTCTTCTTTTATTACCCTGATATAAACTTCCTGGACAACGTAATCTCCGTCTTTTAGTATCGAGGGATCTTGTGGATTTTTTCATGTTGCATGTTGACCGTATAAAAGCACCAGCTGTTCGCTTCACCTGATCTCACCTACCTCAGCCATATCATTTGTTTGTGTTCTTTTTGCTTGCAATCTTCCTTCAACAGTTCCTTTGGAATTGAGAAATGCATTCAGTCGCATCTTTCAATAACATTGTCCTGCTAGTTTGGTTTGAAAATTCATTAAATTGATAGGTTTTTTTAGTGTATTTCTATGACTTTGATATATTTATACCAAAAATTAAAATTAAAAAATAAATAGTATAACATGTTTTCAAAATGATATCTTTTTGAATGATAATGACCATCAAGTATTAGCAAGTAAGGGGAAATGAAACAATGAATGCATAGATTTTTTAAGATTGAGGAATCAAAAGTCAAATTTACGGATGTTTCCAGACCTAAAAGGTGGTGACAGTGATCGAGACTTCGTCACTTCTGGCAAGAACATGGAGCCACGATACTCCAAGAACGCTGTTCCATGACTCTACAATGATGGTTGTTAATATTATAAAAATTTTAAAAATGTAATGATTTTATTTGATGACAAAATAAAACTTGAATAAAAATGAGATAATTTTATAAAAATAAAAAATCTGAAAATCTTGCTAAATTCCTGGTCAATTGTGATCAAGATAACCCAAATAAAAAAATTTACAGAAAATAATGGAGTTCAACTTTATTAAACTAAATAATAATAAAAAAATAAAATATCTAATTAAATTAGGGTTAACTCGGCTAATTAACGACTTGAAATATGAAATCAAAATAATTTCATAGAAAAAAATTAAAAAATCATGAAGTTCAAGACTTAATAACCTAATATTAAATAAGAAAATTAAAAAAAATATCAAAATAAAATCCAACTAATCTTTGAAACCTAAGACCAAGATTATCTCTTAGAAAGAAAATATAAAGTAAAATTTTCAATTATCTAAATATCAAGGGATATAATTAAAAAAATAATCAAGAGAGGGATTTAAAAAATAAAATAAATAAAAATTAAAAAAATAAAGATCATATCTGATATAAAAATTAAATAAAATAAAATAATTAGGAACAAATTTGAAATTTTTTTTAAAAGATAAAAAATAAAAAAAGGACCGAACTTGATACATAAATTAAATGAAATAAAATTCTGATGAAAAAAATTAAAAAATAAACCATCTTTTTAAAAAATAAAAGTAAAATAAATAATAATTAAAAAAATAATAACCACAATTAATATAAACACAAATTATAGCACATATTTAATTTTTGAAATGGCATGTATGAAACCATGTGAAGACATAGAAAAGAGAGAAGATAAAAAAAAGTTTATCAAAACTCAATTATTATATCACCATGTATTCATGTTTGATCATCGGATAAAAGATATTAGAATATTTCCAATACTATCACAGAAGATAATACCAATTAACAATAAGGAGAAAAGCATATTGCCCCCACTAGAAAGTTGTTTGATTTTTCTTGAGAATTGCAAAATGGTCATTTCAATGTTCCGGTTCAAGTGAAATGTATCTTAGCCTATAATGAAAAACAACTAAAAAGGAAGCTAATTGGTCTGTTAAATCTAATTGGGATGCACCTTCTCATTAAAAAGGAAGCTAAATCTCCTAGAAAAGTCATAGATTAGTATTTATTGAAACAATGTAATAATAGGTTTGCCCTTTCACTATAAAAACTTTGAATTGTGAACTAAGGATAATATGATCTTTTAATTATTTTCACAATAAAACAACTAAAAAAACTTTCAAAAGAAAAAAAATATTAAACTAGTTTTAGAGACTTATTTTTAATCTTTTTAAAAAAAACCATAGCAAAATGACTGATATATCCTTACAAGGAAAAAACTCTTTAAAGGGCACCCAAAATAATTTTTTATATTTTTATTATGTTTAAATTGAATTATGGATAATGTGGTCATACTAATATATAAATATAAAAATAAAATACTCACTTTATATTTTTTTTTAATATTTTATTTATTTATTTATTATTATTATATATTTTTTATATTATTTAAACCGGGCGATATTATCAAATACGGTCAAAATAATTGATATATCCTTACAAGAAAAAACCTCTTTAAAGGATACATTTTTATTATATAATTTTTTTTAATTATCCTCAAGTTGAATTATGGATAATATGGTCATACAAGCAATAAAATACTCATTATATATATATATTTTCTGTTAATGGTTTTTTCAAGTTTATTTATTATCATTATATTTTTTTTTATTTGTATTATTTAAACCGGGTGATCTTATCAAATCCGGTCAAAACGATGAACTAAATCTCAAATTTATTTACTTGTTTAGAAACACTTGAATTGTTTTAATGTTTTTTAGATCCGCATGCATTGTGGCGTGAAAAACCCATCTTGCATGCTTCTATTTTATAGCGTCTGTAGTTGAAACATCCATTGGCAAAATCCATTTCAAGGGGCAAGAAGATGCTGAGCCAAAAAACCAAGAAAGGAATTGAAACTAAACAGCTATTTGTATCCAAACAGCACGGAGGTGGTCAGCTTGTGCACATCCTAACAAAAAAAATAGATACATGTGAGGCAGTTTGGTTCTATGGGGCCACGACTTTGACTTTCCTCTTCCAAAGAAATCACGAGCAGTCAAACACCACATGCTTGCCGATGGACACCCTCAAACGCGGTTTCAAAGACGTTCATGCACTCACTGTCATGCCTGGTCTTGACATTACTTTTATATTTTTATATACGTAGAAAGAAATATTTATTATTATTCTTAGATCAGAAGTAAAGAAAATAAATCAGCTTGGATCTATGTAAAAGTAAACAAACACATCATCCTTGCGATATCAAGATCTGGAAGCTGTCGTAGAAAGCTCTTTCTGCTTTTTTGGGGTCTGAAAGCTTCAGTCTTTTCTCTTCAAATGAATATGGTGATGTGTACTCATACGTTGTGCATATAGGGTTTTCATTTTTTCTTTCTTTGAAGTTTCTCGGGCTGTGCTTGGATCTTTAGAACACTCTTGAGACCCCACTAAATTTGGAAAGGTAACTGAAATATTTTTGGATTCTGTTAAGTTTCTAAAATGGAAAGTTCGAGAGGCAGGAGAGTTGAGAAAAGAGGTTATGAGCAGGGTGTCGATGATGAAGCTGACAACCTGCCAGAATCAAAAAAGGCAAAATTGCCCGCTTTAGCAAGGTTTGTCTTTGCATTACTTCACGAGGTTTATTGTTTACGATTTTTATTACAAGTAGTTCATGGTCTAAGCTATTTGTGTTGTGGTTTTGTTTCTTGGCTTGAAGGATTACTTAGGACAACTATAAGAGAATTGAAAGAATGAGTTATGTTAAATAGGATCCAAAATGGGGGGTTAATTATAGGAGAATTTGGATATTGGATTTATCTTCTTGGATCCGTTGGGTTTGGTTTTACAATGACTTTTGGTGACTTAATGACTGGTGGATCTCATGCCAAGTGAAATGTTATCTTAATTAACAATATCACTAGGCTGGTGACTTGATAGACTTCCGGAATGATTGAAACTGCTTGTAGACGAGCTTCAACTTGTTTGGCAGTGAAGGGAGGTACATGAAGGAATGAGCCTGTGATTGTAAGAGAATCTTGGGTACTAGAGCGGTGTTAGAGTGGGATTGCTATGTTGATTTAGGGCTACTGAAACCAGTCTTTGGGGCTGATTTCAGTATCAAATCCTCCACCGAGTTGCGTTTGCTAAATCAGACCAATGTTTAAGAACAAGATCATCATTATTGAAATATCAAATGCATGGTTAAGCTTTTGGGCTCGAGTTTCAAACAGCCTAAACTTCTGTGGAATTGGTTGAATTTTCAAGTCAATTTTTGATGCATAATTAAGTCAGTTTGTCTGCTATCTTCTTTGTACAAATGGTTTGCGGCATTTCTTTTGAGTTCACTCCAACTGATATAAGACTTGAATTATCTGCAGTGTAATTGTGGAGGCTTTGAAGGTGGATAGTTTGCAACGACTTTGCTCATCTTTGGAGCCTTTGTTTCGCAGAATTGTGAGTCATAAAGTCTTTCTTTAATTCGTTTATTATAATAAAATATTAGTTGGGTTGTGCTATATTGATGGCTGATGAGCTTAATAGATAAGAAGAGTGATATCATGCTAGCCTTTAGAAGACACAATGACACCACTGCTGCTGTATATTTCTAGTTCACTGTATGTCATGAGAATCATGACTGGAGTCACGTATTAGGTCTCACGTATAGTCATACTGAAATAGTTGCAGAGACTGCTGCTCAGTAATTCCTAGTTCGATTTGTTGAAACAAAGTCATTGGCAACATCCAAACGATTTCTTATGTCTCTATCTCCAATGCTTCTGCTGTTGGTTCAATTTATTGAAGGCAACACAATCATGACATGTTATCTGATTCTAGCTATCTCCAACTTCTTTTGCTGATTTTGGTTTTTTGAATGAATAATCAGGTCAGCGAAGAAGTGGAACGTGCTTTGACGAGGTTAGGCCCTGCTAAATTGGCTGGAGGGTAGGTTCCTGGATATTTTTTAATCCTATAGACTAAAGATTTCTTTCCAGTCTGCCTTGGATCTTCATGATGCAGACAAACAATGTAGAAACAATCCTTATAAATTTCAGTTATAACCCATGCTCTCCTGATGGAAGTTGGGAACTTAGAAGTGTTGAAACAACTGCAATGTATAGGTATTCATACATGACTTGCATTTCTACATGTCAGGTCGTCACCACCAAAACTTCCAGGCCCAAATGGAAACAATCTACAACTTCATTTCAGAACAAGAATGCCTCCTCACCTGTTCACCGGAGGGAAAGTTGAGGGGGAGCAAGGGGCAACTATCCATGTTGTCCTGTTAGATGCAAGCACTGGAACTGTCATGCAAACTGGACCAGAATCAGCAGCCAAACTGAATGTTGTGGTTCTTGAAGGTGACTTCAATGATGTAGCTGATGAAGGTTGGACAGCAGAACATTTTGAAAGCCATGAAGTAAAGGAGCGTGAAGGTAAAAGGCCACTACTGACTGGGGATCTACAGGTCAGTCTCAAGGAAGGGGTAGGAACTCTTGGAGATCTTACATTTACTGACAATTCTAGTTGGATAAGGAGCAGAAAGTTCAGGCTTGGCGTTAAGGTTTCTCCTGGATATTGTGAGGGGATTCGTGTTCGTGAGGCTAAGACAGAGGCATTTGCTGTTAAAGATCACCGAGGAGAATGTGAGTTTTTCAGTGGTTATAATTTATGATTGCTAGTTTAATCTCCATGGAGCACACATCCTTCTTGAAGAGTAGAACTGTAGAGTAGAAACATGAAAAATAAGTGATCAACAATATTAGAATCTAGATACTCTTACTAGGCTAGGTAGATGGCTGCTCACTAAGCCTCTCAAATGATACCATATTTCTGGGTTCCTCTGTCATTTAATTGAGAAACAATGCTATCATTCTATTATAGTGCATTTGCTGATAAAGCTAGTAGCCTTCTACTGCATGACATGGTGCATATTGGATGGTGAAAGGTTGTAAGAGTAGCAGGAGAATAGTAGTTCCTTCTGCATTCTTCCAAGCTGTAATTCTTAGCTTGGTTGAAAGACAACTCGCTGTCAAGTCTGGATGGTGAAGGTAAATATGAGTAGTGCAGGACTTTTTGACTTGGAACTTCATAGTTCAGTTATTTTCTTGGGTGTAAACATGCAATGCAAAAGCCTTAGAATATAACTAATGCTATAAATGGATGCAACAGCCAGTTCTGCAGCGTCTTAGAAACAAACCTCCAGTTTTAGGGGCTGTCTTATAGTTTGGGAGCCTATACTTGATTGAAATATCGCCTCTTATATTTTATTAAATTTCAGATGAATTGTTGCCATCAAGTTGTTGTAACTAGGATTGTTTTTATAATTTGCAGTATACAAAAAACACTACCCGCCGGCTTTACATGATGAAGTTTGGAGATTGGACAGGATAGCAAAGGACGGAGCACTGCACAAAAAATTGGTGATGGCTGATATTACAACAGTTGAAGATTTTCTCCGTGTTCTTTTTAGGGATTCACAGAAATTAAGAAATGTAAGAATCCCTTTCTCTGGTTGCTTGTTTTTCCCTACATATGTGCTGAGAAACTAATTATTTCTTTCAGTTCATATCCCTTGTTTCCATATTAATTGCTCTTCAATTTCCTGCTGCCCCATTTTGATGTGCACGTAGATCCTTGGAAGTGGAATGTCAAATAGGATGTGGGAGAATACAGTTGAGCATGCGAAGACTTGTGTCTTAGGAGGAAAGCTTTACGTTTACTATGCTGCTGGTACTCATAGCACCGGTGTTGTTTTCAATAATGTTTATGAGCCCAGGGGCCTTATATCTGATGGGCAGTTCCTCTCTTTGGATTCACTTAATCACAATCAAAAGGTTAGATACTCTCTACCATTCAGAATTGACTACAATATTTTCACATCATTTTACACTTTATTTTTGCTCCTGATATTCGTCTGCTTATAGTGCAGAGGATCTGTCCGTTCAAAGTGCCATACAAAATACTGCAGTTAGCTTTAGGAAAAGTGGTGAATGGTCATCTGCTCATATCACTTAATGATGTAAAGAAATATGCTCAATAAAATGTGGTGGAAATAATCTTGAAATTAAACATAAAATAATAGTCAAGAGGGTTACATGGTATGTGGTGGATAGTCTATTCGAATTTTCCTGCTGATGTGTTTGATTGATAGACCATCAGACCATTAACAACTGATGGTTATTCACTAGTTTAGACATAAGAAATGACCTTATTAAGACACGTTGTGGAAACTTTAGCTGCCCCAATCCTTTGTTCAGCATCTTGAAAGTCATGAGCTCAAAAACCTCCATAGGGATTGAAGGATCCGCATTGCTTGTCTTTGTGAGTAGATTTTTGCTCATTCATGTTAATGTTTGCTTACAGGTTTCAGTGGATTCCCTGGTGAAGCGAGCATATGAGAATTGGCATCATGTTGTGGAATATGATGGCAAAGTTCTGAACTCCCTAGCTAGCAATAAGGGTGGCAAAGGAGCATCCGCTGCACCCATAGTCGACAACAGCTATGAGAGAAATCAGTATATAACATCTGATCAAAACAAGCAACAGTTTATCCCTTCTGAACCAAGTCCACAATACCAAGCTATAATTAACCACCCATCAGTCCCTCAGTTGATTAAATTTCCATTTGTTAGGTCAGATCAGAATGCAGCAATGACCCTAAATAATCCACAAGCAGCATTATCTGGTGACACGGATTACATGTCTGTTGGAACCCCAGCGGGGGATACTTGCTTTCCAGGAGATTGGTCTCGGCCAAGGACTGGGAATGGATTAGAAGACTTTTTCGCAGAAGAAATACGGGTAAGGAGTTCAGAGATGTTGGAGAGTGATGACATGCAGAGACTGCTAAAAACACTCGGTATGGGTGGAGTTGGAATGGGACCTGGTTTTGTTCATCCTGATGAGCCTTGTTACTCTTATAGCGTTCAAGCATATGAGCCTCAGATGGATCAAACATATGCGCAGGAGCGAGGAAAAGGCTCAAAGGCTGTCGTTGGATGGCTTAAGCTGAAAGCAGCTCTACGCTGGGGGATTTTTGTCAGGAAGAAAGCCGCAGAAAGAAGAGCTCAGCTTGTTGAGCTAGATTGAAAAGAATGTTTAAATCTAATTTATCCTGGTGTTAACTGATATTATATATGTTAAGAGCCCGTGAATTTTTAATGTTTTTGTTTGATCGTTGAGAAACATAATTGAATATATTCAAGCTTAACAGATTGGGATTAAAAAGGATGCTGCGTGACTCCGGTCTCTGCCTTTGCCTATGTTCTCATTGGCCGGACAAAGCAAAATCGAATGAAGGAGACTTTGTTCTCAGTTTAGAGAGTTCTCGTTTCCTCCTGAAAAAGGAAGACGCCATGTTTATCGTTCTCGCTTCCTCCTGTAAAAGGAAGACGCAAACAAAATTGTTTAAGCGTTTCCAATGTTTTTGTTAAAATCATGTGTGGTTGAATTAATGTGATTTGATTAACTTGCCAAGCATAAGCTTAATAATTAGTAAGATAATTTTTTTAAAAAAATATTAAAATAACAATAAATTATATAAATTCAGTTAACTTCAATTAATTTGCTAAATTAACAATGTAGATTATGATATGAGATCATATTAACCGTGTGTAAGCATCTGTAATTGAAGAATTAAATTTAAAAATAAAACAACTTATTATAGCAATAACGTAAATGGGATGATGTGGCGATCAGAATGAAATTAAAATAATTATAACTAAATGCTGTACTGTAACAATTATTGCCTCATTATATCAGACAGAAGAATTAAATCATTGATGTTCCAGAAAGCTTTGTCAGTCTTGGGTTCATCTAACTAACTTCTTTGTCGGGTGTTAAATCTCAAATCGGATCTCATAACTATGCTTGTTGCTCTACTTCGGCTTGCTATTCCTTACGTGGCGTATAAAAATGCTAATCCCACCTCCTCTAAGAGCAAAAGACTAACGCAGAACTTCTAGGATATTGCAGAAACATAAAGACCACATGAACCTCCCTCGTTTTCTTTCCCTAAACATAACAAATGGTTCCATGCAGAGTAGCAAACGCTTTCCTGTTCACACACAAAGAAAAGTGAAAGGTACCTGTGTCTGTCCATGCATGAGTGCAAATAATTCTTGGTAAATCCGAGGACCATGAATCTCAAAACCATTGTCTGAATAAGATAAACACAAGCGAAAACAAATCATATGTAATGGAGGCTGTTCAAAGCAACCATTTCTTTTCTTTCCTGGTCAAGCATTTTCAGTGAAAGGTTTATGCTTCTGTTATCAAACTATAGCTCCAAGGCAGTCAAAAAAATCTGCAAACGTCTCGTTAACTTTAAATTTACAAAGAGCAAATATTAAAAATCAAGGAAAGAGATGAATTCAATATGTACGATTAGTTTATCAACAAGAGAAGAGAAAAGAAAGAGATAAAAACTAGGATCCTGCTATAAATGTTAACCAGTAAATTAACTCTAGTAATAGGGAATAAGAATGGAAAAAGGCCGATGAAAGTACATCGGGGAAAAGGGGAAGGAAAAATAAACTAAAAAAGAAAAAGAAAAGAGAAACTACAAGATACAAATTTGTCCATGAGAGCAGTGAACTCGGATGCCCTTCTTCTCCTTCAATATGGAGGAAGGGAGTCTCAAATGCATGATCCAGGTGAGTAAGATTCAAACCCGAAGTCTCCATCCATCAAGATGCCATCATTTTGATCCTGCTTCAAATAACATTATAATGGGTCAAAGCATGTAGCTTAACAATTTTATCTCTCAAAAACACTCAGGAATCTTTCCAAACAACACGTGCAAAGAAAATGAAACAAGCAACTAGTAATACAAAATTTCCACAGTAGCAGTAACAAATTATAATAGGGAGACTGGGTACAGTCATGATTTACAGTTCCTTCTATCAGTGAACTTTGAATTCTATCTATCTATTCGGATTTAGTGACTGTCGATTATACATACTTACATCCTCTCCTCTCATTCACTCACCTTATTAATTCAGCCGCTCAAATGTTTCCAAGGTAACATGACAAAAACATTTTGAATAAATGTAGATGAAAAAACACCAACCCATCACATACGCACTATTAATGATATGGAAGTGATAAGTTGATACGAACATGTAATCTGTCTATCAAAATAAAGAATCTAAAGACTGAATAATGAAAGTAGATATGTGCAACCATGACCAACTCCCATTCTATAAACATGACAGTAAAGGTCATATATGTTGTCATCATCTTGAGCTTTTACAGTTTATACCAAAACAAGTTGAGTCCTTTGAAATTTGTTTGTAGCTTCTTTACGGAAAGAAAACTTGAAATTATGAGTGAAAAAAAGCCGAAAAGAACGCATCTCAAGTGTGGTAACTGAGATGGATAAAGCAAAAAATACTCATACCCGTTTGATCATTGCATTCACTATATCATCCAAAGACTCGTAATTATTTTGAACGAAACCATCAGGAGACTTTGTTTGCTCCAAGAGAAAATCCTCATTTGACCTCATTTTTGGTATTCTCATACCCGTTCGGTCCAGAGCAGAATTCTCAGCTTCAAGATGGTGAAACATGGATAGAGTCCCACTGTTTGATTGACCAAGCACAGATGCATCAAACCTTTTCCTTTGGTCCATACTCTGGCTCAATGGGCTCATGGAACCATTTCCAGAAACCAGGGAGTTCATGGCACCAAACGAACCATTTAGACAAGGATTATAGTTTTGGCTATTTTCTCCCCATCTGTTCTTTGATGTGTAATTTGTATTATGAAAAATATTACCAACCAAGTCTGCTTGTCCTTGCATATCTAATCTGGAATCTTCTAAAGGTGCTGTGAGAGAACCCGATGAAGAAAAATCAAGAGGGTTATTAACAATGTGAGAGGTGGAGGAAGATATATTGTCTCTCCGGGTACTTGTAGGCAATGGATCGTGTCGGAAAGGTTCGCCCAACGGCAAAGAGTTTGAAGGAAATGTGGACATTTGAACTACACCTTGCCAGTTATCATCACATCTACTATGATCCAGAAAATTTGAAGAGCCACGAACACCAACATCAAAAGACTCCTGATTCAATGAAGGCATGCTTAGAGAAGATTGAGTTGCCAACGATCTCCTAGTCTGATTTTGTTGTGGGTTCACATGAAGCATCTGAGGGTTGTTTGCGGCACTAGATATGGTATTGCCCAAGCTACCAATAGTCACTTTGACATCCGGGAAGCAACCGGCAAGTGTAAAACTCGTTGCATCACCTTTGTGATTAAAGTCTCCAATATGGTTCATAGACTTCAATTGTAATTGCTTGGGCTCCAGTGCTGATGAAATCCCTTGAAATAAATTTGTGCTGCCTCGGTTTGTTTGTAAGAGACCTGGCTGGAGCTTTCCAAGAGTATTGAGAGGATTGTTCAAGGATCGGGAATGACCTGGTTGGAGCAGCCCAGGAGAAGCTATTCCCTGCATGGTTAAACCACCAGGAGAGTTCAATCTACCAAGCAAACTCCCGGGTGGGTATGATGAAAGAGAAGTGGTTGAAAGTTGTCCCGGTCCAGGCACAGAGCGAAAATCTCCAAATCCATCCAGCGAACCCATTCTCAAGTAAGATGAATCTTTAGCACCAAATCCAGCAACCATGTTGGGTTGCTGATTTGCTCCACAACTTAGTCTTTTGAGGTAAAGCCTGAATTTCTGTAAGGAAACATAAACAGCAACAAAATTCTTTGAAATTTCAACACAAGGTCAGAATTACTTTAGACGTATCTACCTACCAGTTATTTATATATATATATCGCCACACTATTAGCGATCATGTGAAAGAATAGTAAAATTGGCATTTCTAATTTGCAAAAATGGGCCCTGTTATTGTCAAAGATTTGCCAAGTTTTTCACAATAAGGTTGAGCACACAGTTAACCCGATACACATCCCATTATGATGTCACCCCAAGCCCAAGAACAGGTGCAGTACTGACAATCATTAGGCATCATTTCTCATGGAAAGTAAAGAACAAAAACGAAACATAGGTACCTGCAAATGGCTTGCCACATTTTCCCTTGTAAGCCCATCAACGTTCATCAGGTCAAGTATTTTCTTTGGAACAGCCTCTGCAAACGATGCAACAAAAAGTGAAGGATAAAAGAAATGGTATCGGGATTAGTAATTATGGTAATACAAAGCAAAAAATATTGCTTCTAAGTTGAGGAAACTCACTGTCAAGACCCAGTTGATTGACAGCAGAGACAAACTTTTGATGCAGCTCCACCGACCAAACAACTCGAGGCTTCTTCTGATTCCCAGATTCTTCATTATCATTTCCATCTTCACCCTCAACTTCCTCCTCTTCGTCTTGGTCCTTGCGTTTCCTGTTTACTTTTCCATTTTGATCAGCACTACCCGTTGATGTCACTTGTTCCCCCTCTCCAGCTCCATCACCACCCTTATCTTGATTTGGTGACCTGTTTTGGTCCTGGGGATACCATTTTTTTCTCCTGATTACATGTTGCCATATGTTTTTGAGCTCCTCCAATCGGACAGGTTTTAGCAAATAGTCAACAGCACCATGTGTAATCCCCTTATACACAAACTCTTTATCACCATGAGATGATAACACTGTAACAAAGTTCATGTAGGAAAAATGATATCCAATCAAAACTACCCACAGATTTAAACCATTTTTCATTTATTCATTAAAGGAAGACTACACAGTAATTACGACATAAATTTCTTGAAACCAACAGCATAGTCATTATAAGAAAATGAAACAACAAAGATTTGCCCTATCTAGGTTAAAATGTTTTATCGTTGTTCAAGATGCCACAGTAAATTACAAAAAAGAAATTGAAGGTGATTTAACGACTTTACAAAAGTAGCATTTGCTTACTGATAACCGGTAGATCCATTTCGAGCCCCACGAGTTCAAGGAGCTTAAAGCCATCCATGTCTGGCATGTCAACGTCACTGATAACCAAGTCAAACTTGTTTCTGTTTTCTCTCAACATTTCCAGAGCAGTGACTGCTTGATTGGTAGTTGTAACTGCAAACACCATAGATAACTTGTATTAAGAGAAACTGAATTTGAATGAAGTTTGCAGTAAAATTTCAAAGCCCAACACGCTGTAAATTATACTCAAATTACATGCAACCCAAGATTCAGAAGTAGAATTGAGTGAGAGAATCAGATTACTAGCTACAACCCTAAAAATCTATATAACCAGAAAATAAAACATATATTACTTCTAATAGAGTAAATGGGCGAGCAATGAGAAACAGTACAAATTTTCGAAAGGGCACAAACTGAAACTTGAATGGACGAAAGTATTGAATTACAAATTGAAACTATGCATACAAAGACAATTAAAACATAATTCCTCTAAAATCCAATAACATACCCTTAGAATATAACAAATTACCAAACTTGAATGCGATAGTAGTTACTACAAATTTATACAAACCCTTTACCTAATCAAAGTACAAAGCAAATAAATAAAACAGAACCACAGCAGTCAAAAAAAGAAACAAGAGAAACAAAAATAGTAATACAACACTATAGTTCATAGATGATACCACGCTCAGACAAGCACATTCATATATAATTAGAAAAAAAAAATGAAAACTAAACTAAAGAGACAGCAAAAAAAATTTAAAAACCAAGTTCCAAGCTTCACAAAAGAAGAACGAAAGAGAAGAAAAAACAAAAAGGTTGTGAACATACCCTCGTACTGGCATTTACGAAGCAAATTCTCCAAAACTTTGAGGCAAATTGGGTCGTCGTCAACAGCTAGAACACGCATACCAACAGGAAACATTTTTTCATTAACTGAATTACAACCCCTTTGGTCCTCTACAGTCATTATGTACCAAACAAAAAGTACCCAATATAGAGATCACAATAAAGTTCTTAACTTTATGACTTCTTGAATTGAAAGAAGTGTTCTTTAGGCCTTTAAGACAACCCAGATGGCAAAACAAAAGAAAGAGGGAGATTCAATGGGATTGCATCAGAACAAGAATCAGAGAAAGAGAGAGAGAATGGAAGTTGGTAACACAAAGAAGCTGTACAAATGGGACAATGATGGTGATAGCCCAAAAGAAAGAGAGTGATGGGTGATTCAACCCCAACCAAAACAGAAATCTATAACAAGTTTTTCCCTTTTTTACTTTTAGTACACACAACCTCCCTCCCTCTCCCCTCTCTGTCTCGACACTCTGTATTTGTCCTTAGCTTTTTTCTTCACTCCTGAACAGACACACATAAGCCTTTTACTTTTTCTTCCATTCTTTAATATTTTGTCAATATATATGATAATGGGGTTTTGTTTTTATATGAGCCTTCCCTCCCTCCCTCCCTCCCTCCCTCTCTCTCTCTCTCTCTCAACCTCCGAAGCTTTTCTATTTTTTCGATTTTTTTTTTTTATGGTAAGCTTCATTCTCTCTTGTCTCCATATATGGAAGAAGTAGACTTTTGAGGTTTTGATAAGGTGGGACGTGTATGCCAAAAACTGGCACATGGGAACTCTGTTTCTTGCTTCATGTGATGTAAGAATTGATCAATCAAGACCATCCATCTATGATTGTGGGGTCCTTTAGAGGATCGAAGGGAGGAAATTTGGTGGCGTTGTTAAGGGTGAAGTGGGGTCCTATAAAGCTTTGTAGAGGATGAATAGACTAATGATTGTTCCTATCATTTAAGATGGTGGACTGATTAAAAATCGTACGGTGATAAAGGGTGTTTTACGTTCGTTAAGTTTCGATGGGCACTAATGACTATCAATCAATGACTAGATTTTCTTCCTAAACAATTAAAATTTAAATGCTTAATTTAGTGAAACTAGCACGATGGGAAATAAATAGAAATTAAACAAAAACGCTGGAAGGATTTATTTCTTACACTCTTTTGGTAATAAAAGTTGTAGGGTGACGACTAATTACAATCTTGTTTTAAGTTTTGCAATCACCGGAAAACTCTATTATTTTAAAAATAATCTCCATTTCTTATTTTATATGAGCATAAATTCAGTTGTTTATAATCTCATAGATTATTCCAGTTTAATATGATAGAGTAAGTTGTGGTAAGTGTTAGGTTGATTGCCATTTCATGTGCAACAAATGGATGGCACCAACCATTGACTATTGATAGCCACCATTGTTGAATGAGTTAGAGTTGGTGGCCACCATTGTTGAATGAGTTAGAGTTGGTAGCCACCATTGTTGACAACAAACCAAGAATAGCTTCCATAAATGCCTATAAATAGAGGCATATGTTAGAGAGCAAAATGAGAGAAGTAGTAGAGCCAAAGATGTGAGAGATGTAGGAGAGAGTGTGCTGCCAAGGGCAGCAAGCAGTAGCTGCCATTGCAGTACTACAAAGAGATAAATAGAGTGAGGTTGAGAGTTGCTACAAGAGGGGATGATTCCTCCTCCTCTATTGTTATAAATCTTGTTCTCTCCCTACATAATATAATGGCTTCTCCCGTGGATGTAGGCGGTTTTGCCGAACCACGTTAAATATTGTGTCAGTGTGCTTCGCCTCCTATGAGCAAGTATCAGAACATCACCGGTCGGATTCCCCAACAGTAAGTACTCTTGAAGTGTTAAGAGTTATTTATGTTGTTACATATCCAAATTAAATTTATTTTATATTAAAAAAAAAGAATATAAAATCTAAATTCAACTCTCCAACCCACTTAATAGAGATTATTAACTTGGTATTCGGGTCTTATGCTTGTTAATTTAGTCTTCTAATAATAATATGGTCCATTAAATATACCTAATAATTTCTCAAATTAAATAAATCGCTTTCGGCTTGAACTAAACATTTTAAAAGAATATAAACACACGATTTAGTTTCTTTTCTTCAAGGTTAGGTATTTTAATTTAAAAATAAATAAATAACAGGGTGAACCTAGTTGACAAAATTATTGTTTGTTATTAAAATTTTTTGTTTTATTTTTATGATTGATGTATTATTAATTATAATAATTATAAAAAAGATTCAGACCAAATTAACTTATTGGTTTGTGATGAGTTTATTTGTCGGTCCATGATCTTAGACAATGAACTAGATTCATCTTGTAATCTCTTTTTCTCACTCAATTGAGTTTTTCAAGATTGGATTATTCTCGAATTAAATCTCAGACAAACGGCCGTCGACAAAGAAAGAAATAACATTGACATCATTCTATGTAGTTTTAGTAAAGTCATGAAAGTGATAGTGTCGGAGATTATAAATACTATGGGTTATATGTCTGGTAAGAAGTGAAATGTTAATGTGCGTAATGAATATGTCAGAATTAAGAGGGACATGGTTATCCTAGTCCAGTGATTATAATTAAGACCGAAAATCCAAACAGATTCTGGTGAATAATTGCCCTTTAATTGCTGGATATGATATTGCCTTTTCTACTCTTCCTGTATTGGAAAAGTATATTTTTACAGCCTCCGTCAAGAATATTCTCTTGATTGGCTTGCGATAGTAATTAGTTTTTATAATATTTTTTATTTTAAAATATATTAAAATAATATATTTTTCATATTTTATGTTAACATTCCAAAATAATCTAAAAAACTTTTTAACCACAAAAATAAATGTGATTTATAAGAGTTATATTAGGTACTTGCATATCCAAAAAAAAAAACAATTTAGCCATCATTTTGTATGCAATTGGGTAGCCAAAGAGGTGAAAATGTTATTTTTGGGTATTTTGAAAGAACCGTGAAGATATTAATAGCAATGTTATTAAAATATTATTTGAGAATGTGGATACAATTGTATTGTAGCTTTGATCTTGTTTTAAATTGTAACATCTGATATAATTTTTTTTATAGTTTCTTTGGCCATGAAATATGTATAAAGGCTATTATAGATTTAAAAATTTCATATTTAATAATAATTTATACTAGTCATGGCAATAATTTTATTTTATGCTGATTGTTTTATTGTTTTTTTAATGGATAGTATAAAAAAACAATAAAATATCACTAATTATTTTATTTATTTCATGTGAAACATAAAATTTTCTATTTAAAAAAAATATTTTAAACAGTCATTAGGCATATTTGAAAATCAAATAGTCACTAAGAACAACTGTTATTTGCTTTGCAGCTTACATGGAAACGTCTCTTCTCTCTTTACATTTTTTTAATAAATTAATATACAGTGAATATATTTAAAAAAAAAAAGAGAGAGAGAAAAAACGTGAAGAAAGATATCACTTCTCTTAGAAAAGAAAGAAACGTAAAGAGAGAAACTTCTCTTAAAAATAAATATTTGACTTTAAATAGGGGTAAGGTTGACTCAACTCAGTCATAGACCTAATTTAATCTATTTTTTTAAAAAAAATATTTTGATAAAATCAAAGAGTTAAATTAACTCTAATTTTTTTTATTTTTTTTTATCTTATCCAAGTCGAGCAACTTAACGCGTGCCGGTTCTAATAATATGCTAGCCGTTAAAAAAAAAGAAAAAGAAAAAAAAGGTACAGAAGGAAAGGTTTGGAATAGGTTGGGTCGGAATGTCCCATTGCCCAAAAGGAGACCTTTTCTTTTCTTTCACTGTCATGCTGCTGTGGGAGAAGCAGGAGAGAGAGTCGGGGCACAGGCACATGCCCCAGATACCCACGGACGTTTCGAATTCTCATTGGCTGTTGTTTTCTTATGGGGCCCCCTCTGAATCGCAAAAGCAGCCTTCTTTCTGCGAGTGAAAAACGGCTCGGTATCAGAGGATTACCCAGAGACAGGGACATTTTCGGAATTGGGGTAACTCCCTGTGGGGACCACGTGCAACGCTACCTTCCAGCTCCAGCTCCTCCGCTTCAAGCTCAAGGCCGATGCGCTGCTGCGGCATCTTCTGCGCGCTGCTGGATGCCAACCACGTCTGTGATTTCTTAATCATTATTAGTTCCCAATAAATAAATTCTTTTCACCAGTCCTCCTTTTCCCCTAATAATGGTTTAAATTTAATATATACCTTTTTCCCGTCGGGTTCTAAGGAATTAAATGGAGCAATTCGCATAATTAGGAGCATTTTGCTTGGAATTCTGATAAAGCTATTTAAAATTAATTAGGTTGATTTTTTATTGAAATAATATTTTTTTATTAAAAAAATTATGTTGACTTTTGAATAAATATGAAAAAAATCTTGGTCTTTAATCTTCTTGTGATAAAAATAGACTCTAAACTATATATATAATATATATATATATAAAGAAGAAAAGGGGGAAGAGAGAGAGAACATATTGCAAATTAACGTAGGAGATGTTAATTATGCTTACGTTGCGCTTTTGAAATTACTTCTGAGTTGGAAAATATTATATCAATTTCTTTTAGTTTTTTAAAATAATTTTTCAATAAAAATAAATTATTTTTAAATATTTTTAAATAAAATATTTTTTTAAAAATAATTTTGCACTACAATACTAAACATGCATAATCCTTCAATGAAACGATTGTAGTTTATTTATATATTTCTTACTTATTCTTTTTAAAAGGTGACTGGATTTCCAATTAATCTAATGCAAATTAAGTTTTTTTAAAACTATTTTTATGTTTATTTTATAAATTTTTCTCCGTAGATTAATTCAAAATTAAAAATAAAAAATATTATGTTTCACAAAAATAATAAATCTAGTGACATGATAGTTAATCCTACAATTCAATAACTTATGCCCTAAACTGAATCAAATCCCAGACTAAATCTAAGAATTATGGCTACAAGCATAATACCGGCCTCCACGAATGCTATTGCATATGGATTTAATATTTTATTTTATTTATCATCATTTACGTGTTAAAATGTTTCAAATTAATTTCAAAAATTCAATATTACTAGTCCCGTGTTTAAAGTGATTAATTTCATACATGAACTAATAATATCTTATTAGTTATTTTTTGAATTTATTTTAAAAAATAAATACAATTAAAAGAATATCATATTTGATGAGTCATGAGTTTTGTTTTGTTTTGTTTTTTTTCTTGATAGTTATTTCCTTTTCAAGATGAATCTAAAAACTAATTAATAAAATATTATTAATTATTTTTTTCCCATCATATTTTTTTTTAATATTCGGTTGTAAAATGTAATCAATTATATATATATAAAACAAAAAGTTTAAACTACAGATTTTTCTTCTTCTTTTATTAATGTAACAAATATGAAAATGTTCTTCCACAAATAAGAGTTTTTCTCTTGATAATGACATATTATAGAGGAGTTTTCCGGTTCAATTACATTGAATGAGCCGATCGGAAAACTTTCTAATTGACGGTGGAGAAATACGTCGGAAGTAAGTCTACATGGGATTTGATAAGGGGAATTTTTCCACAGCGACCAAGGTGCTTAACAACCCTCTGATCATGCAATAATTTCTCACAAAACATTGCAATAACTTCCAGTTATTCCTCAGTAACTTGTCGGCGTCTGTCCCCCAGTTCTTGCTCATTGATATGGAACGGCAGAAGGGGCTATTTGACGGCAACGTTTCACGGTGATTAAACAATATAAGAGTACGAATTGCTGTCCTTTTATCAATTAAAAAATAATAATTTCACTCATAATGATATTTCAATCTTAATAATCCAACTAAGAATATCATAGGCAAGTTGTTTTTTTCTTTTTTCTTTTTTTTTTTAAATAACGAAATGATTGGGTAGCATTTGGTTTCCTACTATTTCACCACATAAAAACTCAACGAATATAATAATAATAAAAAAAAGACACATATTCCAATAATTTCTGTTTTAAAATATAAAAAATTATTCTAAAATTATCAATTAAAAATTCCAATACCAATTGCTGTCCTTTTATCAATTAAAAAAATTAATAAATTTTACTCAAATGATTTGGATAATGTTAATAATCCAACTAAGAAGATCATAGGCGAGTTTTTGTTCTTTTTTATTTTCTTTTAAGTGACCAAACAATTGGGTAGCATTTGGTTGCCTTCTATTTCACCACATAAAAGTCAACGAATATAATAAAAAATAAAGAAATTACACGTTCCATTATTTTTTATTTTAAAAACATAAAAAGATAATTTTTTTAATTTTTAATGTTTTATCACTTCAACTAAATATATTTTTATTTCTTTTATATTTATTGTTTCTATCCTAAAACACTAATTAACCAAGCACGATGTTGAGATTAATTTGTCTATTTATCTGAGATTCAATAATATCAGTGATGAAAAAACAATATTGTTATTATTTTTGTGGATTTATTCAACCTAAATTGTCCGTAGGAGACATCATAATAACCAGATTCCTCGTATATAATGGTAGGAATTAAACAGTGTGATTATCAAACATTTTTCTTCAACCTACCATA
Source organism: Populus ilicifolia (assembly GCA_015708895.1). NCBI lineage: Eukaryota > Viridiplantae > Streptophyta > Magnoliopsida > Malpighiales > Salicaceae > Populus > Populus ilicifolia. The sequence goes on along the minus strand of SRLM01000366.1, from coordinate 51,017 downwards.
AGGTCAGACTGTGTACCAGTCAAGAGAATATTTGACATACAGCTACATGGGCCGTTCAATAACTTAATAATTCGTAAATATTCGTCCATAGGCAATTAAATTTATAGAATTAAAAGTTTTGGGCCAGCCATGCATGATCAGCGTCATGTCACGATTAATTAGTGGTTTGATCGCAATTAACTCCTGCGAGGACCACGTCAGGTGGTTTGATCATAACTAAACAAATATTAGACGTGTATCATGTGCTTGATTAATCAACTTAATGACTAATTATTGCTTTAAGTTTAATGCATGGGCGCTTCTTTGACAACTAAATTAATACCTAAATTTGCAAGTTGTCGAGGATTATTGAGCCCATGTGAAACGGCAACAAGTTGAACGATGGGGACCCTTTCGCTTGAGCGCTGGGAAGAAAGCTGCTCTGAAAGGGATTAGGTGGAGACCAATTACTGGTATCAAATTGATGCAAAAGGAGTAGCAAGATCATCATGCGTTTGAATTCCCATTGGTATTCGATTTTTTTAATATTAATGAAATAACATTTTTTTGCAAAAGAAAGTAATAAAGTGACATAGTTTACACATGCCATAATAAAAAACATGATATTTATAACTTATAAAATGTGTCGTGTAATAACAAAAAAAAAAAAACCTCGAGAATATACAAAAACTTGATTATAACACCACTATGTGAATTCAACTTTCAAACTTAATTGTAGATTTATCGACAAGGAAGCTTCAACCAAACAAATTCTATTAAAAGAAGTTCAAACTTTTTACGCAAGTGGATATACCATGTACATGTAATATTACCACTTTCTTATTCAATATGTTATAATTTCCTTTTACATTCTCAAAAGAAGAAAAGGTCCTTCTACGGAAGTAATAGTTACTCTTGACCTCAAAAAGATTTGCATAATGTTATTGTTTGTTGATTATTGGATGAGTTCAAATATTTAGAGAAGTTATTAAAAAAATAATTTTTTATATTTATATAAATAAAAATATAACTCATATAGAGATGAAAGTTTTTATTATTGAAAGAATATATATATATATATATATTATAGAATCCCTATATTAACTTGACAAGATTTACAAAGATATTCTTCCTATAAAATATCGATTCTAGTAATTGAAGTGATACTAAAATAATTAATTTAGAAATAAAAATATAAATTTTTATAAATAAGTTTTTTTTTTCATTCTATATTGATATCAGAGTTATAATTTTAATATTATTTTATGTGATATATCTATTATCGGACAAATATTTTTTCTCTCGCGAATATATGCTAGTTTTTTGTTTGCATTGATAATTGCAGCATGAATTATTTAAAAGAGAGATTCTAAACAATACCCGTCAATTTTGCATTTATAAAGACAAAAACATTGACTTTTAACTATTTTGACTGTATCATTTTTTTTTTGTTCTCATTTTTTTTAAAACGGTTATGATTGGCATTTGAAATTATATATCATAAGTGCATTTTATTATTATTTTAAAATTCATTGATTTGAGATAATTAATTAAATTTTTTAGAATTAATTAATAATAATAATTATGCATGACATGTTTAAATGATTTGAATGAAAAGTTATTTTTTAACTCTATAGACATATTGATCTGAAAAAATATGTCTTTTAAACTTTATTAACATAGTAATCTAAAGAGATATATCTCTAAAATTTACATTTATATTGGTTTAATGATTTTATTTAAAAATATCAATTTAATATTAATAAAAAATAATAAATTATCTCATAATTAAAAATGTAACATTCACAGCTTATCTCTATTTAGAATAACAACATCTAAAAAAATGATAACATGTGCTTACAGAGGAAGAGAAATGAAAAGCATACCTCAAAAATATATGAAGACTCGATTAAAATATCACTAGAAGGATTTTGTAGAGAAAAATTCTACTTTCAAACCAACCCGACAAATAATTTATCAAAAAGAAAACTATCAATTAAATTAAACTTTATCAAAAAGAAGCTCAAACTTTTCATCATGTAAGTGAATATACCATATATATTCTTATCATTTTCTTAATCAATATGTTATAATTTCTTTCCCTTGATTTTTTGAGAAGTTATTCATTTAAATATATCAAGTTAATGTAAAAGTTGCCTCTTTAAAATAAATTATATAATAAAAATTGATTATTTTTTTCTGGTTGAAGTAACGCTAAAACAAAATTTTAATTTTAATTGATATGAAAGCTAATGTTGGATGAAAAAAATGTACAATAATGTGGAAACCATTACCACATGCAAAAAATAAATAAAAATAAAATAAAAAAATCGTGACGAGATTAATAGCTCCACTTGGTTATCAAATCTTGCTACTAATTAATTACACGTGTAAGAATTATTCTCGAAATCTTTGAAAGCAACATTACATATTTGTTAAACATGTCTTGGAAAATCAAATCATTGTTTCAGACAAGAAGTTAAGCCTTCGAAATCGTTAACACTTTTGGCATTAATTTGTGTTATCTCTCCACTGATTAGTCTAATTGTTTTAAATATGCTCTTTCTTAAAGGAGAAAGGGAAAATAAATAAATAAATTATAATTAACTCGATGTGCCTTCTTATTAATTTTTCGGCTCAATACTAATTATACCCTTCCATTACCAATGATGTTGACATTAAATTTCTTTAATTTGCACTCTCTGTCCCTCTATTTTTCCAAATTGCAATGTGGTTGATGACCTTGCATTACGTGTCGTCTTCATTAATCGACATGGAAAATACTTGTTTATATTGTGTATTCTTGCACGTCTTTTGAATCCAACATCATAGAAAGAAATTCGTATTACGTGTTATTACTAGACTCGATCAAATGAATCTGGATCTAGCCTGGTTTTTTAAAAATCATTTAAAAATTAATTGATCCAATAAAAAATATGAGTTGATCTATCCAATAAGTATTGTTGATTTTTTATTTTTTTTTCAAAAAAGTTTCTATTCTAACTTTTTTTGTAAAAAAAATTAAATAACTTAAATTATGATTCAGGCCTTACATGAAATTTACCTCGGATTAAATTTAATAATTATTACAATAAAATGCACAATCCAAAATATATGTAGAGATTGCTTGTTTGTTGTTATCTAAAACATGATTTAATAACTATTATAATAAAATCAATCTAGATGTAGTTTGGATTTAATTTTAAAAAAATTATTTAAAAATTAATTTGATGTTATTATCTAAGAAATATGAGTTGATCTATTTAATTAACACTTATTGACTTTTTATTTTTATTTTTTTTAAAGGACCCCGTTTTCCTTTTTTTTTAAATTAAATAATATAAATTAATCCAATTTAGCTCACTCAATATATGACTCAGTTCATGCACGAACTTTACCCTATATTGAATTTAATAATTATTATAATAAGATCATATAACCCAACCAATATACAATCTAAAATATAAAATCTAGAGATTATTTGTTTGTTATCATGGTAGCTTATGTTATTCATTCATCTGCCAAAAAAAAAATAGTTTAGCTAGCCATATAATTTTTATATATTTTTTTAATTAAACTCAATGTATAATTGAGTTTTAAACAATGATTTTATAAAAATTAAAATAACTTTTTTTTTATTTTACATTGAAGAATTCATCTCACAATAATTTTAATCAAAAGCATATTTTAAAAAAACCTATTTTTTTAAAACAATAATCTTAAACCTATATATTTATTTTAAACCCGTAGCCATAAAAACAACCCTATTACATAATACAAAAATTAAACATGTCTGCAGAATTTTGAAAACACGTGAACCCTTGTGAAAAGCAGGGTGCCTTTCGGAAAGTCAGCACGCTGAAACTATTTGCCTTAACAGTCAAGCTGCTCAATAGCAATAAACTGTTTAAAAAAACCGCTGTACATTAGCAAACAATGGCTGTGTCTAAGCAAAAATCACTACAGCTACCTCCTGCTAAGATAAATAAATAAATAAATAAATATATTAGTCCTTAATTATGACAAGGGGCAAGTGGGGCTGCATTAGCCATGTGCCTATTGTGTTTGCTTTCCCAACATCTCATTCAATCTTTTTGTTCGTCTTTTGTTTATTTCTCAGGATAAAGATTTTTGTTGGAAATTGTCTGACAATAATTGCTGCATCATCTATAATCTAAATACGTGGGCCAATACACAATCTTAAGACTATTCATTATATATATAGAATAATTCAAACCTTGATTCCTCCAAGGGAGAGGGAAAGGAAGCATATAACCAAGCTCTAATATTTCTTAGAATAAGGATGTTCATTGTATTATTGTTGCTACTAATTAATTTTATATATTATAAGGTTTTTTTTTTGAAAAATTTAAAAAGACAAAAAAAATACTTGGTCAAAGAGATAAAAACAAAGATTTTAGAAAAGATAATTTTAATTTTAAAAAAGAAATACATGTCATTTTTATTTTCACTAACTCTAGATATATATATATATGTATATATATATATATGAGTTTCCACTATTCATTTTGTATGTCTGCCTCGGCAGTAGGAATTCGTATTACAAGGGCTTTTTCTTGGCTCCCACAACATCAAATCAAAAAAGAAAAGAAAAGAAAGTTTGTATTTATTTATTTAATCTCTGAGTGGAGGGAGGGCTCCATGGGATGGTTAAAATCTCAAAGAAAAGGAACATACAGCAAATAATTATTTATGGGAGAGGCCTTTAATAAAAGTTATGAATCTCACTGATGCAGTCAGTTCATGGCACACCTGCCACATTTGCTCCAGCCCCTTTACTTGCTAGATAATTTGCAGAAGATATGAGAAGAGTTTGACCATTTCCTCGGCCATAAAACTAGAGAGCATTGCACAAGGCTTAACAGAAGAATCGAAGAGAGTCTATATTGAGCCCGCCCGGGCCAGCAGATGGTTCCACTGTTTGAGGATGGCCCTTGTAATTTGGGCAAAACGAGATTGACCAGAAAAATACAGAAAGTAAGCTTATCTGGGTTTGGAAGCATTTGGTCTGGTAAGATGTTGGGCCAAATTTAGAAGTTAGGAAGGACACTATCTTGTGGGGGTTTGAGCCCTCCTGGAACTTAAACTTGAGCCTTGGATACTTGTTCCTAGAACTGACAAGGAGGAGAAAGAACTTCTTGTCCTTGATTTTGATCAGGCTGGTTCCTTGAATATTTTCTTTTCCTTGCTTCAATTTGCATCCACAGACTACTAGTCTAGATGTTTTTGTAGCACTTAAGGGTTAGTTTTGCTTGTATTGATACAATAATATTATGCGGTCCTCTAATAATCAATGTAACAGCTGTTCTGTTCTTGGAGGCAACCTGGAGTCGTTAAGAGCGATGCATTTCAGATCCTCTCAACTTGCGCTTTGTGTTCCCTGAAACCAACTAGAGCCATTACTTCGTTAGATTTCATGATATGAAGAACGTGCACTTAAATTCGTCTAAGAAACAAACTCAATCTCGATTAAAATGTAAATTAATTAAAAAACAACTCAGCTTCTGGCAATATCTGTGTATGCCAAAGCTTTTACTCCCCATGTTCCTCACCACAATCACCTAGCACTAGCAACGCAACACTACAAGCCCAGGAACTTCAAGGCTCGATTCATTGCCATTGCAAAGAAATATGGATGCCCTTCACTGCAAGTGTGTGTGTCTAAAGCGTTTTGCAGGGACTTTTAGCACTTGTACACAAGGAAGATGCTACCGCTGATGTTTATAAGTTATAGGTGCAGAGACTTGCAATTGAAGACAGAACAGACCAGTGATCGAGTTAAAACAAAACTAACCCATGTATTTGATTCTCTGGATAGTTGTTACAAAAACCAGCAGTTGTATTTTACAAGAAAACCCAGACCAGGCACATTTCTCATGATTTTTCTGACAGAATACTTTGACACAACGCTTATGAATAGTTACAAAAACTTGATACCTGTAAATGGCTACCTGATCAGGATCTGAAACAAACAAAGTATATTTCCTATTAATTCCTGATCTTTAGAAACATACTGGCAATAACATGCTTGGCCACCAATTGCAAGTCATGAAGCAAGCATATCCAATCTCGGAACGGATTCCTCTTGTAATAAAACTACCTGATTTGATGAACTGAAATTCCACTGGCTAACTTATTCCAAATCTTAAGCACTTGTTGTGTTTGACTTCAATACTTGGGTTCTGTGTGAGTTGCTTTGTCGGTTTAACAATGGAGATTTTCTCCATCGCATTTATGAACTTTCTTAAGTGCTTGATGTACTCAGGGTAAGTTTCCAGGTTGCAATGCCCACCACCTTTGACCCATAAGGGATCATATTTTTCCTTGGCAAGTTCCCACAGGCGCTTTCCATGGGATAAATCAACGATATCATCATTTGTTCCCTGCAAAGGCTCAACAGCAAATATCATCCATAATAGCAGCAAAAATTTATTAATTGAAGCTGAAACCAATAATCACGTCAACAGTATATAAAATAGTCACAGATGATCCAACCATATCATCAGCAAGAAATGGTATCTGGTACTGAAAGAAAAACCAAATAAATAATGTGGCATAGCGGTAATGCTTGTAAACTTGGCAGAGGAAGTTGTTAATGGCATTGACTAACGAAAGAAAATAATAGACGGCATTCATTCTAATCTCAATTGGTTTGAACCCTGTGCATGCACGGTTTCAATCGGAATGTTTCCATATGAGCAGAGTATCATTCCAGAGAAGGTCATTGAACATAACCAGCTTCTTCATCTAACATGTCCTCTCAACTGGCAAAGGCACCTAGTAAGAGAGATTTTCGGACAAAAGTCCCAGGAACCCCCATGTATCTTGGGTTGGGTTCGTCTCAATTCCCTGAATAAACATATTTCGGCGTCTTACACAAAAATTCATTGACATCAAGTGTAGATTTACACATGTACGGTTCAATGGCAACAATAACTACAGTCATTCATTAAAAAATAATTATCAGCTGATTTTACAAAACAAACTGTGGTAGTGGTCAAAACCAAATCATTTTTAAACGCTCATCGTATTTTTCTTTAACTTCCAAAATCATTCCCAATTCCTGAAACCAAGCACAGTTTCTAGTCGTTTAAAGCCTAAATTTCTTTCTTAGTGTTTCAAGTTTTGTTAAGATCTGCCATTCTTCAAACAGAAACTAGCTCTCTCTGCTCTGGCTATATATAAAATGAACATTAAACGGCTTGCAAATTATTTTTTTCTGTCACCGGAAGTCTGGAAGGGAAAGTAGAAAAATGTACTCCATTTTTCGACAGTAAGAAAATACTGGAAAGAAAATTACAGTAATGCCATGTGGTCTTATCATGAGAAGTAAATAAGCGAACGTTTGGACAATTCTTCGTCCATGCGTTTTTCATGATCAGAATTACATGCAAATGGAAAAAAAATTATTTGGAAACAAAGTGAAGAAGCTGGACAAGGTGGCCAAGATAATAAAAGAGAGAGACTTACATGGATAACCAGAACAGGGCAGCTGACAAGACGTATTTTGTCTATATTCTGTACAGATTAGATACAGAATCTTCAGTACAAAACAAATATGATTTCTATCCAACAAACAAGAGATAAAATGATACCCAAAGCTAAAGATACCTTGTAAATGTCAAACCAAAATGTCATCTTGACAGGACACAAGACCCTTATGCCTGAAAGAATTGCACTGTGAAGAACGACGCCTCTCAACTTCTGTAAACGAGAAGCCAAGTGCAGGGTGGGACCACTTCCAACAGATTGGCCATACAAGATCAAGTCTTCCTGCTTTATTCCATAATCCTTCTTCAAACAATTGTACACAGCCTCAATGTCATAGTATGTGTTGAACTCAGATGGCTGTTACAAATGCAGATAAACAATTAATCAGGCATGGCATAGCATAGCATAGCATTAGCAAGACAGTATGAGAGAGATCAAAAAAATGTTGGACCCCCAATATTAGATGCTGTTTTCTAGTTAAAAATTAGCCTTTTCAGGAAAATTCTGGGCAGCTCAACGTTTGATTCAAGAAAAAAAAAAAAAGAACAACAAATGCATCTTGATCTTATAGATTTTCTTCACCTTGCCGGAAGATGCTCCATATCCTGAATAATCATAGCTGCAAAAACAGCAAAACACAAAATAAGTAATGAAGCAAAAGTTCACAAGTTCAATTGTAAGCATGCAACGGGCAGAGCTATTTCATAAAAAAGCATTTGTATCCCGAAAGCATACCAATGTTACTGCAAGTAAAATTAATGTCCTACATCCCTCATCGCATGCACCCAAAACCAAATACACAAAACAAAGTTAAGGAAATTTCAAGCTAAATTATAACAAGTGAAGACAAAAAAGGTCCATGTTAATGAGAATTGATGCCATAGTGACAACTCAAACCCTCCAAATTCCAGTAAGATTATGACAAAAGCTGGAAATATGCTTTTGGGCTAGTATTTAAATCAGAAAACTAGAGATATATTTTCTTTTCTCTCTGGGTCAAATCCATTTAGATTTCTTGTAAGTTCACAATCGAGAAAATGAAAATGCACATAATGATTACAAAGACAGCAACTTTCACAGACTGACACATGATATTATCCTTCATTAATAAAATTCACAGATGATATAGCTCTAAACATGCAAACACAAGGAACACCACGTGACAAGAAGAGAGAAAAGGTCTAAATGGCAAATCCACAATTCAAAGACACCGTTCTTTCTCTCAACAACGAAAGAAAAGGAAGGAAGGAAATCATAATTAGCAAACGGGTGCTAAACTAACTGCATAGACAGAAGACAAAGGGAAACTAGAAAAAGAAGGCAACAACAAAACCAAAAAACATAAGCAAACCACCTAAATAAGCCCAGAAAGATTAAATCCACAAAATGATGTTCTTATTTAATCAATCACCAGAAAGGATGCCATCAAATAAGAAAATTCATATATGTTTAATCAATCATCAAAGAAGAACATGTATAGATACATAAATAAACAAAAACAAACAATAGCACTAAAATTCAAGAAAATCACTAAACCCCAAGAAAAAGAAGTGCTGAATCAATAGTCAAAACAACCACAAAAATTTAAGACAAGCCTGAAAACAAATCCAAAGAAGAAAAAAAGCCATACCCACCAAAACATACCTCATAATATTGACTCTCAAATGAGCTCTAAGCTCAATGAAAAGCTCATGCATTTGTCCAAGGTCAGCAGCATTTCCATGAGAGTACAAAACTGTAAATCTTGCAAAAGGGTGTTTCCAAAACGTGGCCACAATCTTGTTCCCAGGTTTAGTTTCCAACAAATGAACCTCCATGTTCTTGTCTGCAGTTACACCTGGTAACACCAGCCTCCCATCACTCTCTCTAAACACATCATACGTGGGAGGGTCTGGCGGGAAAAAAGCAAATTTTGCTGCCACACTTGACGTTACATTTCCCATTTATGCCAGCACACCGTTGTACCTTCCTTGTACTCTTATATTTAAGAAAAGACAATAAAACAAAGAGAGCAGAGCAGAAGAAAACAAAGCAAACGCAGTATAGATTTTATGATGACAAAGAATGGGGGTGAGTTAATATTGTCTTGGTGATTAAAAGAGGTTAAAGTTTTGAACTTTTTGTTTTTTTAGTCAAGGTATTTACAGGTTAATGTGAAGGGATCCGATCTAAGAGGGTGAGCTGCTGGCGGTGGTGGAGGAGGAGGGAACAGAAACCTATAAAAATGAATAATAAGGATTTTGAGGGAACATAGCATGAGAGAGAGAGAGAGCTGTTTCTTTGTTTGGTTAATGTAGTTTAGTTATTGATGATGATGATGATGATGATGATGGAGTCATTATCTGTGGGAGAACTTTCCTATCTATTTTTGACTGGATGCCCCTTGTTTTGAGATGATTTTACATATGGACATTTCTGGCCTTTCGTTGTCTTCAGGTGAAGAATAATAATAAAAAAAATATAATATAAATACATGTGGATATTGTGGTGAATAATGTTTTTTAAAAATATTTTTTATTTGAAAAATATATTAGAATAATTTTTAAAATTTTTTATTTTATTTTTATATTATTATATCAAAATTATAAAAAATCACTGAAAAACTCTTTTAAAATATACTCAAATACAATTAGAAATAAAATATCAAATACACACTAAAATATTTGATTATATTTTTTTATTATAAAAATAAATAAACTCATTGAAAAATTATCTCAAATTGATAATAAATTCTTTTAAGGTTGAATATTTGTTTTTTATCAGATTTATTTTATATCTCCTTTTTCATCCATCTAATAAAATCCATTTTTATCTATTCCACATTTGTTTTCTCTATGCAACCCTAACCAAATATAAAAAAAATTAAATTTGAATTTGAAAACTTTTAATGACAATATTAAATATTAATAATATGTTGCTACATTGAAATTGAATATCTATTTTCTTAAAATACGAGCCAGAGATTCAATTACAAGAACTCCCAGCTTGAAAAGAAGGATTGTCTCAAGAATCCAATATAGTATTAGGGTTCCATGTACGTGTATGGAAGTGCTCGTGGTTGCAGCATGGAGAACTAAGTTCTGTTTGGCTAACGAAATTGCCAATAATTGCACTAATTATTCCATAACACACTTGTGCGTCTTGAAATTTCAAATTGGGTCTTTAAAGGTGATCTTGCTGAAAATAACAGTGCTGATATCGTTCCTTTTAAGGCAGTGTTATTTATATATATATTAAAAAAATTAAAAAAAGGGTTTAATTTAAGAACACGAGGATGCCGCAGAAACAAATTCGAAGGCCAGTACCGTCTTTTTGAAGAAGAGAGAAGGTACTTGTGCGAGACCGCCATTTATCCATAAAGGGCACCTAAAACAAGTGCCCTTGAAAGGATTAAGAGCTCAAAATGGGAGAGGAAGGAGTTTAAAAAATTAATAATGGAAATGAGAGAGAGAAAAGTAAATCTAAAGCATGGCCGATAGACGGCTAAGATTTGGTCAAAGGCTGCTGGGGATGTAGAGAGAAGTTGAGGGTCAGAAATTGTCAGAGTCAGACATTCCCTCCTTAGCTTTGCTTTACTCAGCCTGTGTATATGTTCTTACAACATCATGACAGGCAGTGATTCAATTTGGTTTATTTTTATGATTAAAAAATAATAATTTTTTTATTTTTATTTTCAAATCATATTAATATTAAAAATAATTTTTTAAAATAAAAAATATTACCTTAATATATTTTTAAATAAAACTTTTAAAAATAATCATTTTTATATTCTTAAACATCCTCTTATTATACACCGTTTGTAAATGCGGTATCAATCATGTTTCTAAAAGAATTAAATTTTTTATTAAAATTTAATATATTATATATATTTTGATGTTCTAATATAAAAAATAATTTTTTAAAAATAAAAAATATTATTAGTATGCATTTCAATACAAAAATTATTTGAAAAATAATTAAAACTACACTTAATTTTTTTTAGCTAAAATTTTAATAACAAGTTTTCATTGGGATTTTTAAAATAGTATGATATGTATTTATTAATTCAACATTTTTAAATTTACAATTAAAACTAACCATTCATTCTCCCAACACGTAACCTCAATTTACCCTCTCTTTTTCCCTCTAATCTTACTCATTTCTATAACAACTGCCTTCTTGCAGCATTCAATGCTTAACCCTACACTTTACTACCTCTCCAGCTATCCTTAAAGCCTCCTTTAAGCTTTAATGGAGCTTTTAATGGCCAAAAGCTCAGTAGAGAATGGTGGATATGCAAGTTTTTGTGAGGATAATTGTGTGCTAGTCCTTGAGTTGGGACTTGGGACCTCAGGTTTTAAGAGGGTGGGGGAGCTGAATCCATCCCTAAAAATTGAAAGTGAAAAAACATGAAAGGGCACCAAATGATGAACATCTATGGAGAGAAGGTGAATCATGAAAGGGGATAAAGATAATGTTTGTCAATTGCTTGAAGAATGCAAATTCCAATTCCAAAAAAGACATTCAAGAACTTTGCTTGTGAGCTAGCATAGGTCATCTACAAACATATAAATTAATTTAGCTGCATGATAGTAATAAAAATATTCTTTAACCAATTTTCATATGCATTTCTATTCATTGCCTTCTCTTATTAGATTTTAAATATGTTACTCACATTCAAACTAATGTGTTTGTAATTTTCTTAATTGTTTTGATAATCTGAAACTTTTAAATTTGATTTTATTTTGTACAGTTATGATTGATTGAATTATATTTGTTAGCTAAAACTTTTAAGATTCTCAATTATTATCTGTTTTTTATAATTAGTTAAAAATTATGTTAAGATTGAAGTAATAATTTATATTCAAATTTAAATACATTCAAATTTGGCATGTTAAATCATTTTTAATGTAATACTAGTTATATGATTTAAGCTCCCCCTAGGCCAAATAAAAAAATATAATATTTAATTAATGCAAATGTATTTTAAAGAAGAAAACAATATCGAATAAAAAAAACTAATGTCGAATGATAAGTTAAAAAACAGATGTCAACTCGTGTTTTTATTTTTAAAATTTACATGCTGAATTATTTGATTGGAAGCATAAAATATAAAAAAAAACTATAAAATTTAATTTTTAACAAATCAAATATTTAAAAAGATTACACAAAAAAATTTTAAAAAAATTAAAAGCCAAACAAATATCTAAAAATCCATTTCAGTTAATCCATCAAACTTATAAATTAAATTATAAAATTAAAATAACTCTATAAAATAAAAAATAAAAAAAATCATGAAGTTCATCCTAAAAAAACCTATATCTAGTAATGAAATCAAAAGAAAAAATAAATAAAAAAGAAAAGAAGATATGACTAATTATCTGATTTCTTGCTTGTAAGGATACTGAATGGATTTTACGTTTTTTTCTTTTAATATCATTATACCCGTAATCAAAATAAAAATGATAAATAAATCACATAAAAAACCATTTTACCTCTGGATTCAGCCTCCATGGCCGGGTAATAAAAAATAAAATATTCGTTTCACTATCATTATCTATAATAATTACATCTAAGTGCTAAAGTGTTTTGTGCAGATATAATCCTTAAATTGATACAATACTTACAAATTAACCTGGTAAATCAAACCCCTTTTCCAGTTATCAGATTGGATCTCATAATTGACAAGACACAAAGGCAAGTACTAGCATCCAGCAGCTCCTTAGTTTATGAAGTAAACTGAATTAAATAGTTCCACCATAGCTTTTCTTCAAAGGTTCTCCAATTTTTTAAAACACTTCAGTCCAAAGGCAAAGACTGGGTCAAAAAGAACACAGAATTCGTGGATTTTGGTGCCCTAAAAAAAAGAAAAGAAACCCAGGTCTTAAAAGATGACCAAAGATTAAAAAAAGAAAAGAAAAGAAGAAGTAATATGCTACTTGCACATAGAAAGACAATTGTTTAGAAATCTGCTGAAAAATTAAACTTTGCCCACAAAATTATACCTAGACCAGGTGATGTCCTGCGACTGACTTCAATATCTCATGATTTAACACATGTTTGTAGAGCAAATGCGACCGAGTGCATGGGTTCTTAGCCCACAAATACATGATCAGCTTGAAAATTCTTGACGAGGCTCCGAAATATTGACTTGAAAATTCATTTCATAGGCAAAATCCGAGAGGTTAAAAAACAACAAAAAGCTTCCACTGTCTAATCCAAAACACAAGTTTTCTTTTTTATTAATATGAATATTCAAATTAACTTGTTTATAAATCTTATGAATTCTGAAGCTATCAACTATATAAATATCTAATAAATTATCAGTTAGAATACAATCTTTTGATATGCCAGGAAGTATGTTCAGTGAGAAAGATGAAAATAACTGGAATATCTCCCTGGAGAAAGAAAGATCGGTCATCCTCGTGGACCCAAGGCAGAGGGAAACTCTTGTTATGTGTATCCATCGGCAACCCTTTAGGACCAGAAGCCGTGGAAGGCAATTTAGGCCCCAACAAGATCCGACTCGTCAGGATCGAAGCTAGAGCGTTCAATATCCATACAGCCGTGGGGGGGAATGATTGGGCGGCAAAAGAATGTGGACATTTCTTGAAAGGTGTACTGGACGTGAAGCACAGTAAATAGTTGGCAAATAACTGGTCCATCTGGTTGCCAGAATGTCCATTTAAAATAAAAGAAAACCAAATTTAGATTTGATTGGTAAATCCAATGTGCCGTGTGCTAGGAGCCGAACTGGAATTGGGTTTGCTGAGCGCATCAACTCGCAATCCAATTCACTTAAAGAACCCGAGTAAGACTTTATCCGGTCAAGTTCAAGATTTATTTGTTTAATTATTATCCAAAACTACTACGTTTTATAATTTATTCAAGTTAATCTGATGATCTTGAGATGAACCTGTGACCCGGCTCCCAACCGGACTCCACAACTAGTTGTTTTTAACAGCCACAATGAAATGATTAAAAAAGATGAAGAAATGGATCCATTTTAGTGTTTCCAAGGGAGCCATTCATAGAATTCTGTGTTTCTGTTCATTAATTTGAGATGCCAAAGAGAATAAAAGATCCTGGAAACTGTGACATGTGTGATCTCGTTATGACATTTCACATAACATTAAAAAAGAAAAAGAAAAACAGTTTAAGTACATAGATCATAAATGATTTCTGGATTAAAATTACCAAATTTATGATGATTTCAACTCTCCTAAAACGGGGCTGAAAAAAATATACTGTAAGGGACAAATAGCAGAGATTGCAATTAAGAGTTTGTTATGCTCAAATTGTTTCCGAGAAAGGTTTCCCTTTCAGCATCTCTCCTATACTGGGAAAGTAACAAAATATTCTTAGATTTCCCCTGAAATTTACGCCTGTCAGCGCTAAATGAACACTGTAAAAAAGTCTATATATCCCTGTGCAATCCAAGAATCAAACAGAGAGTAAGAGTATTTATGTGAAGGCAATAAATCCACGTTTTGAAAATAGCATTTGAAGTTCAGACAAACTAGAAACTGTTTGCTTCCTACTTTAAGCTGCAGGTGAGGATCAAGTCAGTGTCAAAGCCAGCACTGGAGAAATACATTTAATCTGCAACCGAGTACATGTGCCCACCAAAGGATTCACAATTATTCACACGGAATCGGTGACAAGAGGCACTGTCTATCTTGCCAGGGAGCAACACACAGCGATTCACAAGGGCTTGGTTCCACACAGCGCTAACTATTCCGTAACAGATTCAATTGCAGTGAAAGCTAATTGCCATGTTGAAACAACACATGCTCCTCTTCCAAAGCGGTCTTATCTCCAATAACAGAAACCCATGTTTCTGCAATTTTATCCACTCTTCCTTCCAGAAACTCCAATGAAGTGAATGCTCGCAATGTGCCTCCAGACTCTGGGGAAAACACTCGAGTTTCGTCATTCATAGAGTTTGTGTTGCCGGTTCCTTGTTCAACAACCAATCTTTGAGCTCGAGGAACTATGGCCCCATCCAAGAATACAGTCTTGTTAGCATCAACCACGATCATTTTCTGAAGACCATCTCCATATGCTAGCTGTTTATCCATGTGACCAAACACAATTAGGGGGGATTACTCTTTTACATGGGACATGGCTTGTGCTAGTTCTGTGGCAGAAGATACATTAGCAAGCATGGTAGGGTAAATTAGAATCCGATAATATAAGACAAATAAGTGCACGTTGTGTGTTTGCTCCAGAAGGTGCTCTTGTAAACATCCTAGAAGCCATATAGTATTTTGTAACAGAGATTAATAATTTGCATGTTCACGTACGTGAGATGCTTTTGTTCCCTTTCCGTACCGATCAAGCTCCTGTTGGGAATTCCGACCGGTGATGTACTGATATTTGCTCATAGAAGGGCCAAGCACACTGACACAATATTTAACGTGGTTCGGCAAATCCGCCTACATCCACGGGAGAAGTTAATATATTTAGAGATTGAGAAAGAATTCAAAACAAATACATGGAGGAGGAGGATTACACCCTCTCATACTCAACTCTAGCACTATTTGCTGCACTTGCAGTTGCTGCAATGGCAGCAAGGCTGCTGCCATTGCAACTCTCTCTTTTTCTCTACTCTCTTCACATTTTCACAATTTTCTTCTCATATTTTGGTCTCTAACATATGCCTCTATTTATAGGCATTCATGGAGGCTCTTCTTCAACAAAGGTGGCTGCCAACTCCAGCTCTTCTTCAACAATGATGGCTGCCAACCTTTGACATTGCACATGGTTGGTGCAATAGTCAATGGTCAATGGTTGGTGCCTTACATGAAATGGCAACCAACCTAACAATCACCCCCTTTGCCATTCATGTGGGGCAACTGTCCTCTTTCTTCTTCAACACATGCTTGCATCTTGCAGCACTTCCAAGCTTTCCATTTTGAGAGCGTTTGTGGCCAAGTTTACAGGTACTTGTCAAACCTTTCAATCATCAGAGTAACTTAAGCACACCTTTTCTCACACAAAAGGATCACTATAACTAGATGGTCTGTCACATCACATCTGAATAGTGTTAACGCTTGTCTCTGGAACAGCATTCCCCTTCAACCATGCTCGGTCCGGAATGATTCATCAAGCCTCACATCAAGGCTTACAACACCCCCTCAAATGGATATTTCAAGTGCGACAGTCATTATCTGAGTATCTCAATATGATCACAAGCTCACCACTCTTCTAAGAGTCTACTCATCCAGGAGTTGCGTTTGCCCTCTGTTCCACCTTAGGAACCACACCTTACTTCTCCATGAGTCTCTCGCTCTTAGTCTCAAGAGTTTAGGTAGCTTTTCACCTTTAACCATGGGGGCAGCCCATAAAAGGTTGATCCATATCTGTCTTCATACTCTGAGTATTACAATGCCATTACCGAGC